>JAHWFO010001074.1:4766041-4832392 GCA_023313115.1 Rhysida immarginata
GAGGTGTTGCTTCAACACGCCATGAATTACAGCATCCTGGTTAGTGATCAGCAGCGATACGGCGTCTGGAAATATATTGCTCTCCAAAGACGTTAGTGTGAGGTTAGTGTTCCTTTTCTTACGGTTGATGAAAAACGGCTCAGTGACAACAGAAAGCGAACAGCGCAGTGGTTCAATAAAGGAGAACCATCGAAGCAAATGTTCAAAGCTCCATCTTGGAACACAACTATATGTGTCTATTGAAAACATGCAGAATATCGACGCGTATTCACCAGGGTTGGCTCCATCAGACTTTTACGTTTTGCCATTTGGACTAGTTCTTGAGGGGCAAGCGGTTCACTAACCATTTCTTAGACTATTGTGATGCCAGCTCCTGCCACCGCTGCATTTTGGGTACATGTATTGCTCCCGAGGGCAGATGTTTTTCTGAATACATTTTGGATTTCTTCGTTTGGCCAATAATGAAACTATCCAATACTTTTTATCTGTACATTATAGATCACTATTGAGCAACGTTAAGCTTATCTTACAGCATAACTCCGTTCTGATTTAAACATCATGATTTATCGATTTATTAATGATTTATTGGTCTTTTAAATTATTGATTCGACTGCTAAGGTCAGGTGGATTGGAAATTTAGTATAGTTAATATGGATAAAGCAAATTGCTAAACAGGATATACATGTAGATGAATTCATGAAAGGATATAGTTGTCATGAAACAAAATTTTTAACGTTTTCGCCCGATTTGAAAGGCAACATTATGAGCGTCTCATTATATTATTATTATTATTATTATTATTATTATTATTATTATTATTAGATATTTATTTAAACGACGTTCATTCAAACAAGCAATTGGATGCAGTAGACTCTGCTGAGTAGAGTTTTCATTAGGCTAACATTAGCCAACGTAAACGGGACCGATGAGTGGTCAGATAATACGCAAGATTATGGAATAATTGGAAACAAGGAAATGAAGACCTCGATAATGTTATATAAGAATAATTTTATTAAGCATGATATATCTTCTTTTTTGTGTAACTAAAACGTCCACTAGCAATATTATTAAGTGCAAAAGGTGCTTTATGCTTTTGCTTTGATTTATTTTTGTCTGCCTGCCAGTAATGCGATTTTCTCGAAACGTACGAAAGACTTTCTAAATCTGTTTTTGCCAATTAATAAATAGGCATCAGGACAGGGACTAGTTCGAAGATATTCAGATCAGTAGAGTGGCAGGTGTTATAAAGGATTGAATTTGTTAATACAGAGGTTGAGTCAAAAGTAGTGGCCGACTCGGGAGGGGGGGGGGGGATAGAGTTTGACGAATTCTGGGCGAAAACCATTTACTACAAGGGTATATAGCAGTTTATTAAGAGAAAAGAGTGGGAAGAAACGTCAGTACGAATTTGAATGCCGTAGATATTGGGCCATCTGCGTCACCCAGTGTAAAAATATGGCAGAAAAATTGGTAATACTCGGGCTCCTTCGTCACTATTGGAAAAAGGGGAACAGTACGCGAGCAGCAGCCGCCGAAATTTGCAGGGTGGAAGATCAGGGTGAGACCAATGAATGGACAGCACGACGGTGGTTCTCCCGCTTTTCGTCTGGAGACATGGGCCTGGAAGATGCGCCAAGGAGCAGAAGACTCAAAGAAGTGGATGACACAGCCCTACGGCAACAAGTGGAAGCCAACCACCACTGGAAAGGCAGCACCACCCGTGGCCTAGCGGCAAACATCGGGACATCACAATCGATTGTGATTCGACATGTGCACGCCATGGGAAAGGTGAACAGGAGCTGCCGAGTTGTGCCCCACGAGCTGACGCCCGCGCAAGCACAACAACGGGTGAAGGTGTGTCGTCAAATGCTGGAAAAAGTCGAGGTTCTGCCACATCTTGCATACAGCCCCGAACTGTCACCTTCCGACTACCATCTTTTCCGGTCCATGGCGCACTTCCTGCGTGGACGGGGCTTCGCCAATGTCAGTGAGATTGAAGACGCCGTGCGTGACTTGTTCGCCCAGAAACCGGAGGAGTGGTTTCGCGAGGGTATCCGCCAACTGGCTGATCGTTAGATGAAGACCACCGAGCATGATGGACTCTACTTTGAAGATTAGCAGTGAGTGGTTCCTGTCTGGTGCCCATTTAAAAGTTTGCGCGGTGATCGCCACTACTTTTGACTCAACCTCTGTACAACGTTGAATTATGCGCCTATTACCAGTACTTCAACAATAGATGCTAGCTTCGTTTTAACGAGAGTCAATAGAGGGTACGGTCTAGAATACAATGGTCTGAAAGCTCCATTGTTAAAAAGTGGTTAATGGCGGCGCACAGTAGCATTGAGAGCACATTGTAGGAAATTTAAATAATGTATAGACTTTTGCCATACAAGCGCCAGCTGTTGAGCGTGAAAAACAGCAGACAGCTAATCTCAGGTTGCGAGGTGCAATTCAGGATGACTCTCGTTTTAACCATACAAATTTTATAAGTTGAGCACATAAACAGTAACTTAATGGTTTATGTGATCATCTTAAGCTTTCAATACTTGGTTATGTCATTCTTAATGGTTTATTTAAAAAAAATCTCTGTAAAAGCCAACCTTATCTTGACTGAATGGATTCATGCCTAGGATTCTGCACGTCGGGTAATCCAGAAGGTGGAATAATCGCGACTATTCGAGAACCAACCAACCGATAAGACGGCGTCACTGTCAACTTCGAAAACAGGTAATAAAATGACTGCCACAATATTTCAATGTAAAAAGTTCTTGTTTACTTACAAAAAACACCTCTAAAACAAACAATTTTTTTGTTTAATTTCGGTGAGAAATGGACGGACTAAGCTTTTTGGCTGTGAAAAATTATGTTGGAAAAAAGCCCGATGTGTTTCTCAGGGCGAAAAAATTCTCAGAGCCAAATGTTATTCCATGCGGTAAAATGGATATTTGAAATTCGAATGGAAGATGAAATTGTGCCTCAAAAATATGGGAATTATGCTTCGAAGCACGGCATGAAATAATAAAAATTACAAGGCAAGAAACGTTACAAGAAAACCTACAATTTCTCAATTTTTTGTGTTTCAATATTAACGCTAACATTATTAAATTTATTAAGATTAAAAATAAACTATTAAAACAATATTAACATGAAATGTAATATTAATAAACGCGTGTACGGATAGAAAACATACGTAAAAAGACTATTAATAGAGTATAGATAAGGCATGAATTTTTTTTTTAAATATTTAATAAATATTTAATTAATACAGTGTAATGTTCCTATGTGATATATAGGTAGACTGTAGCGGCAGCCATTATTTAACCTGTTTTTTAGTGATTGATTTTTTGACCGCCAGATGTCAGACAATTTTAGTTGGTTCTCCAGTACAAATTATACGAGGTAGGTTAAAAAAGTTCCCGAATTTTGCTTTGGAAAAAAAAAGTATGGGACACAGTATACTTTAAGCACTCTGGCCTTCGAAGTAATGCCCTTTGGCAGCTATACACTTTTGCCAACGTTCATACATTTTGTCGAAGACGGGCTGTAGCAAACGCCACCTTCTTCAGAGCTTCCTTCGCAGATCCAAAAATGTGGAGGTTAACTAACGATCTTCTGGTATGAATTCGTAGTGGACTATTGCTTTGCAATAAAAAAAAAAACCCAAAAAACCCACACGGAACTCCTTTGGAGCGGTCAGCACGGAACTTCTGTGGTCGGGGGGATGAACTTGTTTTCCATATGGATGATTGTCTTTTTGTTTGAGGATCGTAAAGAAAGCACTGTTTCATCGCCCGTGATGATTCTTCCTAACAGACTAGGATCTTCACATTCGTGAACTTTTTGAACCTACCCCGTATAAAGAGTTTTCTAAGTTGAGGCACATAAACAAATCTTAATGGTTTATGTGACCATCTTAAGCTTTTGATACTTGGTCATTCGTAATTGTTTATTTTTTTTAAAAACTCTGTAAAAGACCTTCTTGTCTTGACTGAATAACTTCCCTTTGGGCAACTCTTGAATGGATTCCTGCCTAGGATTCTGCACGTCAGATAATTCAGAAGGTGGAATAATCACGACAATGGTGTATATTGAATTGAATATAGAAGACATTGCGATTTCTGCCTTTTTAAAGAGCTTTTCTTATGGAAATGTTTTTTTTTTTAATATTTCGCTCTTAAAAAATTACAAAGAGCAATAACAACGAGGTGATTAGACATGCTGTTTCCTATCTTCTTTAAGGTTTAATCTAAGTTCAGGAAGAAGGAATACCGAGAGACCATATCAAAGGACATTTTTTTTTCTCCCAAATGTGAAATTTATTGACTAGATTTGTAAAAATATAAAATAAATTAAGATGCATTTTTAATTCGCTAACAGATAAAATAGAGAAATTAAAAACAAGTCTGAAATACATAAACATATTTTGGGTCACAAAAAACAATAAATTTGAAATATATTATTACTGAACGAAAAAATATAGAGACTCTATAAAATAAATATTTATATATATTTATCGAGTTTTGGACTAGTTTGGTCTTGTTTTTATTTTTTATTTTATTTATTTATTTATTTATTTTTTTTTTACAAAATATTCTAAAACGATAAAATCATATGGAGGTCAACTCCACGACTGCAATGCTTCCATTACCCTTTGGTCTTCGATATCTTTCCTATGCCCCTTTTGCTTGTTTGCTTTTTATCTTTTCTTTCTCAGAAACAAGAGGAGCTCCATCCTTTACTCGATTATCCTTTAGGCTTTTCTTCCCTCTTAGTTAAAAGTGAATGTACAGTTCTTCAATCATGTATCCACGCTTGTTGTAAAGAAAACCAATCATTGGGAAATTTTCCTTCAGTATTTGAAGGATTTTATGAATGAAAGTTGTGAGCTACTTGAGCAGCTTCTTAAAAATCACTGGGTTTTAATGTACGGTTAAAAAAAAAATTAGAATTGCCTTCAACTGCAGGGGAGTTTTCTTTACAAAAAAACCATGATGAGTTTCACATTAAAATGGTATTTGAGTGAAACAGATGATTCGGGTTAAGTAAAAAGTGACTGTCCTTTCATGTCGAAAAAGCATTTTCAATGCTTCTAAATAAAAACGAAATGACAAAACAAAACTTCAAATGAAATTGACTAGAGTTATGGCGATGTCCATGTTAACCTTTTAGGAATCCAAGTCTTTTGGTATTTGGTCTTTTGCTCTTTGTTCATTCATTGTTAGTATGTTTGGCATCGCTTGAGACATTTCCTCTTGTTTTAGTTGGAAAAGGAATTTGTTATACAATTCACGACTCCTGGCTTTCAATTAGTAATTTTTTCTTTTTTTTTCTTGTTCGCCATTAGAATTGTTTTCCTTTCGACTTCGTGGTTCCATTGGTTGTGATCGATGACAACGCTGATGGTTCTCGATTTGTGGTAATCTGTGTGAGTGTTAGAATGCCATTTGCGCTTTCACACCGGTTTACGACGCCCTCCGTTTTGGAACTAATGGAACTGAAAACGGTTCTTGTAGAACAGCAAGTACGAAATGTGATTTATCAATGGAGGTTCAGTACTGTTGCGCGTGCCCACTACTCTCCATATCATCCAACCAGGAAGCAGGACTGGGAGGGAACTCCGGATAACCTTGGTTGCTGCTGCTGTTGCTAATGTCCGAACCAGGTCCGTTGGCGCCGACCAACCGTGGCAATGGGGCCGCCGACATCTGTCCGTTCTGCCCCGCCGGGTGGAACACAAGGCCCGCGGCGTCTCCATACGCGAACGCGGGGTTGAGAGGCGGCCGTGGCGGCAGTGGCGTTACCGAACTCGGCGAGTGAGAACCCGAGAGATAGGGCGGAGTTCCGGGACCAGGAGTACCGGCGGTCAGTCCGTTGAACTGACCGTGGATAAACACTCCATTCGGGGAAGGAGCAGTTAGGTGGCCGCCCATCGAGTGCTCCTGGTCGAGACCGGAAACGGGCGTCGAGTGGCCATAAGAATCTCCATTCGGAGGAATATCACTAATGATGTCATCTGCAAATAAATTAAAAAAAAAAACGGAATAGAATGAGAAAAATAAGAAACGAAAAAAGTTTTAATTCTATATATTACACAACTTCTATTTGTCATACTCTTATTTTATGAAATGTACTTTGTCATACTCTTATTTTATGAAATGTACTTGCCTTTGCTTAAGCTAAGGGGTTAACCAAACTGGATACTATAGTTAAGAAGAAGCAGCGGTTTGATCCACTTTTCCACAGAAACTTGTTTCATTACTTTGTCAGCCGCTGCTTCTTCTTAAGCCTGATTACTTTTGTTAACTGTTTACCTGATTACTTTATTAATTTACTAGATTGAACCCGCTAAAATTTGACGGCAAACAACTGTGTGGTTTCATAAACAATCCTCTCCACAAAGACGTCACAATCAAGAACTTTGTTAGCATTGATGATCAAATTAACAACAATTACGGAGAGTTGATTCAGATAAAATGAGACGACTTTAAACGCCGCGTATGACCTTGACGGAATGTGATTTGCATGACTCGTCCACTATTCATGGGGATTAGTTGCTGTGATTTGGGACATTTCGTGCTGAAATATGGCTTCCAAAATCACAGCTTTTTGGGAAGGGTATATGTTTGGCCTTTCCGACGCTAACTTCAGTCTTTCGTGCATTGTGGAATTATGCAAACGAAATGGTATTGTGATATCCAAAGCTACTGTAAGTCGAATAATCAAAAAGAACAAATTGCGACCATCTACTGAACGTGGACGAGCAGAGAAGCAGACCAGAAACAAGCCCCAGCCAACACGCCCAGCTCAGGTGGTGCGAGAAATCCGGTCTGAAGTGCTGAAAGAAAATCCCCACACACAGAGAAGTCTATCCCAAAGGAAAGGTATTTCACAGGCAACAGTCTCCAGAATAATTCATGACAATCTTGGGCTGGAGCGACGTCATAAAGCGCGCGGTCACAGACTGTCGGCCAGGCACGTGCAGGAACGATTCACCAGCGCCAGAAAACTGTATGAAAACCATCTTGCAGGTGACCGATGGAAGTGGGTTGTCTCCTTGGATGAAGCTTGGGTGTACCTCGATGACACCAACAAACCCAGGGCAATTTACTATCGCGAAAGAGGGGGCAAGGCCAGGTCCGATTTTGTCCGAAGGTGCAAGGAAACGTTTTCAAAGGGCTTCATGGTGGTTGCCGGATACTGTTCACATAGACTGCTCACGAATCGTCGAGTTCCTGGAAACTGTAAAATTAATGCAGCTTACTTTCAGAGTAATGTAATGGACCACATATATCGGCAGGATATCCCACGTCTGTACCCTGGTGAGCAATCAAAAGTTTGGATCCACATGGACAAGGCATCAAGCCACACTGCCAAGTCATCTGTGGCTTACTACAGGAAGATGGAACAGGAGACGGGCATACGAGTTATTCCCTTCTCTCATGTGCCTGTAAAATCTCCTGACGTATCACCGATGGATTTCTGTGGTTTTGGTCTCCTGAAACGACGGCTCGGAAGTCGCCGACCAAGAACCGTTGATGGGCTATGGAAAGTGTGTCAGCAGGTGTGGAACGAACTTCCCATGGAGTCCCTTAAACTCAGCCTACTTCAGTGGAAATTACGGTGCCGGGCGATAGTCCAACAACGTGGTTCTCACATCGAACACAACCGATGGTGGCGCCATGGTATTACACCATCGTAACAGAACTGTAAAGTCGTCTCATTTTATCTGAATCAACCCTCCGTACAACAATTAACGCCGATAACAATGATCAATGCGAATGCGCAGAAGTGCCGATTTTGCTCTTAAAAAAAGTGCTTTATGTTTTAATATACAGGATTAGTTTGTTAGGAGATTACATTAGATTTTCTGATAGCCTAGAAAGGAGGAATTCTCGATCTGCAAGCCGGGTACCTGCCCTGTCATTGGGCTTCCATTTCGACTATGTACCTAGTAGTCTTTAGGACGCTTTGGCCAATTTATTAATCAGTCAGTTGCATTGTTTGTATCCTTCACAATTATTATTGTGCACTATCTTTGGATAAACTTTTGTTGTCAAGTTTTTGACCTATCAGTAATATAGGGCATTTTAGAAGACTGATTAATGTTTCCGACTACTAAATATTATGTGTGAATTTTCTGTATAGATTAAGGGCCTTATATCTTAGTATAGTCTATTCAACGAAAGATGGATTGGACACGCCCAGAATTTCTTTCTCAACTGAGCTTCACTTTTTTGCTGTAATTAAAGTCTTTCTTCATGTTGGAAAAGAGTTCTTAATAAGTAATAAAAATATATAAGTTTTAATGATGCTAACGCGTTTTGATTTATATCATCATCAGAACCAGTTAGAACGCATTGACTATTCTGATGATGATGTAAATCGAAACGCGTCAACTTCATTAAAACTTATACGTTTTATAGTGTGCTGAATCCGAATCTGCTTTTAGTTTTTTCTATTAGTCACGTTTCCAAGTTAAGCACATAGATTCGATTCACCGTATGTTGGTTCTAAGTCCATTCTGAATTATTTAATGGAACTTTCTTTAGATGCGATTTTTGCATGTGGACATACACTATATGATCACAAATATCCGGACACAGGCACGTTTGCGCTCTAGCCACGATTTCATGGAAATCAATAGGGCGTTGCACATCCCTTTGCCCGAATCACAGCTTCCACCCTTCGGGGAAGACTTTCCACCAAATGTTGGTAGGTACTTTCCGGAATGTTCCTCCATTCCTCCCGAAGAGCGAGAATCAGTTCAGGTACAGAAGTTGGCCGATGTGATCTGGCCCGCAAGCGTCTTTCCAATTCATCCCACAGACTCTCTATAGGATTGAGGTCGGGACTTTGTGCCGGCCAACCCATTTCTTCGACCCCTGAGTCCGCAAACCACTGCTGTACACGCCTCGCTTTGTGGCACGGAGCATTGTCGTGTTGGTAGAGAAATGGCCCGTTTCCGAAAAATTGCCACAACGTTGGAAGTGCACAGTTGTCCAAAACATTCAGATAACGGTCGGAGTTCATGATTCCTTGCACAGGAACGAGTTGGCCCAGTCTATACCATGAAAATGAGCCCCACACCATGACTCCTCCTCCTCCGAACTTGACTGTGGGCTCTGTGCACTCAGGTAAGAAGCGTTCTCCAGGTATGCGCCAAACCCAAACTCGTCCATCGGATTGCCAGTGTGTGTAGAGAGATTCGTCTGTCCACATTACACGTTTCCTTTGGTCCATTGTCCAGTTTCTGTGGGTTTTGCACCACCCCAGACGTCGCTTGGCGTTGACCCTGCTGATGTGGGGCTTGTGGGCAGCAGCACGGCCATGGAATCCCATCGTGTGCAGTTCCCGACGAATTGTCATGGTACTGGCATCATTTGCAGAGGCGTTTCGAAACTCTGTGGCAATTTTTTCCGCCGAGGACTTCCGGTTGCTGCGGGTGACACGACGAAGCACTCGACGGTCTCTGTCCGTTAGTTTCTTGGGTCTACCGGTTCGTTGTTGAACTGTTGTTGATCCCCGGGTCTTCCATTTCATAATGACATCGCCTACTGTTGACTTGGGTATCTGAAGAAGGCTGGAAATGTCACGCACGGACTTGCCGCATAGGTGACATCCAACGATGGTTCCACGTTGGAACTCACTGAGCTCTGCCGAACGACCCATTCTTGCCAATGTCCAAGCAGAGTTGTGTCTGAAGGTGTGGGAAGCTATTTAAATGATGTGCAAGTCATTATCATGTGACATTGGGCCAATCGATGATCTGTGAGGGGTGTCCGGATATTTTTGATCATATAGTGTATGTAACTACATATCCATTGCAAATTATATAGCTCAAAAGATTTGACCCATAAACACAAATGCGATACAGGGTTTCAAATTCCAAAAGAGGACAATTTCGTATTCCGTATTAAAAAAGTAACACAAAATGAAACAGGAAATCTCAGAGATTTAGATAGTTCCATGATAAGCAGTGTTTATGATTGAATTGTAATCGTGCAGATGATTTAGTGCTCTACAACTGAACTCACGAGATCCTACGTCATGTGACTCTTGCTTTGGGAGGAAGTACGTTAGAGATGCTGTGGATATGCCACGTGTTGTCCATAGCACGGGTTGATGTCAAAAGTCGCATTGTTAGTGCTATGGATTTGCTGATGCGAATATATGCGTTGTTTTTAGAAGTCGCAAGCGAAATCTTTCCGTTGAAGACCGGATTATATCAAATCAGCTCAGACCTGCCATGAGCACTTGTTTCTAGTTAGGAACGTAAGAGGAATTCGACTATCGTCTCAATTTGCTCGTGTTACTAGGCAAAACACATAGAGCACTTATAAGGTGGTTAAATTAAAAACGTGGTGATCTGAAATCGGATGAATCATTTTAATAATCCTGAATTTAGGTTTTAATCTCGTCATTTGATTTTATTTTGATCTACTCTTCCCCTATCTAACTGCCATAAGGGATATTCTGAGTTTTAGCCAATGTACTGTTCTGTCTTGCCAAAATGTACCAGTTTTATATTTCATGCATCTGTATTAGTCATTTAAATAGGCTTTAGGGTGGAATAGCATTCGTGGGATATATTGTTCTTCCGAAAGACTTCGGTAAAAGATTTACAGAACGCCTAGCTCTAAAATAAATTCTCCTTCAGCTCTGAATGCTTAATGGTTAGTGATGCTCACCTTGATAAGTTTGGTCTTTATCTCCCTCGGCGGAGGATTGGTCGTCGCTGCGTCGTTTATCCCGCCGCGTCTGCTTCATGTTTCGGAAGTACTGTCCCCAGCGCGTGCGGCCGGCGTCCTTCTTGAGCCGCTTCTCTTTGGCGCGTCGGTTCTGGAACCACACCTGGACGACGCGCATGTCCAGCCCCGTGTCCTGACTCAGCTGCTCGCGCACGTGTCGCGCCGGCTTCGGACTGTTGTTGTAGGCCGTCTTGAGCGTTTCCAGCTGTTTCGCCGTGATGGTGGTCCGCGGTCTCTTGTTGCCTCCTTCCGTATCTAGAAAGGACACCAGCGAGAGAGAAAAACAAAAAGAAAAATAAAGAAGTTTAATGAGAATTTTTGGAAATATTATTGCTTTTTACATTATGAATTTCATTTTTTAATAACATTTTTCACACGTAAGACATGATTAGATTTTATTTAGTCAAACTCAGATTATGAAAAATATTGCTTATTCTATAAAAATAGATATGGTACAAAGTAATTTTATAGCACTTTATATGTCTGGCTGCATGTACATTAAATTGAAAGACCCATAAGCAATGCGGATAAAACCGAGTAACTAGTAAAGCATAAGGAAAACTATATCAGAAAAAAAAAATCATAAAGATTTAGATAACTTCCTCTAAATGTAATGATGCAAAAACACCACCTTTGCTTCACATTAAACATACGTAGAAATTTGGGAACATTATTCTTGAACACGGGAAGACGATTGTAAAATAAATGAAAACGTAGTAGCATTGGGCTTTTCTGTTTCCAACAAGATAACTTGCATACTCGTACGATTAAAATACGAACTTATAGACGGTGTCTGAATATTTTCATTCACTTCATATAGCTTAGCAGCAGTATTTTTGTACAGTTCGACCCTATTATCGAAATTAATTTTCAACAAAAATTCAGGCAAAAAAAAGTCAGGCATTGTTAGGCATTCTAAGGAAGAAGTTCTTTAGTTTTTAATGGAAAAAATTTGTCATTTGACACGTTCAAAATCGGTTAATATCTGAATTTTCAGCAGAATTGTCGGTACTGCGTGTGCACATAATGAACTGCAGGGTTAGCAAGAAATAAGTTTCCCACTGCTCCAAAAGTGACAAAATTTGTCATTCAGATAATTCAAATGATGCGCTTGGCATTCATTAAGAAAAAAACCAAAAAAAAAACAGTACAAAAATCTGTTGATAGATGGCGCTGGAGCACACAAATATTGAATATGCTCATACATAAATCTTTAATATGTAGCATTAAACCTGCTTCATACGGCGGAATTCTTTTACAACTGCAACGGAGTTTTGTTGGTTCTGGTAGAACAATTTTACCAGTAGAGCTTTTTGTTGCAACGTAGGCATGATGTGCAGATAAGTAAATAATGCTCGTGCACAATCCGCCTTCTTATCAAAGCCCACTGTAGTAATACAGTGGGCTTTGTTCTTATCTAACGAATAATGCCAATGGGCATGCGCTCTAAAGCGAATGGTGTTTCAGTTGTTCAATATACAGGGTGTCTCACCTAAAGTGAACCAATAGTTAACTTCTAAAATACAATCTGACAGAGTAAAAGAATGATTGTAATTTTATGTGAAGGTTTATGTGTATTCCATTTCCAAAAAATAAAAAAAATCCCATTTTACGCCATTTTCGAATATGGAAGTAAACTTTGAAATATGCAATGGAAACCCCTATTTTTAATGGTATTTCCAGATTGTAGAGTTCTCACACTATAAGATGAAATGGAAGAGTTCACTTTATTGCGCTCAATAGGTAAGGACGTCATAGAGATTGTATACCTTATACCCTCATGCGCGATCTGTGAGCTGATTTTTTTCAATCAAGCCTACTCGCAACCTCGCTCGTTGCAGCCTATTGTTGAAGTGCCAGGATTTAAGAAAATTAGAGCATTTTAAAAAAATTTTCCCTAGCTAACCTACCTATTGAGTGCGATAAAGTGAACTCACTCATTTCACTTTATTAGTGTGAGAAATTTTTATTCTTGGTGTTTTTATTGATCCAACAGTTTCAATTATTGATCCAACCGTTTAGGAAATAGAAGCAATGAAAGTGTAGTGTGTTTGGATTTAAAGAAAAGGCATAAAACAGAAATTGTTCATCAATTTAAAGATACAGTTTACAGAAGTCGGCCAACAGCACCTGAGGTATGCAGTGCATGATTCGAGTGCATTACGTTGGAGGGAACGATACTACAGAATAAGAAACATTTATATTTCTTGTTTCTTATTCTGTGACAATACTGCATTCAGAAAGATCTCTGCAACATCGCTTACAGATGTGAACAGATCCAGAAGGGCTGTGTTTGAACATTTACTATAATAGCATTTATCGTACAACCATTGTTTTGGATTCTGTAAAAATGTTATGTTCAAATAAAAACGTTGGTATCCATTTTATAATCTATTGTGCTTAGGAACAATTTCTGTTTTTTTATTTGCCTTTTCTTTAAATCCAAACACACCACACTTTCACTGCCTCTCTCTCTCCTAAGCGGTTCGTTCAATTGAAAAAACGCCAAGAATAAAACATTTCTCAAATGTTGTGTACAATCTAAAAATAACATTAAAAATAGAGGGTTTCCTTTGCACATTTCAAAGTTGACTTCCATATTCGAAAAATGGCCTCGGTTTTTTTTTTGGAATTGGAATGGACTAAAAGTTTTAGTTTGGTACAAGAATTCTTCCATTGAAAGTACTCTGTCAGATTTGTATTTTAGAAGTTGGCTATTGGCTCACTTTAGGAGAGACACCCTGTATGTATATACGAGGGGAAGTCAGTAAATAAGTTACAAATGGATATAGAAATGAAACAAATAAGAGTAGACCTACTGACTCGAAACTACTTTTATTTCGTTGTCCTATTGTTATATAAGCCCCTTAAAACTACAGCATAAAATTCTTTGAGTTGCTGTCTCAACCAGGCGGTGAATTCCCTTTGTATACTTTCATCGCCGGGAAAGTGATGCTCTCAGTCTTCTGGAATCACTAGGGTAATAAATATGTTAGACAGCGATAGTAAACAGTATATGCCGACCTCTAATATAACATCCTCATGAAACTTCATAATATCATTCGACGGAAGCGTGTTGTTATTGGACGATAACGCACGTCCTCATATTGCCAACAAGACAACTGAGATGCTTAAAAGTTCAACTGGAAAGTTTTCGAGCATCCTCCGTACAGCCCTTACCTTGCTCCAAGCGACTTCCATTTGTTTGGCTCCAACCTGTACAAAGTTAATTCACCGCCTGTTTCAAACAGCGGCTCAAAGAATTTTATTCTGCTGGTCTTGAGGGGCTTGTAAAACGATGGGACTAGTACATCTGAATACAGGAAGATTATGCGGTGAAATAAAAGTAGATTTCAAATCAGTATTCTTATTTGTTTCATTTCTATATCCATTTGTAACTTACTTACTGGCTTCCCCTTGTATATTTGGAAGTTCGAAACCTAGAAAACATCACCGTCTATAAGACACAGAAAAACCAAGTCCTTTATTCAGAGATCAGAAAATTATTCGAAATTGATTCGCTATTGAACATTATTTTGTTATTATTAATTAAAAAATCCAGTCAAAAAGAATCTTGATGATTATCACGATAATAACAGAATCCTCGATAGGTTATCAAAATTTAATAAGGCTGCTTCCATTAACTTTCATGACGGCACGTGAAAAATCGATCGGCATTAAATTTCATGTTTCACGGCATTAAAATCATTAAATTTCGTGTTGTTTTTTTGAACATTATTATTTAATCTAATTTTATAGCATTCGGAAGTAAGTCTTTTGAAGTGGGATTTCAGTGCACATGACTAATCAGTTAATTTATTTGTTAAAGTAAAAATAAGCTCTGGTGGTATACCTTTGGCTTTGGCTGTCTCGTAGTCGCTTTTGCACACGAGTTTATTGTCCTCCATCAGATAGAACTCGTCGCCGGTGTCTAGCTGACGGTTACACATGAAGCAGAAGAAGCAGTAGAGGTGGTAGACGTTGTCCTGCGCTCGTCTGACCACCTCCGTCGGCGGGATGCCCTGGTCGCAACCGGCGCATTTCGTACCGAACCTCCTAGAGCAAAGATTAATAAAGCAAAAAAAAAAAGAGAGGGAAAACTGATTAAACTCTTCAGACAAAGGATTAAAATGTAGTTTTTTAATTTTAATGCTATTTTTTTTGAAATTTTCTTAAAATATTATTTTACTAATGACTACACTATTAATTATCTCGGGAGGCGTTTTAAGTTTTTAGTTTTTATTGTTTTTGATAAGTTTATTTCGTGCATTTGTTTAGGGCGTGAGAGAGTGACCTCTTTAAGCGCCACATTTCCATTCCGGGAAATGCTTGCTTCCTATTTGCTCGAAGTAAACATATTTTTAACTTTTCAAACCAATTTAGCAATGATTCGTAACACAAAAGCGGAGACTAATAAAAATCGCCTTGTGCGCTCTTTGTTTGTCCATTTATTCATTTCACAAGAGACAGAGAGAGAGAGAGAGAGAAAGCGAGCGCGCGAGACGGGACTTTTGTCTCTTCTCTTTAAATGAAACCGTTCAACACGTTGAAGTTTGTTTTGTTTTTAAAATCGATAATATTAATTTCATTTCGTTTCCATGTTCTCTCTCACGGTGTCTCGTTTTATCCCATGATATGAAAAAAGCGAAATCACAAATTTTCATCATCACGCAGGCGATGAACTCTGACCTACGTTGGCGCTTGTAGCACCGATTTGATCGAATGAACATCCGCCGTGTGTCAGGGGAAGGGGATGATGTCATTCTGCCTCGTGACTTATATTCTCATTATAAAAAGCAAACATGGGGAGTTTTTTTTTCTGAGCGTTAACATAACATGATCATCATCACAATCATATGAGAGGGTAGGTCTGCGCGTGTTTGGAAGCATTTATATTTAACGAGACGCAAATCTTACTGGGCACTTGTATTTCAAGCCCATTCGAAACTGTTGTCTAGACAATTCAGTGCTGAACTTGATTCACTCTACTTCGTCATTGAAGTCTATGAAAGAATGACATTACTTATCCTCACTTAGTCTTTTCCTAATGCACAGAATCTTTTTCTTAACCATTCTTAAGGTCGACTATAGACCTTACTGACATTTAAATTGCCTTTTGGTAATTTACAATAGGGATCTCAAACTTTTTTCTCATATTAAGTTGATAATAAATATACACGGTGTAGCAAATAGTGGGCTGGCTATGGCATAGTCGGTTTATACAATTAAAATAAGGTAAACTCAAGAAGAGATGAAGGTAGATAAAAGTTTATATCATAAAATAAATCGCTGAAGAATTATGACATTATTCGTTTGTTATTTCCTCATCTGAGGAGGTTTTCATACTTTTATACTTTCTCTACGTCCATGTATAATCCATAGATTTTTATGTATTGGGAGATCTAAAATCTATTGTGTTATTCTCTTCTGTTCATGATATTGAGGATCTTCAAACAGTGGAAGATAGATGCCAGCAGATTAGGGGCACCGGTAATTTTTGAACGTGTTTAGGCATTGCCGCTCGTGGAAATTATTTTGAACATTTGCTATGATTGCATGCGTTTTCATTGTTACTCATTTAACTGACTGAAAATAAATGATTGTTAATCTAGCGAATTAAGTAAACGAATCGCTTCAGGACGTAGCTTTATATAAACTTTTCCCCTTATTTTTAGGTATTTACAAGAAGCCGACTACGTATAGCCAGCCCCTATTTTTAGTGACACCCTGTATCATTTTCCAAAGTATAATAAATTTAAATTTTGAGAGGATCGTGTTCGATGCAACTCGGTTGCTTTAATATCGAAAAAAAAATTGAAAATGCCAAGCATTCATTAGACTGAACGTGTAAATGAAGCTATCGGTTTTCTATTTGGAAAATGAAATTGTCACGTTATTAATGAAGATCTCCCTCGAGGTTTATGAAATTTGCTTTAACAGCCACATCAAAACATCGGAAAAGTTAGCGAAACTCGGAATCAAAATCGGTTTACAAAGTAAATAAATCGTTTGGAGTTCGATTCGCGTTTTGACGATGATGACGGACGCATCGTTTCCTGAAATCGCGCCGTTGCGCAAATGAACAGGGCGGCAGGGAGGGAGGGAGAGAATCACGTGACTAAGCTCGCTGGGTGTGGTCTTCGATATGGAAAGCGTAACTACGGCAAGTTAATCCGCTTTGGCTGACCCCCACGTATTATGATAGTGATAGTAGACGGAGAGGGTTGCGTAATGAAGCGGGTTTAGAAAGGGATGCCGACGAGGGAAAGCAATGGGCGCCGATGTCTCCCCGATCCATCCTTCGTCTTAATTGGGAGCTTCCTCGTCGCTGCCGTGAAACGCTTCTAAGAGGATTAAACCACATGCGCAAAAGTCGTAACCCCCAAGTGATGACATGGCGGGGAAATTTAATAATTCTCTCCCGTCGTCTCTCTTTCTCTCTACCTCTTTCCCTCCTCTTCCTCCTTATTTCTCTTTCTAATGGAAAGAATGGTGGGTGGCATTTCTACCTCCTCTTTTTTTTCCTCTCTCTTTTAAATTCCCTCTTCTCTTTGGTCTCGAGAAGTTCATTCGGTCTCTTGACCTAGGGAATTCCGCCGCCATTTCGAATGCAAAGCGAAGAATGGTGGGGAGAGCGTCGTCAGAAGGGGAAAGACCTTCTCGCATTCGAATAAAATATGAAGCAAACGCATCAGACTGAAAACGATGCTTGGTCGCTTCAAAATAATCCAGTGAACCTATTTTCTAGTACTCTTTTAAAAAAATACAATAAAAACATCTTTTCAAATCTTTAGCATGGTTCCATTGCGATTTTAATTTTTTCCAACCAAAAAACATTTTAACGATATAATTGGATGAATTTAAATCTTTGTTCATATTAAAACCTGCTCCTGACAAAAGCAAAACAATTAGATAAAGTTCGCATATTAAACAAGAGAAGGAAGGAACTGTGTAGAACCATTCCAAACAAATGGCATTTTCATAAGTATTTTTGATATTTAACACTTATTTTAAGATTCAAACAAATAGCATGCTAGGTAAAGACATTAATGTCAAGAACTGATGAACTGAACAGTTTATTTTTAGCATTCTACTTAAAAAAGGAAAAGAAGGGCAATGTTCAGTAAACGATGTTGGACCATCTTTCTCAGTCCATCGATTTGTAAAAAGTTCGAGTTCCATTAAAAAATTGAAGTACAACTAGGTAACTAGCACCAACTTCTTGTAAAATATCCTCCTCTTATTGAAATTAAAGTCAAGCATCAGGTTCATAAAAAAGAAGAAATCCAATGCATTAACCGCAATAAAACCGGCTTAAGTAACGCCACAACTTTCGTACTCCATTCTAGTAGGCTATAGTTTTTTAAAAATATGATTTATGGCTTTATGATCACCCAATGCACTGCTAAAAGGATATTTGCCATCAATATCATCAGGCAGTAGAAGACTGTTACGGTTACGTATTGGCGTAATTACCTAATCACGTGTAATCTATGATTAAAGGAGTTTGTCTCTTTACAGTCCATCATTATAGCTTTGGTATGTGAGGATTCAGACTCCAGTCGTCTAAGTAATTGAACGGGGAAGCCCTGATAAGGGCAGGAGGTATCATAAAAAACGGGTCGAATCAAAAGTTTTGTGTCGATCTGGACAAGAAAGAATTGTTCAGCGACTGAGATATGAGATGGGCGGAGTGTACGAAGTCGGTTCACGCTCTGTATAATTCTTTAAGCTTCGCTGTTTTGATGTGACTGTCTAATGTAGGAAGTCTATTAGAAATCGAGAGACTGTTGACCATAAGATGACAGCATAGTGTGGAATGGTTGTTCATGCCATTTCTACTCTTTAAAAAGCCTAAAGACCATTCGAGAATTTTTAATAAAGAAATCATTTAATGTCTATGCTTATCGCTTTCTTTCCCTCTGCGTTTAAAGTCATAAAGGTAATTTATAGTGTTAAGCTTTAAGTTAGATATCGGATATTTCTCAGCCCATATTAATATTTCAGTTATTGAGTTAGAACAAAAAGTAATTTAATGCTTAAATTAACGAATTCACATATATACCCACACTCAACACCGTCATTAGCTTCTTATACAGAACTAATTTCTTAATTTGGGCTGAGAAATCTCCGATATCTAACTTAAAGCTATACAGAAACTTTCTGTGCACATTATTCCCATTTCCCGACATAGCTTCTGACAAAGATTTTTAAATTTTCTGCAGTGGAGGATCGCTAGGAGACCCAAACTTTTATTTATAAATAATTCTTGTTCATTTCTCTATAAATACTGTCCCAAAGTTTTAGCGCAAGAAAAATGTACCATAAGGTCTTTTTTCCTTACAAATTTGCATGAAATTGCAATTTGCAAGGAAAAAACGAATAATTGATGTAATGGCAAAATTATCTATCAAGAAGCATTCAAACAGTTTTCAAAGTAAACTAGGATTTTTTTATACGGACTTAATATTCTTAAAAATTAACAAAGAAGAGAAGAATAAAAGAATCATGAAAGAGAGCCCACTATAGAGAATGACGAAGAGAGTAGGGAACTTCCTCCTCTTCTTACTTGAAAAAATCCTCCTTGCAGAAGACTTGTCCATTCCTGGCGAAGCATTTGTCGGCCAACTGGGCGGCGCAGTCGGTGCACTTGAGGCAGCGAGCGTGCCACGAGCGCTCGAGGACCTTGAGGATGAACCTGTCGAGGATTGGCTGCTCGCAGCCGGCGCACTTGGGAATGGTAGCTGAGGGGGCAGAAGAAAAAAGATTTTTAAAGAAAATGAATTCATCGAACCAACAAGTTCAACATTCAAGAGGATAGACTATCATCGCCAGCTCCTCTCCGATATAAATTCTTAAGTTAATGTAATATACGCCAGGGGATACAAATTATATTTCGCTGATTGATTAGTCTAATTACTCCGAAGAGTTTATTTAAAATAAAATTTGTCTCAAATTGACTAAATTGTTTTATTATTTAAATAAATATAAATTTAAAGATCGAAATCCTCTTTTTGAAAGTTTTGATGCCAATCCATATGAACTGCTTTGAGCGACTGTTTAAAAACTCCGCCTAATGGTCGGCTTCCCTACATGACTCGCTGCTGCTGCTGCTGTAGAACTTACTGCTGTCGCCATCTGTGAAGTGATTTTAAAACTGTCTTCATCAGTGTTATATTAGCTTGCACGGTAAAATAGTCAAACATTTTGAATTTCTGCAAGTCTAAGCACTGATAAGCAGTGAAGAAAACGCTAGATTGATACTGTGTAAGCTAATTGAACCGTTTACTTAATTATCTGCAGTTATGTACATTATAATGACGACTGAAAATTCATTACCATGTCGAATCTTAACTTTGGATTTGTTTTTCAGGTTCACTTTTATGCATCTACAATATAAAGACCTGCTTTGCCTGTTACCTCAGTATGTTACCATTTACGTTATTAAGCTGGATCAAGTTCTATTATAATAAAATTCTATTATAATTATTTACTGGCATTTCACAAAAAATTGCATACGCTGCTCTTTATGTTTCATTCGAAATTATGATTTACTTTCTTCGGTTGCATCAAAGAATTCTTAAGCTTTACTTCTGTGTAAAATATTAAACTAGACTTCAATGGAACGCTCAAATGAAATTTACATTTCCACTTTCACGAATATAGTATTAAGTGGAACAATCAAGGAAAACAGCACTTTGGCGAGAGCTCAGTATAAACTAAAATAAAACTTAAAAATTTTGAATCTTTGTTAATTTTATGAGCAAACCATTGACTGCATCGATAAAAGCAAACGGAAAAGGCCGTTTGTATGTGTGCATCTTTGCCTACGCTTAAAAATATAAGCTCACATCCGAGAAACCAAATTCAGAAGACTGTTTTGAAGTTTCCCTCTCATTATAGAAAGGCCATTCGAAATTCTCAAAATTGTTGGAGCGGCGAATTAAGCGCCCTTCCAACATCGACTTCGCATTTTCTCTAAGTCTCCTTGCGTATGTGTGTGTGCTCATTATAAATTAAGCGGGCGCCGTAAAGCTCTTCGACTCGGAGCGCCAGCCCCCTCAATCGGAAGCGCATAAATTTGGTATTTTCGTGTTGGTGCTCTGACGTTCCCCCATTGTTGCGATGCGTTCGTGCAGTTCGCGTGCTCATCGTATCACCAATCGTAATCAAAAAAAAAAAAGTTCCTTCGCCGTGAAAGAATTAATGCCTCTTAAGCCTTAGAGGAGGAAACCTTATCTCTCTCTCTCTCTTTCTCGCCCAAGAAGAACCACTCCAACCAACCTTCCTAGCCGCTCACCCCGCTGCTCTGGCGGCGGAGCTTCGCTTTGACGCTGATTGATTAAATTCTTTCACGTTCCTTTCTCGCTCTCTTTCCAACAGACGCTCCTTGCTACACGCTTCCCCCCCCCCTCCATCCATTAAGACTTCGGTACCAGATGCGGAGGTAGTTTTCTTTCTTTCGTCTTCATTTCATCCCCTTATCTTTGTATTTCTCCTTTCTTTCAACTTTTTTTCTCTGCCTAAAGTTTTCGTCTTCGATCAAAATTCGGTCGGATATCCCTTCCCTCCAAATTCAAAACGTTTTTCTACAAGGTTGTGAAAATATCGCATTTGTTTTCGTGTTTTCGTACAATTTTATAAAATTTCTTTAAAAATTTTCTCAACGCGCGACTTCACTACATTAGTCCAAATTTTAGTTCGGTATTATAGGTATCGAATTACAAAATATAATTCATCTGTAAATCGTCGTATGCCTGAATGTTGTTAATTAACTCATTTACACGTTCGCTAATTACTTTACTATCAACATCGTTCTAACCTGTGCTTAATTTTGGAAGGAACTGACGTAACAGTATATAATTGAGCCACAATGAGATGATGGCATAGAAGAGTATCATCAGTACCATCGTCATCATTTACAATCATCATCCATCCACTTTTCCAAATTTTTCCACGCACAGAAAAAATGCATGGTTAATTTGAAGGGAAATGTGTCCAATAAGTCTCCACGCTGGCCAAATGCCATTGCGGGATTCAAACCCGCGATTTGATGATCATGAAAGTTAAAGGACCTACGTCCTAACGAGATCGACTCATTACCAGAATACTATTAATAACAAGATATCCTCTTCTCTACACCAGATAAAATCATCGTAAATAACTCTGTACCTATTTAATATCAAACTATTTCTGTAGAACACTCTATGCAGAAAACAAATTCAACAATGCCCCATCTTTAGAATATGATGATTGTTCTAAATTTTATTCTTTGTTCTGCTTTGTGTTATTGAAAAGATTGATTGGGTCGTTAGGATTTTTTTTTTGGGGGGGGGGTGGTGGTCAAAGAAGTTATTTGCCACCTGTATATACAACATTCATAACCACAACGGGATTCGAACGGACGTAAGAACTGGAAATCGTATACCCCTAATTCTTTCGACCACGAAGCTGGCATACTTTGTAAAAATAATAGTAGATATAAGAAACACAGTGCTACATCGAAATAGACAGCAGGTACATATTTTTTGTTACTGCAAACTTTCAATTAGGCAAATAAATATAATTTGATGTCATAAAAATAGTTTATTTGGGGTGAGAGTAATATCGACACCTTTCTTTCCGTGTAATTACTGTGTAAAAGCGTTCTTCCTGCGTTGAATTTCAAGTCAATTTTCGTCATAACAAACTTCTTGAAGTTAATCTTTTTATGTGGCTTCTTTAACCTTTTCAGAAAATGTGCAAGTTTAAGTTTTCTATTAAAGTTTTGAATAATCATATTTCTGAAGGTGGTGCTCTCGTAAAAAAAGAAAAAAAAAGTCATCGTTTTAAGTCATCTAATCATCGTATTATAACATTTACGAAGAAGTACGTGATGTAGACTTAAGATCTTAAAGTTTTTGATTAACTCGATGCATTAGAATCACCACGAGGTGACGCGCCTTTCTTCGTAGGCGCCTCCTCGAAATGTAATCGTTTCGCTTAGACTCCTCATTTAAACATGGGAGAAGATGATTAACGGACCCTCATTCCCAGCGACGTACTCTTCCATCTTTTTTTTTTTTTTCCCTTTACTTTTTAACCCTTTTGTAACGGCTTTATACATATTTTCTGCATATTCATCGCGAAAACGCGGCCCAATTCATTGGCGAATGAAGAGAATTACCCCCAAATGGGCGACCCAACAAATAAGACAAAAGCCGAGAAGAATGATGAGCAAATATCCTCAATTGCATCATAAAAAGGCGCAATGTAATTGGTTGTTTTATGAGCGCGTGAGCCCACAATTGGTCGGCGGCATCATTGTCAAACACCCGGGGACCTGCCGTTCATTTTCGACGACTCCATTTAGAAGATGTTCCACTGTTTATTTCGCGCCATCCCACAATGCAACGTCGACTATATCGCATCTCTTTACACGTGTTCATCTCTCGTCCCACTGTGAATTAAATTGACAAACAACATTTGTTCGCTTAAGTTTTCATTTTCGACTTTCCTTCATCCGCCCCCCCCCCCACTTCCTTCCGACTTGCAGCAAGCTTTTCTTGATATTTATAAATGTTTCACACATGGATATGCAGAAAAGATACAATTTCCCTCATACACGTAAAAATGATTTACAATCTGACTCCTTACATTCCGAGAAGTGTTCAGTACAGAAATTCGCCATTAAAACGGAATTCCATAGATTACTTTTTGCTTAATATTTGAAAAACCCCCCACCTCTTTTTGATAATTTTTATTGATTTCTGTGTGCTTATTCTACGTTATAAAAGATTTCTGCAGTAGTATACAGCCTACCCAGGTTGCAATAAAAAAATAATTCAATTTATAAAAAATATTTCCAGTCCGTGACATTAATGATATATTGAAATTTCTATTATAAAGCGAAAATCATGTTCTTTTCCTCTCTCATTATACAGGGCGATTCAAACGCTGGTGCAAAAGCAAAGGCGATTTATTTACTCCTGACTGAACTTCACACTACGCCCCAGGATATGCTATTGTCTGTCCAACGATTTCAAGTGTTAGACATTGTTGCAAAGTAAAATTAACACTTGAAATTGGAAACTTAATTGGACATACCCAATCCAACTTTCGTTGGACAGATTACTGATTACCGTGTTGACATCTGTCAAAGGCGCCCACATCATTCAATTTTAATGTATAAGTAAAACTTAGATATTGAGAAATGATTTCAGGATTCTAACTTACAAGGAACGCACACTTGAAAATAAATTTAACTTTAAATAAACTTCAACGAAAAACACTGAGAAAATAAGTTCTTTTCATTGTGAAACCAATCAAGTACTACAATACAACTCTTACCACTGTCAAATTAAATCAAAGCTATTATTATTTAATGAACATATAATCGAATTATAATTAGAAAAAGACTAAAAATATATCCTCTCTGAAAGATATATCAAAACCTAAACTATTCATTTATAAAGACGCGGAAAGTACTTTTAAATTTATTTTTTTTAAATATTCAGCCAGTTTTATAATTTCTCAGTATTATAAAATCTAGAAAAATTGCGTCAACTGGATTGCTGATCAAAACTAATAAGAATTGTAATATCATTTCATAATAAAATATTCTGCGGTATAATTCTAATATAGTAATAATAATGCGTTTCACTTTATATTTGAAATCGGATATCAAATAATATTTAATAAAATGAAATTGTCATAGAAAATTCACGTGACTCGTCACTCATGTTTCATTTTGACCATTAAAGCTTGATTTGGCATGAACTGATTTAAAATCTCAATCCCATGCAGTCCTTAATGCCGAAGATTTTTACTGCCATGGTGGATAAAGGGGCACGCTTTCGTGTGACAGACACGGGACATAAATCGTGGATAATTTTTTAAGTTTTATAGAAAGCAAAGAAAGCTTATTAATATCGGATGCAACTATTATTGGTTTATTAAAATTCAATCCTGGTGATCCTGGTGCATAAAAGAGATCAAAATTGAAACAGTTCTTAGTTCAGGCAAGCGACAGCAATGTTAGCTTTCAACAATTACGTGTATATTGTCCACCGTTCATGCAAATCGAAAAGTGGAAAATGGCATGCACGCGCGTATAAGCGTTTTTATTACCTGCGCGAAAATTTCCCCGACGGCTGAGACGTTTAGTACTTTCCAACAATCCACTATGCGCCTGCACTCCTATTGTTGTAATGTACGAAGGACAGACAGCTGGACAAAACGACCACATAAGCACTTTTCTTACGAAAACGTGTTATGAGATGCAAGGTAAGAAATGCAGAGCAATATGTAAAGTGCTCAGAATGTGTTTAGCATGTTGCTATTAGCGACCATAAACAGCGCTAAAACTAAACAATGCATCATTGATCTTTGTATTTTGCTGTTCATTAGAGAGCTATGTAATAAACAGTTTTAAAATAAAGTCGAGTTCGAAATCGCAGCAATATTGAGTTGACTTACCTAATAATTCGGTGGGAATGAGCGGCAGACCACGTGCGAACTGACTGAACACTCTATCGTCCGCCAGCTGGCTCGTGAACTGGTGGGGCGAGTTGGTGGCTGAATTCGGAGGTGACAGCGGGATCACTGACCCCTGGACGATCATGGTTGGACGGGCTCCCGCACTCGGTCGAAAACTGTCACGTCGGTCGTCGAATGCGTTCGTGACACAGGCTCATCGATTCTTCAGTCGGCATAAACGGCACCTCTCGTACAACGCGTGTGCGCTCTTCATCCTTCTCCCGGCGCTCGAAACCCTCACGTGGCGCGCCTGGCTTTGAATGCGCACTCCTGTCCGTGGCACTAGATGGCGCACATCCAGCCTCCATGAACGGAGGAGAGAATCCCATTGACATCCGGGAAGTCTATTGCCATGGCGACCAGGTTCAGGACGCAAGCGCCCTACGCTCCGCTCACCGGGAGGAATGATTGAGCAGCGGGCCGAACCAATAAGAAGCGCGCTTTTAATTAACCAATAGAAAAGAGTGTAGCAAAAGGATGGTTGCTTGCTTCTCGGTCCCCCACCCCCTCGCTAGCTCCCCCATCGACGACCCAATAGCTATGGGCGAGGAAGAACAACGGGGAAAGGGAAAACTATATTTACACGTTGTCGTCCAACACAAGGCTGAGCTCATGATCCCAGTTTACTTTCAGCCAGCCGCCTTCACTCTAAGCTTTATTCCCCGTCTTCCGTGAAGTGACGGCAAGGGTCGTTCGAGATGCTTTTTTGCGTTGCTTTTAAAATATCATCTTATGACTGAGAAATGGGGGGGGGGGGGATTCTAGAAATTTGGCGTCGACTACTATGGTCATTTTGCGCCTTTTACACAAGTTATAATTGTACGCAGCCTAGGACAAACACGGCGGGATTCGAATCCATGTCCACGGCGGGATTCGAACCCACGGCCAGACGGACTCGAGAACTAGAAAGTCCTACGCCCTAGCCCTCTCGGCCACCTGGCCGGCAGTGAGATATGAGCTTTCCTACAATACATGTTTCAGTGATATGTTTTCGTTACCTTTCTTTTACCCGCAATAAAGCAACGAGAGACAAAGCATTCAAATACAAAACTTGTTTGAAGCCAGAACTCTTGATGCCATTAAGTAGTGCAATTTGACTAGAGAGTCTTTTGGGACAAGTTTAGTTTATCGGTTGGTTTTAACGTCAAGAAATCACAATTTCATGTTTTAGAATGAAAATGGAATTTATGAAATATACACGCCAATGATGAAGTATCCTTTAGTCTAACGATGAGCATTGTTCCAACGTACAAAGAGTGTTCTACCCTATGCACGTTCCCACCATTTGAACAAAATTCTCACGCTTGTATGAGAAGCTCGTTCGTAGTGATGGAGGTGGAAGGGAGTCCCCACGAGGATGCGCCAGATGGCCATGCGCACCGCTTGCCGTGGAGGAACCGCTGGCAAACGACTCGACTACGAGCGATGGGGAGGTGGTTGTTGATGGCAAGGGCAGGAGAGAAGGATGAGCAGTTAATCTCGATCCCAGGATTCAGACCTCACCCACTGGGAAGGTTCACGGCTTCCTACGTCACGGGCTGATATAAGAGAAGCGACAATGAATCTCAAAGACGATTATGTTGTTAAAAAGTGATAGCTTCTTCTTTTGAAATTCTTTTACGTTAATCATTGAAACAAAATTTAATTTTAAATTAAAATAGGAAGGAGCTGAAACTTCTGCCGTTGAAGTGATCAGGCGAGATTGTTATTTTTCTTTGGACGCAATGTCAAAGAGCGGACTTTGTGGAATTAATTACACATTAAAATTGACCAGACGTAGAAAAGCTCCGAAAAGTGTCTGAAAGATCCAAACAGTGTAACTTCAAATAAACTGCTCATCCAGGTTTCTTCTGAAACAGTGACTTGGGAATTGCGGATAATTTCACATGACACAAAATTTTCTAATTCTGCAAACAATTCTTTGGGTGAACTTCGGGCAAAAACACTGAATTTCATAACGTTTCGACTTCAACGGCATAACTTTCGAATTTTTTTCAATATACCAATAAAAAAGGCTAAAAATGCAGTTTTGAGCAACAAATTGATGCGCCCTAAAAAAAAAAAGTTAACCGAACATAACGAAACTTCACATGCAAAATAATTTCTTTCAACTTTGCCCCGGAGAATGAGGACCCCGATCGAGCAACGACAGTGAACATTGGTATCAGACACCACATGACTCGACACCAGAGAGTTATAATCTAGGGTGCCATTTCATTAATATCCTGACCCTTTGTAGTCTTCCGTGGCATTCTATCAGCACAACGGGAAGTTAAGAACATTCTTTTCACGATATTGGGGTTTACTTTTCAAACAAGATAACGTACGTCCGGACATATGTGGCACACCTCTCTTGGACTGTCTCCGCGCTTGCGATATACTTGCTCTGGCTACCCAATTCGTCTATTGAGCACATCAAGCATGTGATGGAGCATCACCTGTGACTCATTCGGACGTCATTGGCAAGATATCCCTGAGAACAATGTCCGGTTCCTTTACGAATTCACGCCATGTCGGATAATACTGTAGTTTATATACGGGCCAGAAGTGGATCAATGCCTTACTGACTTGCTCCTTTGTGTAACTTTCTCTCTTTAATAAATAATCCAATTATTCTGAAAGTCTAACCATTTCTTTTTCTATACAGGTACACTCCACAAGCATATTTCTTTCTTGGCGCGTCGATTTTTTTTTTTTTTGTCAAAGAGTGTTTTTGATACATTCGCGCTTCTTTGAAGCGTTGCTAAAAGTGCTTCAAAGAATTTTAAATTTTAGAAGAATTTGTGAGGCTGAGCATCATTCTGTGTATGTTTACTGACTGCTTTAATTTTCTGGTTATAAAATGTTTTTATTATGATTTAAACTAAAATTTAAAAAAAATCTTTAAAGTTCTTACTTATAAGAATTTAACTGTTTTTTAAAAATCTTTTACTTTCTTTGCCGTAGTAGATAATAATTTGCTTGCATTTCAACTGTAAGTAAAAGTATTGTTACTTAAAAAAAGCCAATTTTAGTAATTAAAAAAAAACAAAAAAAACTTAAACACCTAAAGAATCATTTTAGGAAATAATATTAAAATACATGTAGATCCGAATGGTATCCACAGGGAACCACGTGTTTTAACTGTTGAAGGTTAATGATAAACACATTTTGTTTTTAATAAAATCAATGACACTCATAACATACGGCCAGCGATTGATTTTCTCTGGAATCGTTCGGCGTCAAATATTGATCCAAATAAAATCTATTGGCATTATATTGAAACATGAGATCTCGTTATCAGTATTTATTATAAAATTCATGTTTATTGGATAAAACCTTTTGATGTGTGTGTGTGTGTGTGTATGTATGTATATATAAAAAATTAAATATCTTTTATATTCAAGTTTCAGACTAACTGAACAGTTAATCACAATTTAACTGCACAAAAAATTTTTTAGAGCTTTTCTTTCACTAAACATTTCATCGTACACTTCAACTTTCAAAGTAAAAGGTCGAATAGGAACCTTTGTATTATTCTCGAAGACGAGAGAAGTCAAGTGTTCGGACGTTAACAAAACAACTCCCAACTCATTAGACACATTAATTTCATCTGAGTTAATATTGACAAGCAGCCTGCGCCACAAAATGAATGAGCTCTTCGTCCAATTATAATAATGAGCAACGTCTTGCATAGGTTGATGGCATGTCCTCGAGGCGGAGGATAGGAGAAGAAAACCGTTCGAAGCACTTCGAATACATGTATGAAAGACAAAAGTCGCGATGTTTGTTTCGTTGTTATGAGGAGGGAAAGACGACAGAACGAAACGAGCTGAAGTCAAAATCCACTCGAAGGAATCGAAATGAAAACTTTTAATTTTTATTATAAAATCGTTTAAGAATTTAAAATTTGATCAAACATTACCAAAAAATTGATCCAAACACAATAAAATTTACAAGGGCATCTTTAATATTCAAGTTGATATCAACAGAACATTGTATTGAACGCAAACGATCGATTATTTTGAAATATTGCGATTTGATGGGATTTGAACGATAATTTATTAATAAATTGTAAATATCTGGATTCTTTTCTACTTCGTAGCTGGATTCATGTGCCAGGTTATACATTTTTAAGAATTAAAAACTAGAGTGTTAAAGACTTTTAAGAATTAAATAACTCCTCCATCAAGCTATTTGATAGTCTCGATATCAACTTATCTCTGAAATATATAACAAAAATTAAACAGACGACAAAATAATTTTATACTCTTTACGACAATTTGAATATGGAATTATGTTGAATAAAGTAATATTTAATTTGTATAAAGAAAATCTTTTTCATCATAATAATTTACCTAAAAGTGGTTTGACGACAACTTTAAAGGACAAAGCTCATTGAAGCGGATCAGGGAGGTAAACTTGTAAAATGTCAAAGCATGGAAAAATTGATGTGTCAAAGAAGGACCATCAGGAAGTAGAGTTTCCATATTAGGAAATAACTAATGAAGTTATTTTGAGACTACTTCAACTGTTGAATGAATTTTTTTTTTATTAAGAAATACAAGTATTCGACATTCTTTTTGAGACATAGTGTGAATATGTGATTAACTGAGATTTAATTAACTGAGAACGATAAGTTTCTTTACGTGATAAAGAAAATATCTGCTCCTATTATTCAATGAGTTTGCTTTAAAAGTTTCGATTTTTTAAAAAGAGTAAATTCATTTTCATAAGAGAAAATAATCACCGGTAAGTTGTTTGTTTTGAAATTGTATTTGATCATTTCATTTTGTTATTTTGTTAGGGTAATTGAAATTGCCCGAGCAACGCACGTGTGCAGTTGTTGGCACAACTAACATTGCGTGATAGCCTTTCAATGAGGCTTCAATGGTTTCATTTTCCAATGCTTCCTTCAAGAAATTCAGCAATACCGAGTTGGAATACATGGATTTCTTTTGTATGTATGTATTTATTCACTTATTTTTAGTCATAAGCAGATCAGTTCTTTAGAAGTTATATTATTTGTCGTGCAATAATGCATCGTGGATTTAGGTATACATACATTTGCCGGTTTTTTGAAATTGGCATTTTCATACATTAAAATATTTAAAGGCTTGCGTTTGAATCAACCACATATTATTTTACGGTTAAACTTCTTGTGATTAATTTATGAGAATATCGTATACTTTTGAGGTATCGGAGGGATACCTATCTCTCACAAAAACTTTCTTAACTCGTATATTTTGGAAGTGGTATATGTTAATGGAATGGCTATACTTACAAGACAAATTTTTAATCTGTATTAACACACTTCAATATTTTGATGTTGTTGCGGTTTTAATGTAAACATTTCTTATAGAGAATGGTTACCATTATACAATTGACGAAACAATTGCATGGAAATATGGCAATTATCAAAGAAGCGTTTTTTCAGTTTGTTGGGATTTTTTGTAATTGCAGCAAATATGAAGAGGATAACGATCAAGTAATTACCTCAAAGAGTCCAGCTGACCTCACAAGCAGTAGATTCAGACAATCGAAAACGCTTTTCTTGCTTGATTAATAAAATTGAATCATTGGGGGAGGGGGGGGGGGGGGAGTTGATAAAAGACAGACATTTTTAAAGAATTTCTCAATTGACACAATTATGTTTTAGGAAAATCGTTTGTTATATTTTTGCGTTTTCAGTAGTTATTTTTTAGACTATTTATTAATCGTCAAATAGCATTATTAAGGGTTTTTTGATAAAATCTCTAAAACTTATGTTTCGTCCTTCACAAGTATCTTTAACGATGACGAAATTAAGAAATTTAAAAATTCCTGACAAATTCATGACATCCCAAAAAATATCTTTCCTCCAAATTGCTTAATGGTGTCTACCTCGGAACTAAATAGATGACAGACAGATTAGCTTAATTCTGTTGGCTCTCTATAAGACATTGATAATAAGAGGATCATTTTAAAATGCTGCATCTTGTGGCAGCAGTGCGGAATGTATGATGTAATTTCAGTGAAGGTGACGCCAGTTATGTACAAGCGAAGACTCGAGGTAGCAGCACGTCTATCGTTACTTCCCTATAGTGCATGGAATTTTGAATTCTCGGGACTTTGCATGAAGTTTGTGATGAGCAAATAATGGGACCAGTCATAATGTTAAATACTACCCTGCTTGAACAAACATTATGAATATAATACGAATAGTAAACATTAGTCAGATGTTGTCAGAAAAGAAATAATCATTACTAACAAGACCACTTTCGGAATATTAGAATGTCCCGTAAAAATTTGTATGTTTTATCTTTAAAAGTCGATATCATCATTTGCTTACTACAGAACAGATTCTGTTGTGTAAAGAACCAGAAGACACAAAATCCGCTTGACTATAAAAAATGACATTTATTGGCACAGATGTACATTTCGACCATAAGGTGATCATCGCTCAGTCTTATAATTTCGTCCACCTATTTCTATTGAACTATTCCGAAAAACAACCATTCTGTATCTTTAACTTGTCTGCAATGATTATTTCTTTTCTGACAACATTTGACTGATGTTTACTAATCGTATTATATTCAAAATGTTGTTCAAACAGGATATTAGCTGGATCTAGAATTTTGTATATAAATCATTAAGCAGTAGCGTGTAGAAAACTTTGATTTTATTAATACAGTGTGGATGCTGGTTAAATATCTAATGAGACAATTAGTTTACACTGGTTTATCCTATAAGTTTTTCTTTAATAAACCGCTCAAAAATATTATCATTGACATCTGTGCAGAGAATGTACATCTCTATAAGATATTCGAATAGCTTTTAACTTCGTGTTTTGTTTCCAAATGAGACCAAAGACTTTCTCTATCTTCCACTCTCTTGTGTTTTTCTGATGCTAAAGATTTTCTACTTTGAGCTATAAGATGAAAAGACGGGATCCATAATTGATGTCGGATTTGATGAAAGATGGGGAGGATAAAAAAATACCCCTCCTTCTAATTGGTTGAGATGCCTTCGCGCTTTAAAACTTTCATTGCTAGCGCCGTCTAATATTTATGTCTTCTTCGCTCCTCTGTACGAAGTGCAAACGAACAATAAAAATAACTGTGATTGAGTTGTGAATAAATCATTTGGATTTCCTCATCACCCACTGAAGGCAAAGCAATGACGGTTTGGAGAGGAGGACTCGGAGGGGGGAGGGCGGACTGGAGATGAGGCGAGATAAACCCCCGAGGGAAATTCTTAAGAACACCTACGACAACTAACTATCTTGTAATAGCGCGTTTATCGGTAATATTAACAGTAACGGGAAAAAGAAGAAATTTAGTAGAAATGGTATGCATAATTTCATAGAATTGTTTTTCTGTATGCAGGCATGTTTTTAAAGAGCACTTCCATGTCTTGTTTAATTATTTTCATTTCGTTCATGGAAAGTTTGAGCACAAGTTTTTGCCTGAAACTCGAGATTGATTACCATCTATTGCTTCTCGCAATATTTTTTTTTAAAATATATATTGATCTGGTAAAGCAGTTCGCGACGAAAACATGTTTTGGAAATAACACCCACTCCAAAGAAAATGTGTCTGAAAAGATTAGCTTTACTTCTTGGAATCTTAACTGTGTCGATCGGAACACGAGAAACGTGGGTTGTGGTTCGTTTCTTCGAAACCGATCAATTATTCGATTATATTAGAGTTGTAAAGGAAGAATAAAAAAATTCCAGCTCCAACATCTTTATACAGGGTGTACCAAATGATTGCCCCTTTAGTGACTCTACAGATATAAAATCTGTAATCAATGAAGCAAAAGATCGGTGATACGATCCAGGTAATGGCATATCACTCGGTAATAGCAGCACAAACACTTAAGCCCATCAAAAAACCCCTACAAACAAGTCACAAGGGGTTAAGTCAGGGGAGCGTGGAGGCTATGGCAGCTTTCTTGATCATCATTTCCAACACGACCGATTCATCAATTTTGCGTCTGTAGCCCTCTAGCGGCCGCAAGCGGAAGCATCAGTCTGCCGGACATTTTTCAAAAAAAACTTTGTGTGTTCCTCTATGTATTTGCAGAATTTCATGATGATATGTTAAATAATACACCTGCAATAAAATCATGAAACAGGGGCAATCATTTGTGTACTTTTGCGTCCAGAGTGGGCAGTAAATTGAGATATTAAAAAATTACATCCCGCTTTAAGAACTGTCTAATCATAATATGGGTGGTTAAAATTTGAGCACGTGTCGATCGCGATGAACAAATTACGGTACATTATAAAGGAGCATCGTTTGTTTTAAAACTAGCGATAATTCATTCCACGTCTCCAGTATTATAAAGAAAAGTCCTTTTCCGAAAAGTAGAAATTCTAAAACTCTGAAATTGTCATTCTACAAGTAAGTTGACGTCATTAACCAAACCTTAAAAAAAGTGCGATGTGTGCCTTGTATGTAATTCTTTTAAATTTGCAATAGTGCTAGTGCATATAATAGGAAAAGTTAACAACACTAATTTATTACATTCTCGGGTCATTGATTGATCGCTTTTTAATACGAAAGCTGCACGCAAAAAATCGTTACATGCCGGATTTGTTTTTAAAGGGATACTTTGAGACAGAAGATCAGATAGGAGCCCTAATTATGCTTAGCAATGATCTTAGATTTGATAACTATGACCTGATAAAATAGAGGATCTTTTCTTTCTGACCTATTATAATTCTGATAAAACAGAGGATTTCATCAACGTCAGGTTACTCTTCACTCTTCTGAGATACTTACTGGATTTCAATAGTTCATATGAAAGAACAAGAACTAGTAAGATATTATTGACACAGTAATGCTTATTTAATTTTGCACTAAGAAAATATAAAAAAATGGTAATGCTAGAGAAGTTGGCATTCTGATTCAGAATCTACTAATAACTGTGATAGAAACTCTTTAAATCTTCAACGATTTCTTTTTTAAAATTAAAAATTGGAATTGTTAATGAAAATAAAACGACACGATTACGTAATAAATGCAAGCTAACAAATATTTTTCAAAATAATCTGCTTTGAGAGAAGATAATAATTAAACTGAAGAAATCTTCAAACATATAATTACAAAATAGAAAAGGGAAGGAAAAATTCCGCGATCTGGAATCGAAACAGGGACCATGTATATCGGCTGACACCGCCCTTACCCTTGAGCTACCTGGAACAATGAACCGCAAAGCACTGTTAAAATACGTCCATATGGACTTCCATGAAGCCACACTTCAGCTCAACGGCCAGCTCTTTGAGTTGAATTTCATCAAATTATTTAAGGAGGATTACCGATTTGCGAGTCGGGAGCCTGCTCTGCCGATTGAGCTGATTAACTTTCCCTAAAAGCAAATGACTTTCTCTCGCGCTTGCGGAGTGACGAGAAAAATAGAGCCTCGTGCTAGATAGCATTCTATAACATAATATAAGTTATAATGTTTTAGAAATCGGAGCAGCGGAGCTGGATAAATATTGTTTGTGTAATACACGTTTATTTTACAACACAATCAGCGACCAGCTGGAGAAAATGGCGGCAACACTTATACATAATCCACCTATCATTTTGCAGGATAATGCTCGGGCGCATACAGCTAATTTGTTCGATCAATGAGGCTGAGGATGATCTACCATCCAGGCTTGACTTCGGCTTGATTCCTGAGATGAAGGAACCACTTCGTGGCATTCGCTTCAAAACTATTCCAGAGATTTCGTCAGGCAATAGCCTTCGAGAACTATTAACAAGCGCTGCCAATGGAATCCTGGGACTTCCACATCCCTGGTGACGAGTTAAATTACATCAAAGGATAGTAAACTCTGATATGTGTATCTATTCTGGTGTAAATAAATAGTTGCCACTATTAAAATTCCAACTTTCCTATAATTTTTTTTATTATTCTAAAAATAATTGATATCAATACTAATCTGGATATTTTTGAGAATCCACACTATACTCGTTTGTATTTTATTAAAAAATATTTCCATATATATTTTCGATCTTTGCAAATAAAAATATAACATGAGAAAGTACTCGTCCGAACTATTTGTATAATGCGACCCACGAACTGCTTGTTGATATTTGTTGACTTAGGGAAGAAAAAGGCTGAAATCGTTGAGATGGAATTTATTCTAAGTGAACCTTCTTCTTTGCTTCTACCCCCCTCCCTTTTACTTCTATTTACCCTGTTTTCCTTTTCGAGGAGGAGGGAAAGTTGAAGAGAAGGAAAGAGGAGGAGGGAAACCATTACGAGAAAGAGACTGTCGTGCGTTGGGTGATTAATTCCGTAGAAAGAAAAAAATGGAAACCATTCTTTTCCGAATACTCTTTCCGAGCCATGGAGTTTATTTTGGCTTCTGCATAGGAAGCTCTGTTCGCGGGTGGGCGGGGGTAACAATGGCTAGCAACCGGACATCAGCTGGACCGTGGGGACCAAGAGTCACACCGGGGTCACTCGCTCACCCAACCCCGCGCGATATGAAGGACGGCAGACCAAGCCAGGGCAGAGGCAAAGAATCCAATAATTGTTGTGACGTTTCTCCGAGATTAAATTTTTCTTGTTGGAAAGGGTTCAGCCAGGATGGAACTGAGCGCAACTATTAAGAGCGACTTTGCGTTTGTAAAAAAATAAAAATGAAGTGGATACTGAAATAATAAAAAAAAATATATTTGAAAGGAAAAAAAATGCAACTTGATGACTGTATCAAAAAAGAGCGAAAACATTGGTGTAGAGACTTGTTTATTTTTTTTTTTTTGATCACATATACAGTCAAAAGTTTCTTTTTATGTGTTTTTAAAAACTTTTCCTTGGAATATTCTTTCGAGATACTACAGGGTGTAAAAGAAAGGTTTATCATATTTCAAAAACCTATATTTTTTTTTAAAAAAAATGAAGATACAGAGATGGGCGACATTTCAAGATGTCTTGAGTTTTGTTTAAAGTGTTGCCTCATCCTGCTGCACGGCACACGTCTAGCCAATAATGAAAATCCTCCCATACCTGCTGAAGCATATCTGGAATCACTTCACGAATGTTGGCTGTTATTCGAGTTTTTAGCTCGTCCAGATTTGCCGGAAAGGGGGCACAAAAACACGGTCTTTTACAGAAGAAGTCACAAACAGTGAGGTCTGGAGACCGAGGTGACCACAAGAAGGCTTGGTGTTGTGCGTTCGCCATCTTGACAGTAACTGACGGGACTTCTCTACGTCTTCCAGATGCATCCCAGACACGGAATAACTAATACATGGAAGCGAAACTCTACCTTTGACTAATACTAGCTTGTGGCGCCGATCTCGGCTCTAGCGGATGGACTGAAGCGCAGTTGCTGAAAAGAGCGCATACGTCGATCTCAGCTTAGGCTGTTACATTTCCCTCCCTATATAGTATATTTTTGCCTGGCTCTTCTCGGATCCCTTCCGTCATTTTATTTATGGAATTTAATTTTATTTATTTATTTATTTATTTATTTATTTATTTATTTATTTTCATTTAAGTTAAAAGAAAAAGGTATAGATTATATTAATAGATTAAGAGGAAATTCTTCATAAATTATTACAAAAAAATAGATATAAAATAATCCATTAATATTTTAATAAAGTAAAATTTGTAAAATATACAGTTTAATTTTAACTATTTCAAATGCCGTTTCTAATATTTGTCGTTAATTTCTTTTAAAATGTGGTTACTTAAATTAAAAAAAAACATATTTCAATATCAGTATAAACTAAGAATTTTATTAAAATTTTCAAATAAAAATTTTCCGACATATTGGTCAATTTAATTTGTTATATTTAATAAACGAAAAAAAAATTTAAAGTTATTCCGTCACAACAAGAAATAATTTAAAGTTCAGTATAAACTATTAAGAATTTCGTTATGATTTTTTCAGGTCAAACAAAATATTATTGTTGATTAAAATTCCATTAGTTTCATAAAATTCTGATTGTGACAGATAATAAAATATTTTTTTTTATATTTTTTTATTGATTAGTAATCCAATACGTCCATCCAGGGCCTGTATGGTCTGAGGCCGACGAGTTGGGTCCCTGGATGAACGAATGCTGTATGATTAAAAAAAGAGTTGCAATAGTTATGTACCTTTTCAATTTGAAAGGATTCACTTTTGAAAAATAATAAATCAAATTCTTTTAATATTTTCAATAATAACAGAACGTTCATTAAATGACTGACTATATTGAATTTCAGGAGCAAAAATGATGAAAAAAAATTTTTTTTTATTCTTGGCTGGTGTATGTAAATGACTGTGAGCATTATTCTCAAAGGACCATGCATTACTATGAAACCTTTACAATTTTATAAATTACACTCTTTTTGGAATTACAAAAATTTCAGTGATTAATGCAATACTTATGTAGGCTCTCAAATATGAAGATATAATAAAATTCGGTCTAAAATAGGACAGTGTGAGCGAAGGGGTTAATAATATGTTTACCTTTAATTTAATCGTTTTTTGAAACAGATGTCTATTTTTTATCACAAAATAAATTTGCTTCATTTTTTTATCGTAAAATAAAATTATCGAACATGATTTTACTTAAATTATAACTTAATATGTATTACACTCTCTTTTGAAATTACAAAAGGGTTTCAATAATTATTGTAATATTATTGTAATAGTTATATACCTTTCCTCTAATTTTCAATTATTCTGTGAAAAATTTATTTTGAAAAGAATTCCACCATTCTTCAAGAAAAAAATTTAAAATTATATATCTAGTTTGAAATTTTTATGATAATTCGATAAAATTGATTAAAAAATTATATAAAAATTGCAGCTTCATTTGGGAGTTATGCCCTTCTTTCTACTTCGGGGATTTTGTATTTGGGGTTTATTTACAGGGCTGCATTTGTGCTTGGGGAAATGCTCACATACATTTGAAATGTCAAAAGAGCTCCAATCAATCACGGAATAAATAATAATAATGTATTAGTTATTCCGTGCTTCAATGACGAATGCAATAGCTATTCACCTTTTCAATTTGGCAATACATTCTATACTTATTAAAGTAAAATAATGCCATTCTGTTTATGTAATACTTTAATCTGAAACAAGTTACTTATTGAATTATTAAATCTTTATCATCATCTTTTAATTAATCATGCCAATAATACGTTAATTAGAAGTCGAGGTATTTTTTAAGTTAAGTTGCATCTTGGACGAAGCTCACACGTTGCTTCATTTCTTACTTTTGCTTTATAATAGTTCATTAAAGTATTATTTAGTTAATATTGACACTATTCGAATGCATAGTTTCCTATAATGATGTGAACAATTATTGCCGAACTTTGATTTCCTGAAGGTATGAAGTCCGTTACAGAGGAAGGTATGAAGCCCGAACTTTGATTATCCTCCATCTTTTTTACTCCTTGAGAAAAACAATTCTTTAAAAAAATAACTAATCAGTGGTAAAACGCTTCTTTCAACGGACGAAAGAGTTTCAGTCCATCCGCTAGGGGTTTGGCGATTTTGCGCCACTCAACGGTATATCACTGAAACTAGGGAAGTTTCGCTTCCATGTATTAGTTATTCCGTGTCCTAGAGACCTCTACCGGCATTGAAACAAAAACTTGACGTTCCCCTCTTTCAAATGGCGTGCGGTTCATTGACCTTCGACCAACGGTTGCTGAGTTATTTACGAATGAAAAGTGATGACTCTTTGTTACACCCTGTATTTCACCTATTCCAGTTCATTTAATGTTTTTCATGAGTTTATGAAATTAGGAACAAATAGTATGCATAAACTGCTTTTAATTTTAATAAAGATGATCATTAATGATTTTAATTGAGGAGGGAAAGAAAGAACATGTAAAATTCGTCTCTACCAAAATTAGGTTAGGTTAGGTAAAATTGCAATACTGTATATTGCAACACATTAGAAATGAATAACACATTACATTGTAGTACGGGGTATGATGGTATTCTGCTTGCTTATAACTCCGGTTTTTATTACTCAATTGCATTGACATATTCTCAGGCTCATTATTTTTTTTAAATTTAACATGCGCACTGTTGCGCACAACTCAAAATTCTTATCTGGCGGATATTGCTTCCCACGTATTTTCTGGATCTCCAACGTGATATTGTGAATGGTTGCAGTGATTTTCCCCTTTAATCGTCCAGATCCGTCTCTTTGGCCGTACTCGATGCCTATGATATGGCCCCACAGAAAGAAATCTGATAAGGTCAGGTCCGGGGAGTTGGGAGGCCATGGTCCCTCCTTGATCAAACGGCAATCAAATCTAACCTAATTTGGTTTGGTTTGTTTGGTATTAACGTCCTTTTCAACTGCTATGCTAACCTAATTTAACTCTCCTATTAACGCATAATAAGAAGTGATGAGAACTTTCTTTCCAGTAGCACTAATCGCTCTGCTAATGTGGTGAGAATAAGAATAACTGACATTGCCATTTTATTTTCTCACTATTTCTACTATCGCATACAGAAATTACAGAATTTACAGTATTTTCTATTTTTCTTGTTCCAAAATTGTATACAAAACGTAAAACGAACCGCCCAATACGAAATACTGATGAAGAATAATGACATTCCACTGCAACCATGGCTTAAAAAATTCACAGGCTAAAGTAATTGACATGGCAAAAGTTGATCATTGGATGATTTTCTTTTTGAAGGATTAGACAATTGCTATTGAATTCTTTACGTTTCCCTTTTCTATAGTTCTTTATTATTAGGAATCTAATTCGTTTGGAGTATAATTAATTTTCGTCACATTTAGTATGTTCCAAAGTTCATCAAAGTCTTTTGTCGGGTATTCATTTGATATTTCACGGCAGAATCTGACTTCAAAATATTGTTTGTAAGCAAAGTTACTATTTAATTAAGTGAGAAAATGAATTTGAAGGAAAAGCGAGTTTAATGAAATGATCAGCTTGTGACGGCCACTGTGACAGCTTGCTTGGGATTGTACAAAATTTGCGCGAAGGCGACTGTCGTATAAGCGTCACGAAGTCCCCACTAATCTGATAATTTCTTCCGGATTTCAATCGTCGACTTCCCTTACACGCCAGCCATTGCAGCGGGGGACTCCAATAGAGTTGTCGACGACTTCCGATTTGTTACGGATAATTTCCGGTTTCGATGGCAGGACTATAGATGACTCTATGACCGAGAGAGAGACCCCACTGGATGCACGCTAAAGAGGAACAACTGTTCACTGGTAGATACGAGGAGACCCTTTTCACGCCCCTGCCATCACGCCAACACGAGGTGACAGTGCCGGGGAAAAATAAATTAAAAAACAAAAAACGGACGAACACCAAACAGAAAACATCCGGGAAGCCAGGTATTAGAGGAAGAGAGAAAGCCGAGAAAATGAATCAATAGAATTTGATTTCGCCCACAAGAGCTAAAAATAAAATTCATTTGCAATGACAGAAATGTAAGAAAAGAAAACTTTTCTTGCGGAAGTCCAATCAAAACGTTGGAATTAAAATTAAAAAGGAAAAAAAACCGAAAAACTTTTCATTTTCAGAAAAGGCTGTCGGATTTCGAAAAAAATAGATGAAAATTTAAAATACGTATAAACTTAAAAGTCTTCCTCCTATAACAACTATAAAAAAAACAACAAAATAGAATCCTCTTTCCCTGTTTTATATTTTCATGAAAAGAACTAATTTGCCTTAAAGTTCATTCTAAATTTTATTCTTGTTGTAAAGTTTGGCAACTTTCAAATCATTTGGTTTCATTTATTTCAGTTGTCGGGACACAAAAATTACATTGTTTAACGGAAGTAAAACACAATGCTATACATAAAACTTAACTCAAAAGTTAAAAGCTCAAAAGATAACTCATACCACGATATTAAGTGATTCTAAGCTAATCCATCACTGCTGACAAACTCTTGAATTTTAGTGATATCATGGAAGAATAACAACGGTGGTATTTTTTAACTGGTTATTCTTCCATGGTGGTATTCTTTAACTGGATGGACTAAGCTCTATAAGCAAACTGCCATTCGAAAAAACATAAGGAATACAGTTTGTCTTTCGACAGAAGCTTTAAGACAGTGACTTCAGACGTCATGAAAAAAATAAACAGTGGAACATCTCAATTACTTTTTTAATATGAACGTTAGAAATGGTTAAAGAATAAATGAGAAACTCACACTTTCATACATAACGGAACAAAAAAGTGATTAAAAATGTTTAAAGATGCCTTAAGCGAGTAAATTAAAAATGCCTTATTAACATTTCAAGATTTTTTCCCTCTTCTTACATCAGAAAGTGTAAATATTTAAATTGAACCACGAAGGAAAAAAAACAAAACGACAGAAAAGTGCAAGTTTCTTAAATACTTGATATGAAATAGTAAGATTTTTATGAAATTCGGCGTTTTTTTGTTGATTCATGAGATTAAAAAAATTATAGGTCTGAAATTCTATTAACTTTCAGTGAAATCATAGGCATTTTTAATGTTGAATACCTTTTTCGCGTATTAGCTGTTAGCATTTATTTGAAACCACCATTTCAAAGAGAAACCTTGTCCGTCGATTATGGTGCGATGCAAAGTCGGCCACATGAAGTCGATAGACTGGTGGCCAGGAGATGACACGATAGTGTCACACAGTGAAATCAGGAAGCCTGAGAACAGGGCAGCAGCTGCCCCTCGTGATCTCCCCTCTCCCGGCACAACGACCTGTCACGTGACGGCACCCTGCAGTGAGAGGGTTGTCGAGGAATCAGTTCGTCACCCTTATTCCATTATATTTATATAGCGCATGAGTCACAATGTCTATTACAGAATACAACAAAATAGGATTTGTCAAGTTTTCAAAAAATAATATAAAAACTGTAAAACGTGGGAAGAAATCGTCGCAATTTTTTGTTAAATTATCACTATTAATCGATAACATTTTATTAAAAATTTAATGTTTAGCATTTTTCGCTAGAATAGACCGCTAACAATATCTATATTAACCTTGTTGATGGATACTGAAGATCAGCATTGATTTTATATTTCCTATTAAGAAAGAAATACTGAAATTCCTTTTTTAATCAATAATATTGCAATTTTAATAGGTTTTTTTTTCTATGACAGTACCATAAAAGAAAATGTAGATAACAAAATAACAGAGACCGAAATACGTTCCGCAAAAGTCTAAGAGAATCAAAAAGTATTTTGCACTCTATATAGCAGTGTATGACAACCATTTTCTCTATCGTCTCTAATATAAAATGTCAGACTTCCTATTATGTTACAATTCGATGTGAAAGAAGTGTACTGGGAGAGCACGAGAATAACATGCATCGGATAAAGAGGAGGAAAGTGAGAAACCTGTTTTATTTTTGCATCTCGAAATGCACCATATCACATCTCGATTACCATTTTCGAATTTTTAGGCCAAAAGAAAGAAAAAAGGAAAAAAATCAATTCTTTCATGTCAGCAACGGTCTTATTCCTCTATTTCTCCTCTATATCTGGAGCCATGCGATTTCTGGCAGTTACCCAGGATCATAAAAACCATGAAAAGGAAAGCGTTTTGATAGGCTGGGGAAAATTCGTAAGGCCACGAACAGTGCCGCCTGAAGATGATTCCTCCAAAAATGAGTTCTCAGTAATGCTTATTCAAGTGGCGGGGACGTTATAATAAAAATGTAGGAAAATGAAAGAATCCAATTAGAATCAGTTATTATTATTTTTGAAAATTTCAATTTATCGTCTATTTTCAATCCTATCACGTAATTATAAATGAAAAATTCGTAAATCCAGAAACTGGTTCGAGAATATTCAATTAAACTGGAAAAAGGTTAGCTCGTTGCTTTTCGTATGTCTTCTTCTTTCTCTAATAGTATGCAATTAGATTTCCACAGCATATACACTATTTTAATAAAACCCGTTTTGGTTTTATTAGCCATCATTTGGAAGGAAAGATTTTAAAAAGCACAGAATGGTATCCAAACTGAGTAAAACAATAGCTTATGGAGAAGTACTTTTTTCTCTGAATATACTCGAACCGTATTGCTTTCTGCTGCTATTTCTCCGTGCAGCGTGTATAAGCTTGAAAATTTCTCAAGCCGACCATAATAATTCACAGTTGCAACATCGTCCCCTCTCCCTTAACTTATGTTCTAGATGAGACGAATCTCGCCAGGCATTAGGGGGCCGCTATTGTCCCTGGATAATTGAATAAAGGGCCGCCACCACCGAGCGCCTTATCTTTCAGAGCTGTCATCGGTGACCCGTGAGCGCGCACCACCGAATCCCAGGGAAACCGAAGCACCGCTCTCTGCCTCGCTCCTCCGTAAATCTCGTCGTCGTCATCGTCGTCTTCGACTTTTTCTCTCCTAACACCCCCTTACCCCCCCTTTACCCCTCCTTCTCCTCCTCCTCTAGCTTCAATCCACGCGCAAAAGTCACTTTCTCGTTCTACACCCTTCCAGATAAAAATGTTATAAACACAAGCTCTACAGGAAAAATAGCATTAAAAGTAGCGAGAAAATGCATACAAACTTGCACTTCGCATACTTAACTGCTCATAAGCTAACCGTTGCAGTACGCATATGCTATATCGCGAGGTATTTCTTTAAAGCAGATTTCACTATATATACAGATTTCTGATTTTTCAAAAAAAAAACGTTTGATGTGAAAGTTTAAATAAACTGAATTATACCTAATGTGCATAATACGCATTGATATCGTATAATAAGAATCTCGATTGTTCAATGACTCAAACGAAGCCGACAGATGGTCGGATAAACGATTCCTTATCTATACCTATAATAAAACTGTAACCGAACCAGTGTCTGTACATAGAAATATTTAAGAAACCGGTTACTTACAGGCAAGAAGAAAAAGAGAGAGAGACGCTCCGTTTGCCCATAAACGCTTTTATTCTACACTGTCAAAATGCATATAAAGCGATAAAAAAGAAGCATTTGATTTCTGTTCATTAAACAAGAACATCAGAGAAGGAAATTAACATCAAAGAAAGCTGTCCGTTTATGCAAATGAGATGCAAATCCAAACTTTTATTTTATTGGTCAGAATGCACGATTAAAAGGCTGAAAGTACTGGCGTAGCTGCGCATTGCCCTAATCCGAAGCCTGGAAAGCCACAGGACGTCTTAAAGCTGGCCAAACACAGATGACAGTGGCAGCAGTTTATGGAATGGCTTTCAATAGACTGGCACAATACGAAGAAGACGAGGGCAGGGTCGCCCATCTGCCACAGCAGCAAGAAGACGTTTTGGCAAGAAGGAACTGGCACGACAGTGCGACGAAACTGCGAGGATAGTTTTATGCTGCCACTGGACGACGGATATGCACCCAGATCTTACGAAATAAGCTCCATCGAGTTAGACTGTATGCCCGGCGACCAATGGTATACATTCTTCAGTTATCTGCTGAATATCGTAGAACCTGTAGAAGGTGGACTGATGAGCATCGTCATTGGACCCGTGATGAGTGCTCAACTGTCCTTTGATGAGTCAAGGTTCGTCTGCAACCTGATAATAATAATCATCAGGTCCTGATCTGGCGTGAACGAGAAACACGGGAGACACTAGGTTTCGTGCGAGAAAGGATCTCCTTCGGTGGTGGTAGAATTTTGGTGTGCGCTGACTTCAACATTGGTGATCGGTACGAGTGCTGTCAGATATGATGGAGAATTTGGAAAAAACCTTTCTTTTCATGGACGTTGATGCAAGGCCTCACCATGTGCATCTCGTCGTCGACATTCTTCAGGAAGCAGGAATCGAACGCATTGACTGCCTTCACATTCTCCAAACCTGAATCTCATTGAACATGCTTGGAATGCACTGGGAAGACATCTGGCAAACCATCCAATGCCTCCCACAACACTTCTTGAGCTGGAAGTTATCCTGGAGTAAGAGTGGCAGAGGATCCCACAAAAACTGCTAGACAATCTGATCTCTTCCATGCCTCATCGCTCTCACTTTGTTTTGGAAGTCCAGAGTGTTCATTCATCCTACTGAATAACCAGCGTGTAGCGCGCCAAGTTTGAAATCCTTTTGTTACCCTCAATCACGATAATTGAGTTTGCATCTCATTTACATAATCGGACAACTTTCTTTGACTTGTCATTTTGCTTTTCTGATGTTCTTTTTAGTAAGAAAAACACATGCTTCTTTTTTCATTTGATATTCAATTTGAAATATCCCCTAATTTTTGTGAGGGTGATTCAGTCAATTTCTGACCATTTCACTCGAATGACGTGCATTAGGGATAAACAATTGAAAGAATATGAGCGCCTTATCGAATTTCTAAATAGTTAGAGTTTGTATTGTTGCAACGGCGCTGCATGAAAATCGTATTGTTGAAAAATGGCGCCCGCTTTATCAACAGAGCAGAAATGCAAGGTTGTCGAATGGTATTTCGAGACAAAATCACCTGTAACCGTGTAAAGAAAGTTCCGAAAGGAGTATAAGTGTCAGACGCACCAGGCAGGCAAGCAATCATGGATTTTGTCAAGCAATTTCATGCCACTGGATGTGTTAAAGGAAAGAAAAAAGGCAGGAGCGAAGCTCGTGTTCGAACGGCCAAAGTTGTCGAAAATGTTCGCACAAGGTTGGTCGATTCCCCTACCAAAAATCTGTTCGCCGCCTATCCATTGAAGAAGGGCTGTCGTATACCACGACGTGGCGAATTTCGAGAAAGGATTTCACCTGTTCCCGTATAAGATCCATGTTTATCAGGAGTTAACAGACACTGGAAGATAGAAGCGACAACAATTTGCGATGGAGTTTGGAGCAGAAATGGAAGCCAATCAGGACATTGTGGACAACCTGTGGGTGTCAGATGAGACCTTCTTCCGTTTGTCAGGTGACATTAATAAACACAACGTTCGTTTTTGGGGTTCCCAGCACTCTCATGAGATTCATAAGTCACCTCTTCATCCACGAAAGGTTATGGCTTGGTGCGCGATTTCCAAAAGAGGCATCATTGGTCCGTTCTTTTTTGAGGGCACCGTAACATCACAGGCTTACCTTAACAAGTTGGAAACCTTCTTCATCCCCGAGCTGCGAAGGAGGCGTATACCGCTTCGACATCAATGGTTTCAACAGGATGGGGCTAGGCCTCACACCACTAATGAAGTGCTAGACTTTCTCAATCAGAAATTCGGAAATCGTGTCATTTCAAACAGGTTTCCAGATCGATTCGGGGGTGGCTTTCTTTGGACCCCTACGAGTCCTGACCTAAACCCATGTGATTTTTATCTCTGGGGGTTCCTTAAAGACAGTGTGTTCACTACAGCACCAAGAACCCTAGACCAGCTGCGACAAAGCATCGTCGACTGCTGCACCCTTGTGGATGCAGAAATCCTGGAAAGAGTTATGAACAACTTCACCATTCGGCTGCGAGCAGTTCAAAACGTTCATGGTGGCCACATTGAGCATATCGGAAATGGTCAGAAATTGACTGAATCACCCTGTATTATTAATCCCTCATTCAGTAAATAAAAGCGTTTGTGGAAAAGTGGATCGTGACCCTCTTCCACCTTTTAACAGTGGCTTATATTTACCTTATATTTAAATTTTTTTATATTTAATATTTATAAGTTTAATATTTCTATACTAAAACTCGTATTATTAAAGTAATAAGTGTAACCTCTATTTTACAAAAAAATTTTCTACTTTCATCACTGTATGTACATTACGCTCACATTACGCTTTCATCAAATCGCTATTTGCCTTTATTCTATAAGCCACTGTTGAAAACTATGTTGAATAATAAGAATTCTAAGTAATGGTTTAAGATAATTAGGTTTAGATAGCAATAACTGAATGAAAATATTTTTTTAAAATTTGAAAATTAACATTTCAAAAATAAGATAAGTAATCATAATGTTATGTTCCGGTATCATGTTATCAATGAAAAGATATTACATTTTAATGAAGAAAAAATGTCTTTGCTATCCAAAGATTATTATACAAATAAAACAATTAAAATTCTTCTGCTCATCCTGAGTTTAACAATAATACTGTCGTAACAAACGAAACAACTCCCTTTTGATTAGCCTTGGACCTCGTGACATTGATTAGCCAATAGGATCGCTTGGAGCTACACAGACACAAATGAAAGACTTGGGGACAGACGGACATGGTAAAACCAATAAGTACAGGGTGAGTCAAAAGTCGCAGTACACCCTGTTTTTTCGAAAACCTTGCAGGAATTGGGAAATCTGAATATTCCAGTAAAGTATGGGTCAGGTGGTCTATCTTTTACGGTATGTACCGACAGTCATTTAATGTGTTTAACATGGTGTCCCTCTTGGTCAAGGCACATTTGAAGGCGCTGAATCTAATCGTCATGCACTCGCAGAAGGATTTCCGCAGAAATGCTGGCACACGCTTCTTCAATGTGTTGCTGGAGATGGTGTCTGTTTCTGATTTTCTCTGCATATACGAGTTGCTTTAAATGACCCCACAGATAAAAGTCCAGTGGTGTGAGATCAGATGATCTGGTTGGCCATTCTACAGCACCACGTCGGCCAATCCAATGACTAGGAAATTGAACATCTAACCACTGAACAAGATACCTTGTGCAAAAGAGGGATCTTGTCGATGTTGCTCTAAGGCCCACGTGCAAAACTGCATACGTCTGTCTGGGTCATTCTCTGCTAGGTGCTGGAGTATCTGAATCTTGAATGGATGTCATTGATGAGCATGAAGGATTCGCACGATCGATGACTGGCTGATTCCACGTTCTGCTGACAAAGGTCGTGTGCTGCGTTGTGGGCTCTTGACGCCAAAACCATTGTTGAGGGTGTCTCGTCAGTAGCACTTATTGGACGGCCACTCCATGCCTTGTCAACCACAGTCCCAGTTTTTCGGAATTTCTTAATTAAGCACCTGACAGTGTTGTGTGAAATTGGAGGTCTTTCTGAGTGCCAGTTGTTAAAATCTGCAGCTATGACACGGAAACTTCGTTCTCCAGATATCAAAATGACCTCAATTCTCTCCTCCGTCGTCAAACCCATCTTCAGTTACCTGCTACAAAATGAAACAAAAGGTGTTGTAACTTTTGAACCATAACTGCTACTTCAAATCTGTTTACAGGAATGAAATTGTCAGAAAATGTTGATGTTATTTGATATATCACACGACCCCCTTTCCATTTAAAAAATTGACTCAGATTCAAGATGGCAGATTTCAAGATGGCGGCCATGTTCGGAACATACTGTAAAAGATAGACCATCTCACCCATACCTTACTGGAATATTCAGATTTCCCAATTCCTGCAAGGTTTTCGAAAAAACAGGGTGTACTGCGATTTTTGACTCGTCCTGTATTTTAATATTTCCGCTACGTAATAATACAAGTGTTTATAGATATGTCAGATAATCCAAAAATTCAGATAACTGAGACTCTAACGCTTCTACAAAAACTTATTTTTTTAAGGTGAATAACTAAATATTTCTTCAGTACACAGTATCTTCCCCTCCCCTTAACATGCACTAAATATTTCCAAGAAGAGTAATTCAATTTTCAAATAAAATACATATTTAATTCTCAAAGAACCCCAGATTTTAATTTTTCACTGAATTCATATCTGTCTTCATACAAAATTCTAGTGATCTTTTTTCAGTCACGTGAATTTCAGAACTTTTAGGAATTTGCATAAAAGCATGAAAGGAAAAAAAAACAACAACAAAAAAATAACAAAACTGCATTTCAGCAATCTACATTATTGACAAACAACTCCAAATAACGCTTTATAACTCTGGTCGTTGGGCGCAAATACCACAAAAGCTTTTATGGAGAGTGGATATTTATTTATAATCGATAGCTCCATTAAAAAGAATAAGGTATACGTGTGTCTAACTTCTTTTCAGAAAATTTGAGAAAAATTCTTTAATGGAAGAAGAGTATCGATTCAGACCATTGAGGAGAAAAGGAGCAAAAGAAAAATGCAAAGGATCAATAACAACCGTCATCTTAACATTTTTTTTCCTTTTCTTTTTTTGGAAAGCTAAAGCCTTCAAAAATTTCTATGTTCGCTTAATGTTGCTTTTACATTAGAAAATTCTACATGTAGTAAGCGATGAATTCCTATTCTGTTTATTTTCAGTAAATTTTCTAAAATTTGGGAATGAAAGGAGATCGTGTGCTTAAAACAAGATTGCTTAGTTAATTCAGAAGGTCATATGCATTCAGTTTTCTTTATTTAAGAATCGCAAAAGTTTATATTGCAAAATATATTCACAAAGTATTTAAATTAACATAAGAAAATTTTGTTAAAGGTAAAGATCATATTTAATCTTTTTTTTATTCCACTTTAGCTTTTCATACTGTAAACGAATAAAAGCGCTTTACTTTTTGAGTCGAACATTTTCTACATAGGGATAAACTTTATACAAATGAAGATTATAAAAATACTACAATTTAAGATGCTTTTTATTGATGTGGCACGAAATTAACAACTTCGGTTTTATTGTGGTATCTATTTCTAAAAAGTCGACGTATAAAGCCTTTTTCATGCAATCTCTCAATTGCAAATATCGGCCTCGGTGGCTCAGCGGTTGCGTGATCGCCTCTGATGCCCGAGTACGCGAGTTCGATCCCGCCCGAGGACGACGAGGATTTTTCAGGGGGAAATCCTGAGATCACGCACTTCCTTCGGAAGGGAAGTAAAGCCGTTGGTCCCTTGTAGTCGTTTGCCGGCTGCACGTTAAAGAACCCTTGCGAGGCAAAATTTGCGGCCCCTATAAAGCCGTCCTGAAATGACCATAGCAGTTAATACCAAACAAACAAACCAAACCAATCAATTGCAAATTAAAAGTTTTGACATTTCCTAATTTCTTATAAGGCTTTTTCAAATGTATTTATATCCAGAAAATTATAAAATGCATTTGAATTAGCTTAAATTGGTAATGCCTAGGTAGCTATTGCTGAGTAACGACGATATCGAATATTTTGAATGAACGGTAACTTTCTTATGGTTTTTACATGCGATTTTCGGTTATTTAATTTAATTTAATAATCTAAACAACCCGAGGGTTGTCACCCAACGGGCCGAAGCCCAATACAAAGGTTTTATAATAAAGGACAAACACAAACATCCATGCCACAAGTGGGATTCGAACCTGCGACTTGCTGGTTGCGAGAGCGATAAGACCGGAGCCTGATAAACTACTATAGTGCTACGATTCGTCTACATTCGAAAAACTTACTCTGCTGTTGGTGGAATTCTTCACATTAATCGGAAATGGATGAGCAAGTGACTATCCCCAGAACATGAATGGATATTACGTCATGTCAAATGGAAAACCTCTTTTAATACTCAAAAGTTAATTGTTCTCTAAGTATGAAAGCAATTTGGGAAAAAACTTGAATGAATGACATGATGATTATAGTAGTCATTAAAAAAATTATAATTCATACATATTCTGAAGTTTCATTAGTTATTTCCTTAAACTAATATCATTCAAAAATAAATTAGAAATCTCAATTAACTCTTTTCTTTATTCTTATTTATTTTTTAACCACACGGATTTCTCTATGAAAAGATATTTAAACAGAAGAGAAGAATTTACGGTATTTGCGGTCATTAAGTCTAATAACACCATTTGTCAGAACAATGTTTCTAATTGAATTACACAGTAGCATAACTTCTTAAACTTAAATCTTTTTAATTTTTCGCTCATATAAACCAGGATAGTTGAATGTAAAATTTAAGCTTTTGTCCCAAAATGAAAAGAGTGGCAAGTTCGTTTCCAACCAGAAGGAGTCCCCATAGATTGATCTCGTGTCCCTCGCATGAAGTTGAGCTTCAGAATAGGGCACCGCTTCCCATGCATGATAAATGAGCTCATCCGTTGAAAGGAGCCCCATCATTTGGACTGCTTCCAAAACGGTGGTTTCCCATTGGTCACGTGACAGACGTTACGCATTCGTAAATTTACACAAGCCACGTGACCTGCCATTATCGGCGCTTGTTATCATTGTCGTCCATCGACCACAGGGAAGTGAAACAACTGCCGTGGCCATTTTAAACTTGCGACTATTAAACGGGGACTTTGCAGAATTGGAAGCCTTCGAAATGAAACTGCTGCGTTTCAACTATGCAAGAGTACAAGAAAAAAAATGAAACCATTTAGGAACAGAAAAAAAAAGCCTCCCAAAAAACCTGAAGCCTTTTGATGGAAATGCGTGCATCCTCTCTGTGCACAGTAGTTCCACAAACGTAATTAAAATAGTGCTTCAGAAGATTTACGAATATGTAGATTCGATGTTTGAATATTAACATATTAAATTTTTTCCAGTGACTACAAATGTTTCATTCTGTTCAATAATCGCGAGCTTAAAATTATGCCTTTCAAATGACGCTTTTATTAACCGCGCAATTTGAATGGCTAAACCCTTTGTTAAAAAATGTATTGCCCAGACATGTCAAGTCTACAAAGTTTTCAAGTTGCAAAAACACTCATCAACTCTAAGACTATATGATGTTAATTTGAATATTCCGTGAATAAACTAGAATAGTTTAACAAACGATTCAAACAATATTTCGGCCAAGTGGTCAAGAGAGCTAGGTGATATTTTCCAGAACAGACAAACGAGAGAACTAGATGACACTTTCTCGAGTCCGTCTGATCGCGGCCTAGTATCCAGCCGTGTGATGGATGTGTACTTGTCTCTGGATTGCATTATAATATTAGTCATGTGCCTAGGGCGCAGAGTGGCCTGGATGTTGACGCGAGCAAACGATAATATTTTAACATACGAGGGCGAGCCAAATGAAAACCGCAAATTCCACATTCCAAATTTCGCCCCACAGTGTTGTAAGTCTGCAGATCCGTTAAAAATGACTAATCAGCTGGTTTGGCTAATATAAGTTATTTCAAATAATCCCCTCCCTAGGGAAGTGATGGTCCTGGGGTCTTTCCTATACTGAAGTTTGTAAATGTAAATTTGTAAAATTATTGCAGTATTAAAAATCTGTACAATTTATCTAACTGGTATAAGTTTAGGATATAACTGCTATAGCCCCTGTAGCTACCCACATAAATCCGCCACTGGACAAGCAAACAACCTCATCGCAATCGCAGCAGTTTAAAGATGGCCGCCCCACTTCAATCATGCACTAAAGAAGAACACCATTCAGTTATCCAATTTTTGAGTAGTAAAGTTGTGAAATCTATTGAAATTCGTAGAAGAATGAAGCTTCAGTATGGTGATGCATGTTTGTTAGAGCGGCAAGTTTATGAATGGAGTGTGAAGTTCAAAAATGATGTGCAAGTTGTGACAGCAGTACCAGACGCCCCTCGCCCGGGTCGGGCACAACGAATTGTGACGCCAGAGAATATTGCAAAGTATTGGAAAATCGCCGAGTAACGATTGATGAAATTGTTTGGGCCACTCAAGGAGGTAATGGGTGAAAAGAAATTCCATTCAGATGAAGAGGTACAGCAGTCGGTGCACGAGTGGCTGCGCAGACAACCAAAAGAATTTTTTTCAAGAGGAATCTATGCACACTTTATAAACATTAGAAAACATGTATTGAACGTAACGGAGATTATGTAGAAAAATAATACAGTTGTTATTCACGTTTGCTCAATAATAAAAATTATAAAAAAGTTTTGCGGTTTTCATTTGACTCACCCTCGTATCTGAGCAAATATAAGAATGAAACTATAAATAAAAAGATAAAATATAAGAATGAACTGTAGCGAAGAATTGTCTGTAAGGTATAAAAAAAACAAAACCGCTAACCTCAATCTCATTGATATTTCCGGTTTAACTTTGGAAGAAGAAAGGACGTCTCTAAAATAATCTATTGCGATGTCAACTGGTATGTTCGAAAAAAGGAAGCGAACCTCAAAAGAGACCAACTTTTCACATTAATATCTTTAATTTTTGAAATTAATTCGAAACTTTGAGAAATTATCGAATGTTTGATTCAATTTGAGAATTCTTTATTAAGAAAAGTTAATAACTTGTAAGGTTTGACACAATAGTTTTCGATTTCCTGCGCTGTGAATTTTGGCGAAACAATACAGCCTAGAAAGACTAGGGTTGGGAATAGTAAGCATAGAAGCTTCTTTCTTTGGAATCAGCTAGTAAACGGAGGTAAAGGGTTTCTAAGACCGTTGGTATAAGGACTGAAATAGTCAGACTTACCTAAATAACTAAGATATTACGTTGTTGGCTTTTAAGTAAAAACAGTCTTTTCTCTTTAAACCTTTTTTGAAGAAATTCAGGTTAGAATACGTTCTCTGGGAAAATTACCTTCTAGTTGTCGTTTACAAACGTTTCCAACGAAATTCGGTATATGTGTAGTTTAGTATATTGGCCGACAGAAAACTCCTGGTTTTTTTATTATTATTATTTGGATTGAGTCATAGCCTACAAAGATACGACAATTTTTTGTCGGGCAGAAAGACGAAAGCAGGAAATGATGTCAAAAAGTAGATTATCCGGCCTGGTTTTCTACTTTGTGTTTTCTGCCGTTGTTTTTACGCATGTGGAATCCGTCGCTAAAAAGTAGATTATCCGGACCGCTATACTGAAAGCTGAATCTTGAGCCCAAATCTTACAGTGTAGCGTGCTTTCAGTTTAGCGATCCGAATAACTAACTTTTTAGCGACGGATAACTCGGGATTTGTATAAGAAATTATACTGAAAATACAGGGTGTCCGTAAAGTCTCTCCGCAGTGGAAAATGACGAGTCTCTTCCGAAACAAGTGCAGACGAGTGGACTTGTGCCATTAACATTTCTTTAAGTTTATCTTTATTTTCCGTAAGTATTACCGAATCCTGAATTAGTAAGAGCCTTGGTAAACTAAAATATACATATACCGGAAATTCTTGCTTGTATCATCCAAACTTTGGATGCCATTCTAAATATCGCTATTATCTGTTCGAATGGATTTGATATACAGGGTGTTCTCGAATAACGTGTACAAACTTAGGGAGGGGGGTGATAGAGGAATCAAAGATCAAATCTAAGCAACATTTCCCTCTTTCATTTTTTTCTCTGGGGCATTGTTTTTGAGGTAAAAATGTTGGACGTCGCCAGACGTAATATGCCACTCAAACCATGCTTCTGGCACACATCAAAATCATGATCAATCATGTAATAAAAAGAACAAAAACACATTGCATACAGTACAATGATGTGACTTGTTTTTTATGAAACATGCAAATGTTTTGCAATAAGTGTTCAAATTGACTCCCTCTGGCATGAATGCATGCTTCAGTAGATCGCCGCATGGACTGACGTACACGTTCTAAAGTTTCTGGTTCTTCGCGAATCTGGTCCGCAGCTACGGCGATTCTGGCCACCAGCTCTTCATCGAATCCCACTGGTGTCTCTATTATCAATGTCTTTAAGTGGTCGCCACAGAAAGAAATTCACGCACCAAGCAGATCTGGAGACCTTGGTGGCCAAGCAACAGGACCCCCCTCTACCAATCCATCGCTGGGGAAAGATTTGGTTTAGGTGCTCTCTCACAGAAATGTGCTGGAATTGTGCAACTCAGAGGTCCTCTCTTGAGACCCGAACAGTATCTATCCAAACAACTGTTTCCTGCAGGTAGGATTTCAACATTTTTTATCTCAAAAACAATCCCCCAGAGAAAAAAATGGAGGGAAATGTTGCTTAGATTTGATCGCTCTATCACCTCTCCAAGTTTGTACACGTTATTCGAGAACACCCTGTATAAGGAAATGAAAATTTCAGACCTTTTTACATTACATTACTTTAACTGCATTCTAATTGAATGTTTACATCAGTTAAAAGATAACAGAATAAATAAAAATAATAATATTTACATTAAAAACTAAAAAATTCATCATCTTCTGAAAAAATCTTGTAATATGAATAGAGACGAGAACGAAAATTAATAAGCTACTTATAATCAGAAAACGTGTCAAAGACAACGCAACGGCGTATTTCCAAAGGTAACAAATTCCATAATTCAATGGCATTAAAAGAGAATTGTTTAGAGAAAAACGTAGATAGTTTATTGGGAACCTATATCGTCAGTTGCCATTAAATCTTTTATATTATTTAACCAAAAATTTACAAAATGGGCCGGATGATCCACATAACACATAAGACGAGCATTCGACTAACGTGCGCCAATCTCATCTTTCTTAAAGGTATGATAAGACTCCTTTTTTACTCATCATTAAGTGGGCGATTAAATTCTAATTGGGCTTAGCAAGCAATAGCTTGGACAATTTCTTTTCTAAGGTTGTATGCCGGCCCGATGGCCGAGAGCACTGGGGCGTAGGGTTTCCAGTTCTCGAATCCGTCGGGTCGCGGTTTCGAATCCGCCGTGGGCATGGATGTTTGTTTGTTCCCGGAATGCGTAAAAGATAATAACCACGTGGAATTCTCTTTCCGATGTAAAGACATTAGCCATGTGAAAGGGTGCAAAATGACCTAGCTGTTGACGCGCTCATAAACCTAACAAACCAACTAACCATTTAAAGTGGTAACCATAGATTCGTATCTACGTATATTGGTTGACTTCATTGACCTTCTTAAAGAACGCTTCCCATTCAAAACTGCCAAATGAATTACTTAATCTACAGGTCTTAAGTTACTAAGCAGATATTTGATTTCCAGATCCAACCACTTACATTTAGCAAATTCTTAAACTGCTTAACTTTGTTTTGCCAGAGCATGTTTTTTTATGTGGTGCCTTCATATTTGTTCGTTAAATTATGCCTTTCATTCGTTAAAGAATGCTTCTTGTTACTGAACAAATATCATGCATCATATAAAACAAAGATAACGCTGTCATTGCATGTTAATATTTACTGACTCATTAAGAGAAAGAATTATGTTACTAAATAGTCATGGGTGCTGCTCAAATTATTTCCCCTCTCTTTCCCCTTTACAAAAGTAATCGTTCTACCATTTCATCAGGGAGTACTGTTATTGAAATTGTCACAGAAAATTAAAATGATAACGACAAGTTCAAAATGAAAGCAACTGATAAAATCCAAACAAAATGATTTTTTTGATTGCGATGAGATTGAAGCCATTTTTGTCGACATTGACAGACGATAGCATTGACGGGAGGATGAAGTCATTGCCCTGCACCGTCGGTCGGTTGACAACAGAAAGGGGAGATACAGGAGAACCCTCGCTGAGTGCACGTGCTCATATTTTCCCCTCTTTTTTTCCCATTTCTCCTCACATCCCATCCATCTCGTCCATCCCTTTCCATCTTTTCTATCTCTCAGTACCTTTCTGTGTTTTTCTTGTCTGCTTTCGCCATGGAAACCTATTTGGGTAACTTGCAAGCAAAAGACGTCTGCTCCATTCAAGGGAAGCCTCAAAAGCACCGAGGCCCCCAACTTTATACTGAATGGAGGGGAATCGCTTTTCGCTTCACGCCGCTTTTCCCCCTCCGAGAAGCCCGGCGGGAGAAGCCTCAGTCCGGCGGTAGGATGCCGTACTTGGCCCGGCCTAATTAAACTGAATGCCTAATGAGGCAGAGGCGACGGCCAAGGGCGCTCCCCATTTCCTTCCCCCCCCCCCCTTCCTCCCCACCTATATTCCCTCCTCTCTTCCTCTCTCTTGCCTGTTGTAGTGAATGAGGTGATGCTTTGTCTCGAATGGTGGAGAACAACAAACACGCACTCATTAAAAAACATTAACAGCATTTCAATTTAATGCATGCATCCGCGCCGTGCTAAGTGATAAACATTCAATGGAGGAATGTCAAATTCAATTATATGCGGATAGGGCTGTTTCAAGGAGAACATTCCCGACCACCGATCGTTTGCTTACGGATTTCCACCCAGTTCCCATCAGGCATTGAAAAGTGCCGAGTAGAATTTTCTCGCGTAAAAGACAAATTGCAAGAAGTTTAATGGGAGGACATTGAATCAGTTTAACAAATTCTCAAAATTAACATCAATATTGATTAAAATTATTAAATTCAAAAATGATTTTAGCTTATATCTCCTCTCGTTGCAAAATAAGCTTCTTTGCTTAAAGAAGTAACGGACTTCACGCGCAGAGTAAACTTTCTATTTATTAATGTAGTTTTAACTAATTAATGGAAAGCCCCTTGAATTTTGAAATATTATGCGATCACTTTGAATTCAAGTAAAAGAATTAGAGAAAGAATAATTTGCTTGATATAAGGTACTGGAAGGTTATATCTTTAAACATCAGTTGAAGAACATCAGTTGAAGTAAAGCAAAATCGTATTAAAACATAGAGAAATCAAATTTTATTTGTATTAATTACGTATGTTAGTTATAAAGTTGCATTACTTCATTGATAACAGCATGCTGTATGTTACACACGCTATCGTTATTTTTTTTAAATTAAAGGATTTTTACGATTTGATAATAATTCATTGAAAATTGGAATGTTGCATTGAAGAGAGACTCGAAGAAATCCCTTTTGTAGCTAATAGTAGATATTTTCCCTGTCTTTCAACTATTTCCTCTTTTCATTGGAATACTCATGTCTTTCATGGTTCCATGGAAAAAGCGCACATGAAAAAGCACACGGAAAATTACGCATAGAAAAAAGCCCACGGTCATATATGCGCACAGGAAAAAAGCGTACACGGAAAATTACGCAGACGGAAAAATGCCCACATGGAAAAAAACCCATGGGTAAAAATGCGCACAAGGAAAAATACGTAGACATACAACGCAACGAGAAAAACTTTTTCCATAAAGGATTGACATTTGAGAAACTACAACCCCTGGCAAAAATTATTCGAACACAGCGTGCAAAATGTAAACAAAACATTTTAGTTAATGATCAAGTGTAATCCTGATTCTTCAGACAGAATATAATTATATAGTTTTATTACTTACTCATTTCTTAATGCAAATAAGAAAAATTGGATCATTTGAATAAAATTTAATGCTTTAAAAAATCAGCAGTTCACCCCCACTGAGGAAAAAATTATTAGAACACTCCTAGGTTAGGAAAAAAATATTCGAACACTTGACAATTCTGCGAAACAGATTACGTTTGAAATTTTTCTATTTGTCTACTCTACTGCTAAATTTTGCATATTAATCTTGTGACACTAGTTATAAATAATTTCGCTGATTTTCCACAATTCACTGCATCAAGAAATGGCTCGTGGAAAAGAACTGTGCAATGACACCAAAAACCAAATAATCCGCTTGTTAAAAGAAGGAAAAACGCAACGAGACGTTGCCAACTGTGTTGGTTGTGCTGTATCAACTGTTAACTACGTGTGGAAGAAGTTTCGAGAGACTGGTACAGTATTAAATCGTACTGGAAGAGGTCGAAAACGGTGTACAAGCAAGCGCCAGGATCGGTCACTCAGGGAAATTTGCAAGAAAAACAGAAGCTGTACATCCAAGGAACTGAATAAGCAATGGAAAAAGTATAACGTGCGTGTGAGTGACAGAACAGCCAGAAATCGACTCAACGAAATGGGATACAAGTTCTGCAAAGCGAAAATTAAGCCCCAACTTACAAAACGTCACAGACAAGTACGCTTACAGTGGGCGAAATAGCACAAGACATGGACTGAAGAAGACTGGAGTAAGGTGATATTTTCAGACGAAAGCCGTATTAATCTTGGTTGTGGAGATGATAACGGTATTTTTGTTTGGAGACGGAGTGAAGAAAAGTTTCATGACCAGTGTTTAAGAGAGGGTCAAAATTTCCGTCTTATATCATGGTTTGGGGATGTATGTCGTCGAAAGGACTGGGAAAACTAGCAATAATACGTGGAAAAGTGAATCGAGAAGTTTATGAAAAAGTGTTAGATTATTTCCTAATTCCGTATGTGGAAGATCAATTCGGAGATGAGCAGATCAATTCGGGGATGATCATGGGCCGGAGATGAAAGGTGGAGGTTAATGTTCACTTTTTCTGTATATTCACATTCAGAAATTGCAAAATTTCATCAAAAAAGCCCCTGGCGCCCTTCACAAAGCGGAAATATCCTCGAGAACCTTCCCTCCGAATTTCGTTGCTTTATCTTTATTCCCCGCGAAGTTGCATCAAAATATCAGAAAATTTTGTGAAACACTCCCGAAAATCGATTTTTATCAGCTTTCGCACCCTTAAAATTCGAATATCGAAAATCGGGGAAACTACTATTTTGGAACGGTAGCTAGAAACTTTCCTGCAAAATTTCGAAGATCTGCGTTTATTGGGGGCGGAGCCAAGCGACCGAACGTGCAATTCCTTTCTGTCCCACTGAGTGGGCAGGGAGCCCGAATTTCGAGAAACCCGGTCTTAGCATGCCCCTACGCTATCCGTCCTATGACCTCACCGAGTTTCGAGTTGATGGCTTCAGTAGATTTTGCTGTGCGTTGATGAGTCAGTCAACCAGCTTCTTTATATACTGTTTTGGTCGCCACGAAAAGCCCTTTTAGAAAATATTATACATTTTATTTCCGCGCGAAAGTCTTCCAATTACTGTGGATGCTTTTTCACGGAATATTCGCAAAAGTCTTCATTAAACAAAGCAAACAACGACGTCACAGTTTCTGACGCTAGAAAAATGCCATTCAGATAAAAAATAAAAGATACACTGTATTCCTGCGCGACACACTTGCAGTCATTGTTGATGCTGCTTCACGGAACAATCGCAAAATTCTTCATTAAACAAAGCAAACGTCACAATTTTTTAAAGCTGGCAAAAATCCCATTCAGCTCCAGGTAAATTGAATTTAAAAAAAAATCTACACTGGAAGGAAGAAAGAATAAACAAAACCCCTTCTTGGTGCTCACTTACAGTTTGTAAAGAACCTTTGTACAAAATTTCAAGTTTTTAGGCCTTATGGTTTGGGCTGTGCGTTGATCACTCACTCAGTCAGTTTCTTCTTTTATATAGATTAGAAAAAAATCACATTTTCATTATTTCAAAAAAAAACGACAAAAAAACAAAAAAAAGTATATGATTTTAGGATTCTTTTTTTTTAATGTGCGATGAATTTTAAGTGCGCTACATGTATGGTTGTTGATATCTTACAAATTTTTCGGAACCAGCTGCCTCTGCACGACTTGTCGCAGAAAGAATTGTCCGTCGCGAATTGTCTGTAACGAAATGTCGGTATCCCGTTCATGTAAGATGGTTCTTCTCCACGCGTAGCCCATTGCGTGAAGCAGATACTCAGATTGCGTTTTTCTCATGACGGAATCATCCATGCGGTTTTTGGCTCTGGGGCCACCGTGATCCCATTTTATCTCTATCAGCTCTTACGGACTGCATAGCACACCATGTGCATAACTTTCTAAGGCATACACTGATTTCAACCGTTGAACATGCTTACAGATGGTAGCAGATAATGGTGGCCATCATACTGAGCATGTTTTGTTATCATTAAACAAATTGTGTAGTTCATCGTTACGTTCTCTATAAAGATAAAAGTACGCTCCCTATTGTTTTTTGGAACGAACTTTTTTTTTTTTTTGCTCTAGAAAAAATTCCCTCATAATTAAGGCATTCCCAAAATTTCATAATTTTCTGATGAAACATTTTTGCTGTAGCGAGCTAAGAAATGTTAACTTTAATTTGTGACGCCCTATTCTTTATTACCCTGGATCAATGTTATGATGCAAAAAAAAAAAAATCGAGTCGAATTTTTTCATGAGTTTACCTTTAAAGTAGCTCGTAATACTTTGTCTTCATGTTTTAAAAGTACAGGCTACTTTTAAAATTCATCTGTTCGGGCGAGTAAATTAAAAAAAAAGCTTGTTCTCTTGTCATTCCGATGAATTAGGTCTCTCTTATAACAACATTTAGCGCATTTCAGTTTAAAACGCACCTTTTTGCACCTTAATTTACAGCATCATTTGCTCATCGCCCGTTGTTAAAGCTTATTTATCGTTTCATGTCATCTTCGTATAGGGGAGACTGAGGCAGATTTGGTACAGGGGGAAATTTACACATTCGCTATAGTTTACTTACCGTGGGTCGGAGCGCACCGCCTTTGAGTCAGGAGAAACGTTACCATCGCCATGTACCCTCACAACAGTTTGGAGTAAGTCGCGTGTGAGAACAGTGAGATAGACAACTTTTTCTAATTTTTCTTCTGATAAGTAAATTTTCCCATTAATGTATTGGCAGTTATAGGATTTGTACCATTAGATCATCGTAAATCGTTATTGGTTATCCTGTTAGATGGTTCTTTTGCGGTTATTTTAAGCTACTGAGTTGATTGTTAACCTTAAGAACAAAGCTTAGAAGCTTAGTTGTAACCCAAACACGGCGATGGGGCAAGTTTACACAGGAAGCATGGGGCAGATTTACACACAGTTTGAACCCATATAAAAAGTCAAAACCTGGAGAACAATACGTACCATGCACAGTGTAAAGAGATGGGCACATGATCACTGTATTACAACAGGTAATTCAGTATATTTTGCATCCTGTAAATTTTTATTTGGTAATATTTGTATTTTGTATTTGAAATGTGTGTATCCTGACTCCGTTGTACTCACTGAATTAAACGAAGTGATAAATATTGCAAATTACTTGAATTTTATTTCTAATAAGCCTTATATTTCATTAAGTGTAAATGCGTGGAAATATACAATAAGCATTATGTAAACTCTGCTCCGGCTACAGGGCAAGTTTACACAGGTGAGATTACATCAAAAAATTGTTTTTAATTTGAAAATAATATAAATTTAAGATAATTTAAAAGCACCATACGGTAGCTTAAAGTTTAACTAATGAATGGATATGAACATTTAGTGAAATATTTTTATTACTAAAACTACAAAAATAATAATTAAAAAAAAGTGTGTAAACCTGCCCCGGTCTCCCCTACGCTCAATCTGGAAATGGTTGAGCGGCTTATCGTAACCGAGAGCACGCCATACATTTTGTGATAAAGAGCTGCAATATCGTAAGATCTGGACGCTTATAAGACTCCGTTTAAAATAGTTTTTTGTTATACATGTAGGTGAAGATTAAGTGCTTATTTTTAAGCAATATTGTTATAAATCAGACAGTTGAGTTACAATGCCCTGTCGTTTAACACGAGAATATTCTAAATATTCATTATTGCTATTAATGAGTTCTTAGAATTCTGAAAGGACAATTTATTTATAAAAAATTTCAAAGCAACAATGTTTTCAATGACCTTTCTTTTAGGGCGAATTGTTTTAATAGTTTAAATCAAAATTAATGGTTTAAGAAGATCGTATTTTTTGTTTACTTTTTCCAAAAATAAACTTCAGTATTGTGTTCGTGCATTAGAATTAAAGATAACGATATTTTATATTTTCGATAATTTCTAATATTCTCAAAAGCTAAAATATATAAAAATTCTTGTTGTTATTGAAAATGTAAAAATGAACAAGAAGTGAGCCGCTTGACCTTTTTAAGAGTTTTTACAGGTGTGGGTATGAAAATGAAAGGGCTAGGGTTTCAAAAGCCGAGAAAGTTATTTATCGCCCTAACCCTTTCTACCCACTCGTGGTCGTGTGTCCATTTGCTCGCGTCGTCCCCTTCGACCCAAACAGAAAAGCCACCTTTTGCTCATTGACTTAAGAGGGAAGACCCCTCGAAGCAGAAGGGGTTTTCATTGGGGGTTTTTGAAAAGTGAGGGTCGAGGAGGGGGGGGGATACTGTCCGATCCGATCTGAATCTTTTTTCCCTCGATCTGCTCGCAAGCCACCTACAATGGCGAGTTAATCATGCGACCGCGAGGACTCGTGGAGCCCGTTGTCAGTGGAGCGTGTGACCGGCTATTGTTAACGCCCCCGCCGGACGGATTCACTCAAGGACCCGGTCGTCGCTCTTCCTTGAGCGCAGAAGAGCGTCATTGTTGACGTTGGGCAGGTGGCGACAGCACAATGAAACCGAAGGGACAGTTTCCAATTAAGAACTCGTCTTCTACTCAAACTCCTAAAAAGAAAACCCATTAACACTGCACTTCTTTAGATTGCAGGAAAATGTCCGGCCCTAATGTTTTAGAAAATACTGATCTATAATGATCTCTTAACATTAACGAAGGAACGTAAAAATAAAAGCGCGTAAGATATTTTTTTCTATTTTTTTTTAAAGTTGCTGCTAAAAATGGAAAGTTTCTTAAAAGCCACGACGCAGCTTTCCTACAAAAGCCACGCAATATCAATGATTGATTAAAAAAACAACATCGTAAATAAACAGATGTACAGTGGGGCGGTTAATAAAATTCATGAAGTTTGTTTTTTTTTGTGTTTATTTTTGCTCCACCTTCATCTCACCTTTTATCTAAGATGTTTTTTCCACGCTCAAATGGGAGCAATGATTTTCCGTTCAACTAGTAATAGCTTAGATATTTGTTTAAATTTGCATTTATTAAGCCTTTACAATATCGATTAGTCTCCTTTGCTTTGTTTTGGAAGTAGATCGAAAAGTTGAACATCTAAAGGAAAATTTAACGAATAATAATATATAAGAAATTCAAAATATTAAAATAACTATAGATAACGATTTTCTAAAGAAAATTAACTTTAAAGCGACTCTGAAAGTTTGTCCGACTGCAAGAGAAAAGTAGACATATAAGCAAATATGAACACAAAAAAAATTCATGAGTTTTTATCAATCGCCTCTGATTGTACTAAAGAAACCAATTTATACGTCCGCTCTGTTTTTAAGATCTCTTTTTAAATTTATCATCAGTTTGTTTCTGTCGTTCAAGTTAGATGTTCCTTCATGATCCAACTACTAGACTGCCGGTTCACTATTTAACATTTCCGACGTGAGACTAATTCTAATGATCTTGGTACAATCAGTGGTTATCGAGAATGCCCAGAGTAAAGGACAGAAAAATAAACTACGCACTCAGAATTATTTCTTATGTGTTTCTTAGTACTGATATTAATAAAAGTTTTGTTCTCTCCTTCCGGCACTGGGAATGGGGAAGCATGTTTTGTTCTGCTACAGGTAAAACTTCATCTTCATATAATAAAAGTGGTGATGAATAATTCAATGAAATTCAATAATAAGTTGTATGAAATTCAATAGTAATGCATGCTGAATTCGTGTGACAGTTTTCTTTCATGAGGTTCTTCTATTTTTTTTTCTGTCTTCAACTAGTATTTTAAAAGACCATCTATTTATTTATCGTTTTATAATTGTCTAAATGTCTTAAACAATTTTGTCATCTGCTATTAATTTCTTACATCTCTTACGCTTCTCATTACAGAACCTAACTCCCTGCAGCCGCCGATGGGAGAATTGATCACAGTACTATAATAGTACTCGTAATAAACAACGCTTTCAGATTTAATCCTTTTCGGTCCGATCTATTTTGTTGATTTTGCGACTCGTTCTTCGCTTCCTGTGCGTGTCACTTGCCAGATTATCTACTAAAAGATCGTCTCGTTGACCATAACTGTGAGTATGATTATGTATTAATGAACTGAATTCATGATTATATTTATAATTCTAAGAGTTTAGTCACTCACTCAAAAATGTAATCTTCTGACTGATTATTTAATATTATTTAATATCTCTGAACAAATACTTTGGAATCTTTGGGTGAATCTTGATTTATAAATGCTTGAAATGAACATTTTTCTTTACAATTCTGTTAGCATATTGGTTACACTCTTTGACTCGATTGTGCCTTAACCCAGAAGCTTCCAAAGCTTCTAAATATTTGTATCCTTCTTCAGATAAGTTTGTAAAAGAGTGAAAAATACAGTATTTTTAAGTGCTTTTTAGGGTTTTAGCATCATCTAAAACCCTATTAACGACGGTACAGATGCATGTAACATGTATGTCACACGCCATAACTTTCGAAAGGATTGACCTAGTGGCTTGAAATTTTCTACACACGTAGCCCTATATAGAGGACGGAGCGAAAAATATAGCGAATCCTCTAGAGTGGACCAAACCATGTGTTTTTGTGGTTTCCCCAACTTACTTCCTTTCATGTCTATGGAATTTTGATTGCGTTTGAGCAATTTGTGACGTCGGAGTTTGACTGGTTGACGTCAGAATTTAAAGAACTCTATTTGTAGTATAGCGAATCCTCCTGCTACTGCTCGTAACATTTTGATGCCGTAACTTTTGAAAGGATTGACCTAAAGGCTTGAAATTTTCTACCCACGTAGGCCCTATACAGAGGACGGTGCGAAAAATACAGCGAATCCTCTAGGGTGGCCCGGGGGCCCTCAGGGGCCACTTGTATGAATTTCATGGTTCTTTTTTTATCTTTTGAACAAAGAGGGCAAAAATCCTGAAATTTCGTAAATTTTTAGTGCGGTTCTAAAAAAATAAAACCAATATACAAGAAAAGTGATATAAGCCTCTAGGGCCCCGCCGGAGGTCCCGAGTCCCCAATTACAATTGAAGCTATAACATTTGAACGGTACGACCTAGGAACCTGAAATTTTATATATTTACAGTGTGGTACTAAAAAAAAACCAAAATATACAAGAAATGTGATGGACTAGAAACCTGAAATGTTGTATATTTTTAGTTTGGTACTAAAAAATATAGCCAATATAGAAGGAAACTGATATAATCCTCTAGAACCCCGCCAGGGGCCTCGAGGCACCAAATACAATTGAAGCTATAACATTTGAACGGAAAGGCCTAGGAACCTGAAATTTTGTGTATTCTTAGTGTGGTACTAAAAAAATATTGCAAATATACAAAAAAGTAATATAGGCCCCAGCAGAGCCCCACAGGTCCCAAACACAAGCAAAACTACAAACTTTTAAACGAAAAGGTCTAGAAATCTGAAATATTTTGTTTACTTATAGAAAATTACTTAAAAATTTAGCTAATATACAATAAAAACTGGTATAAGAAGACTCTTGGGTCTCGACAGGGGTCCTGAGCCCCCAGTCACAAATCAAGCTATAACATTTGAACCGGAAGTCCAGAAATCTGAATTTTTGCTTATTTATGGTGTTACTTAAAATTTTAGCTCTTATGCACTAAAACTTATATAGTCTCTGGGGCCCTGGCAGGGGCCCTAAACACAAACAGAGCTATAATGTTTGAACGAAAAGGCCTACGGTCCTGAAATTTTGTTTAATCATAGTGTGGTATTTAAAAATTTAGCTAATCTACGAGGCTCGTCCAGAAAGTAAGTTCCGTTCGGTAATAAAAACAAAACTACTACATATATATTCAAAATTTTTTCTTTACCAGATTCTATGTACCTTTAACTAT
>JAHWFO010001074.1:4832792-4861519 GCA_023313115.1 Rhysida immarginata
ATAGTTAAAGGTACATAGAATCTGGTAAAGAAAAAATTTTGAATATACATGTAGTAGTTTTGTTTTTATTACCGAACGGAACTTACTTTCTGGACGAGCCTCGTATATTAAAAATTCTATAAGTCTCTTGGCAGGGGCCTTGCGGCATCGATCTCAAATCAAGCTATAAATTTAAAACCAGAAGTCCAGAAACCTGAAATGTTTTATATTTATAATGTGTTGCTTAAAATTTTAGCTATTACACACTAAAATTGATATAGTCCTCTGAGGCCTCGGCAGGAGCCGCGAGGCTCCAAATACAAATAAAGCTATAACTTTTGTACGAAAAGGCCTAAGAACCTGAAATTTTGTATTTGTGCCCCTCCACTTATTATAGTCACGAGCCGCTACTGCTCGTAACATTTTGATGCTAAAACCCTTATATCGTTGAATAACGATGCCTTAACTAATTTTTTAACATTTCATATGAGAAGCACCCGATGTTCTGAGGCATTTCTCTAATGAGTGAGAACTTTTTTCGGCATTAATGCTTTACAAAACTTAACCATGAATTTTTTTTGAGGCCTGAAAATTCGAATGCTTTTAATTACGAGTACACCTATTTTATTTTCTTGAAGAAAGCTGTCAAATTCTATCACATAATAGAATTTGACGTTCGTTTATCGAGGGGAGTTTTTTTTTATGGAGACTTTCTCTTGTTCCTTGCCTTTGTGAAGAGCAACAAAGATGGAAATACATATTTGATTTTGAAATTTCGGGAATCTAGACCTTCGAAGAATTTGATAAGGGATAGACGTAACGTTACGATGCAATGATAGATGAGCCTAAGAGCCTGCCTCTATTTCAGCCCAAAGAGTAGCGGCTAACTTTTGCCTATGCCCCAACCTCGGAGGTGGGGGAGGGGGCAGGGGAGAAATGTTAAATTACCAAAAAGAGGGTTCCGACTCTGTTAAGTGCCTAAGAGCCTGGGTCTCTATACCGGGTTGCCAAACTGCATGATTGAATCAATTAACAGTAGTAATCCGTTTCTTTAACCACGAAAGATGTCGAAAGTACATCAATCCATCACCGAATGAGTATCGTGTACGAAAAGGCCACATTACATCCCAGTGAGATGGATCCGTCCAAATAGAGATTGTTACTTCAGGAGAAAAAAAGCCCAAGACTCACTGGATAAATATATTGTAAATCTTGAGTAAATAAGTCAAAAGGAAACGTCTATAAAGATCGACCGCAACATGACAACATCCGTCCACACAGGGACTCGTACAGTGGACTGAATCCCATACATGAGAGGTGTTCTATCGTTTGATCTGCCACCTTGCGGCTTTAAAATTTGATCTGTTAAGAATGACCTAAAACAATGCCAGATGAATGAATGAAGAGTACAGTCATTTTCTGTGTGTCTTAACGTAAAGAGGAAACGTCTGGACGCACATCTTTATTTCTGCAAGCAGGTTTGATTTATTGAAGTTTTAGTTAATAACTCTGGATGTACCTAATTCCCCAATTCTTTGGCTACTCCACTTTTCGACATGATCTCAATTCAAGTCTACAGAGTGCATTATGAAAGTAATGCGCATTCTCTGGAAAAAATAGGTTTATTGATCCGCTTGGTACAAATGGTTAAAATTCTTCAAAATAGTCTCCTCCTGCATCAATACACTTGCGGAGACGATTCTGCCACGCCTGGAAGGCACCCTGGAATTCCTCGACTGGAATGTTTTTCAGGAACCTTGCAACATGAGCTTGGATGTTCTCCGCCGACTCCCAGTGCTTTCCCTTCAGCTCTCTCTTCAGTCGAGGGAACAAAAAAAAGTCACACGGAGCCAAGTCAGGGCTGTAAGGAGGCTGGGGCACAACGGGGGTCTTGCTCCGGGTCAGGAAGTTGGTGACGACGAAGGCCGTATGGCTGAGGGCTTTGTCGTGGTGGAGCTTGAAGACGTCTTTGATGTCAGTTTCTGTTGCATTCTTCCCAAGCCGCACCCAAACCTTGATCGCGTACCGCTGTTCCAGCGAACGCTCCATCGTGCTGTGACACAATCGAAAACAGACTTCGTGCGGAGACACGTCCTACCGCTCCTACTGCTCGGAGCGAACTGAGATCGGGCGCGTTTGGAAGGGCAGACCCCTCATCACATTATACGACTAGTCCGAGCGCGCTGCGATGGATAGTCGCGTCACAATAAAATTATGCGCATTACTTTCATAATGCACCCTGTATGCCTTTATGCCATCTTGATATGAGAACGTGTATGTTGCATGGATCGCATTTCTATTGGTACAGAAGCCAGTCTTCTTGTTCTAGCTGCACCCAACCAACTACGATGTTTTTATGGACTCCCATGTCTTCGTAAATATTTTCTAAACATTAACATGTCAATAAACTGTTACTATATTTTCTGCCAGCTGAATACATTTACTGCTCTCTCTGTTAGGAATGCGCCTCACTCACAGATCCATCTTGATAGCTACCTGTTTCATTGCTAACTAGCGGAAGACAATGTGCTAGTACGGGAAGGTTAAAGGTTAAAAAAGAATTTTTTTCCAACAAATTTTGGCAGAAAAAAATCTGTTGCATTATTTGTTGAATGCTCCCTCGTAGATGCATTTTTATTGAAGCTCCTGTTTTTTGAAACTCTCCTTGAATGCGTTTCAAATTAATTAGGTATTATAAATAAAAGAAAATGAGATAAAATAAGCTTATTTGATAGGAATTTAATAGAACATTTCCTATTGCTAAAGAGCAAAAGAGTATTCATCTAATTTTCATGATCTATTTAAATGAAAATTATATATAATACTTATTAAGTATTAGTGCTTATTCATATAAAGAAACTTTAAGTGAATGTTCCTGTAATTTTGAAAAGGATGAATTTTTTTACCGTTATAAGCTAACATCAGACTTTTAAAAATTTTTATAGCTTCTCAGTACACGTTTAGTTTTCCAGCGCAGATGACATGATTAGCTTAGTCGAGCGTCGCTCTTTTCTTGGCAAATTCAAACAGATGTTCACATTTAATCTTTGCAAATGATTTAAGCTAGCAATAATCACCTGGGCGTAGAATTAATTAAGACGAAAGTTAATTGTAATTCTGATTTAAAGTTATTATCAGACCGTGTGACTTTAATGCCCTCAAATGATATCGTAGTAATCCGCTTTTCACTTAATTCGACCAAAATTATTTTAACATCAACTACTTACTCTACAGGTTAATTGTTTTGTGTACGAAATGTCTTGTTTACTAATGAGACGCGAAGGAAATTAGTATAAAGCTAGCAGCCAGCAGGTAGATTTCTGTAATGGGCTGTTGCTTTTTAGATTATCGACATTTCATTTAACTAAAGGAAAAAAGGAAAACTTGGACGTTTCTCACTTTCAAAATAAATGAATTCACTTTATTATTTGAAAACGACTTAGTTTTTCATTTTAAAACATTATAACTGAATACATTCGATAATTTGCTTGTCTGATCGGTTCTTTACAGATAAAACTGAATTTGTTTGAAGTTTGTTTAAAAATGTGTGGAGAATATTCCTTTTTTATGAGGTAGAAATTACAAAATTCTCTCTGAACTAGGTTTTAATGTGAATTATATTTTATAGAATAAGCGGAACTTTTAGTGAAAAAATAATGCTTTAAAAATTTATCAAACTCGCATTTGTTAATTTTTTTTTAACCTGACTACGTTAGTCCATTAGCACACGCTTAAAAATTAAATGAATAACATTAAAGCCATCCTACAGTGTAAAAGCATTAGGGTGGCGATAATAGTAATTCCAGTCTCTCCTCCTCCCTTTTTAACTTTAACTATTTTTTATTCTAAATTTTTTTAGGCCTTTCTTAAAATGTATATTTTACGTCAAATTTGATTTACTCACATTTGGAGTTTAATTTGTTTGCAAATTCTTTCATTGTTGTAAGCTGATTTATCGTAATTTTCGATTGCGGTAAATATAACTTCAATACTAGTACCATTTCTTCTTTTAATTTAGGAGGTTATTATAAAAAAATTATTTAAAAATTCTAAATACAAACTAAGTTTTCACGATCCGAAATTGGCATTTGAACGAGTACACAACGCAATTCAGGCAACCTAGAATTGCTTTGCTTATTGAATAGCTAAATAAACTGTACCTATCAACTTTTTCTTTTTTGCTTGAGAATTATTGTAGAAGAAAATGAACTAGAATGAGAATCTTATATTAATCTGAACTGTTGACGATAGAATGATGTAAGGGCATTTTATAGTGAACGTTAATTTGAATATAAAGACGGTAATTTTTATTTTATTTTCAGAAAAAAAGACACAAGGGCAATTAAGGAACTTCCCATATTTTTATATTTAAAATTCGATAAATGAATCGTATTTAATAACGTCTACAAATTGAACTATTTGATTACATTGGATTACATCAAGTTGTTCTTCTGAATTTTATAATACGCACGTAATTTTAAAAGATTTACGCTCATTAATGATCTTTAAGTATATTAAATTAAATTATAATATAGAACAATGTGCCAGATAAAATTAACATAGTGTGCATGTATTTTAAGAAACTTTAATGATTTGGAATATAATTACATGTACCTTATATGATGGTACAGCTGCTATGGTTAACAAAATAGCCAAATGTATACTTAACATTACCAAAAATTCCTGGCCAATAATTCAATATATACAATTCAAACAAAGCTCAATACAAAAAAAAAAACAAAAAAAAAACACACAGCATAGTAGTGACGAGGAATACTTTAATGACTGCCCATTATGAGACAAGCCAAAATAAATATGCTAAGGGAGAGGGGAAATTACAAACAAAAGGAAATCATAATAATCACTCTACGCACACACATTCACACACAATACATACGCACATACACAAAGAAAAATACACACGCACAAGCAAAAATGTGAGAGTGAATTTAAAAACAATACAATAGCATTAAATAATCCAGTTACTCTAATCAGAGAAGTTTAATCCTTACACCTATGGATTAAATGTGTCCTTGTCGTATCTTTGTTAGGTGTAGGTAGTAATTTTAGAGAAAAGCCTTACAATACATAAAATAATTTTGAAAGTAATATTACGGATGTAGTGTATGAATCCAAACGATGGGGACAGACTTCGGGACGTGATTCCTATGCACAGAAGGACAGAAATAGTCTTACTAATCAGGAAATGCATAATGAAACCGCATTTATATAATGCAACACACATAGATCCTTCGAAGAGTCCTATCGCAAGGTCCACCCAATTGTGGGAACTTAACCCTCTTGATTTCTATTTGTGAGGGCATCAAACCCCAAACATTATACCCCTTCCTTACTTGAATCACTATGAAATAGTCTGTGGATATGCATAATCTTGGCTGATATATTAATCGTTCAGTGATATCGATCACTTTGAGAAGATTCGTTTTAAAACTGTTTAGGAATAAAAGTATTAAAAAAAATTAAGATTTCAAGATGATATGTTAGTTTTTCTCTTTTCCCACCATTGTGTTCTGTGTTTTCACAACAGTTGAGTGGCCACTTATCCATTTTTCCTATTTCATTCGGCTTTTGGACCGGCAACTATGGTAATTTCAGTCTTAATGGAAAAGCGAGTAATGCTTGAAAAGAGCTATTCCCCTTTAGCATTCATAACTTATGCAAACCCACGCCATTAGCTCTAATGTTCAGACATCAGCTGATTCGAATGTACACTGAATCCTTTTCTTTCGACTACTTAACTAGTAGATTCTCATATATGGTATCCTATGCAAGCGCTCTCGGCACCACATTTAGCGTTTGTTGAAGTGGAGAACTCTCAGCGGATACCGACGCATTTGGACCCTGTGCGTGTAAACCACTTTCTGCCAAACGACATAAAACGGTCCCTGTAGAGATAGAAAAACGCATTGGTGACTCCACACGATATTTGCTCTCTCTTTCGAAGTTTGACTCAAAGGCTCAAATGCCTTGCTCTGCTATTTGACATCTTTATCGCTTCTCTTGACCTACAGTTAGACTTACAGTAATATTGACTGGCCTTACAACCACATAATGAGGTTGCTTTATTATTGGTTTCCTAAAAACTAAGGACATTCTTTGCTGTGAAATCATCACCTTTGTTGTCAATAGCGTTTACTTTTGCATATGAGTAAAGTAGTGAATATAGATATGTATACAGATATCGGTAAAATTTGACAGGAGAAATTTTCATTTGTAAGGAAAAGAAATTAAAATATTTATCAAATGTATTTAAAATATAAACGAAACGCACTATATCATACATAAGAGTGTGAATTAATCTCAGTTGAAACACAAATCATTGCAGTGTTCAAGGCTAGAATGGAACATTAAAGGAAAGTTACGTCTCTAAATCTCGTTATACACTTATTAATCAAGAAATCTAAATGTTCTGTAAGCTGTGCTATTGTCTGCGCCTGTTACTCGTGAATCTCTGTCGAGGTGAATCTTCGTGGCAGGTGGACACCTCTATTGTGGAGCGAGGCGGATGGGAAAACAACGGCCATTGGATGAGGGAGATGGGAGAAATCCTGAATCTTTCTGAGAATGTCTACCTCCCCCATCGTTTCGTTCTCATCCCACCCTAATACATGTCCTGTGTTTCGTGCATTCGGACACACGCATGTCAGGCACGTGGTTCGCAAAAGGTTCACGTCGCGCGAGGCGCATGCGTAATGACCAGCCATCTGCCGTGTAATCTCGGCCCTTGTGAATCATCCAGGTAGAAACGTAGCCCCGAAGCTCTTTTTATCTTCTCTCTCTCTCTCTCTCATTCCTACCGCGACAATCGTTGTGTTGCGTCTAAGGTAGCCGGGGACTTATGACTTACCACGCGTGACAGAGATACAATCTGGTCTCCGTTGCTAATTGAATCTGCATGCGTACTTAAACTCATTCGTGTATGGACTATCCCGATGACAAAAGCTGAAAAGGGAAGAGCATCATTTGTGGCGAAGAAAGATGAAATGGAAATTTGGTTATGCTATTAAAATGTTAGTTTTTAGGATGTACTGATAACATCACAGGAACTATAGAAATACATTAAAAATTATGGAGAAATAATCTCTTTATATGACAACTTGAAAGTTGATTTTTAAAGTATAATTTGTCATTTAGTATACTTATGCTCATTTATACTTAATTCACAAATCTCTTTTTAAATAGGATTTCAACAGTTAGTGCAAGAAATCGTTCAGTAAAAAACACATGACGAGGAGGTTGAAAGTGAAATGCAAAACTTGCTCAGCCAGCAAAGCCCATTTTCTAATGAGAAAATAGGGAAGGACTAGAACATCAATGGGACAAAAAGCATTAACAACAAGGGGAAATTATGATGAGAAATAACAAGATAATAACTTGCAAATCCAGCTGTGTTTCACATTTCTGTTCCTCTTAGTATATTTTAAATATCCTATTCCACTTATATTTTAAAAATCACCATTTGTGACTTACTTACTAACTTCTCCTGGTATTATACGCAACTACAGCTTTTATTTACAAATTGCAATAAAATAAACATACTTTCTCTAATACGCTCAATAAAAAGAAAACACCAATCCACAACAGGATTGTAGATTTGTGTTTCTTTTTATTGGTGTATTAGACCATTGTCCACAGTTTCTGGTTGCCCACGTTTTTCTGATACTTTCCCTCTAATTTTCTCATTTCTTCAATTTGTCCTTCTCTCGATAGATTAATTATCTTAATTATCTTCAGCTAAATTGTTACAACAGGTCCTTATTTTCGTCCAATTCAACTTAAAATTTTTTTTCACTGAATTCACAAAAACTCATGTTTCAAGAAGATATATTGAAATTTTGCGGAAAAAAAGCCCATCTGTAATTTTGTGCAGCTAATTCCTCCAAAACGGGAAGTAGCCAAACGAAATGAAATTAATTCGCGCAATTTAAGGAGTATCCTTAAACTGTGCCTTGACGTATTTTTATGATAATCGGTTAAGACTTTTAAGAGATATTGATTTTTTTTAAATAAGAAACGTGCATAATATTCATACAAGCGGAAAAAAGGACAATTAATTCAACATGTACGGACTCCTTTTATTAAAACAAATAATTTTTGGATATAAATGGATGGGATCTGAAAAACTATTTGGGAGATACCGAATTTTTCATTAAAAAAAAAAGTTGCCTATATTGATCGAAATAACAGAGCTCTGAATCTATGTTAAAATTCAATCGAAATCTCACATAGCGAAATTGGACAGAAGAATGTGCAAGATGTATTAAGCTTATGTCAAAGTAGAGGGCTGTGCAAATGTACCCTTCCGCCACTTCAATTTACAGTATTTCTTATTTGCAATTGATTCTTTTCGCCCTCTCTATTGAAAAAATTATTTTGCTTCACTTCTTATTCTTCTTCTTTTTATTTTTTATTTTTATTTTTTGCTGTATTAATTTCTTACCGGCATTTTCATGTCTGGTCTATTTTTTTTTACAGATATGTCCAATTAATATTTATTATTAAGATGGAATAAAGTAATATATGAAAGGAAAAAATTCCGTCACCTGGGATCGAACCAGGGACTAGGACTCAACGGGTCGCTGTGCTTGCCAACTGAGTCCTGGTCCCTGGTTCGATCCCAGATAACGAAAGTTTTCCTCTGTCATTGTTACTTTATTCCATGTTATTTATTATTTATTGAAGTGGTAGCTCCAGTTTCAATATGTTAGTTAAAAAATTCTCATTCTTTGATCTCCATGAAATTTAGGTTACAATTTTCAGAGTTACAATTGAGATACATTGGGTTATTTTTGTTAAAAAAAGTGTTCCTCGTTGTTTAAATATTTTCCACTTAGTAAAGCTGATGACGTTGTGAGTAAAACAAGTCTATTCCTCAAATCACTTTTAAACTTATTATAAAGTGCTTTTTAAAATGCCAATTTGTTTACTTCCAAAGGAGCTTCAGGCACTATTTAGGGGTTTTTAATTGCCCATATGTCAATCGATTTTAAGTTACTTTAGTTTGTATTTATGTAAAATCGCTGTGTGCATGAGGATAATATTCCCTTCCCCCTCTTCCCAATCCTTCTTTTTCAGAGGAGGGGGAAGATCTCAACTTAAGTTTGCTTTGTTTAAATAGGCGTCTATAAATAAGGATTTACATATGATAGTTATTTGTGTCTTGTGTGTTAACTGCGAACATCAGAGAGAGAGAGAGAGAGAGAGAGAGAGGAAGGAGGGAGGAAGGAACGAGGAGGGACCATAAAAGGAGGAAAAGAGAAAAACAGAGGGGGATTTGAGGAGATTAATGTATAAGAGAGAGTCTATGTCACGTGCTTCTGGATGGGTGTGGGGCGTGGACACGGCGCGAATCGCGAGCACCACTTTTCCACTTGCACGCTCTCATTAATATTCATAATCGGCCGGCGGTAGCTCCTCCGATACTTGGAGGCAACAACGGGGCGCTACTTCCACCCCTACCCTCAACCCTCGTGATGTATTTGCGCCTGGCGAAGAGAGAGGAACCCTCCCATCCCCCGACTCCTCCCTTGCCTCTCTTCCGCCACCCACCTACAGGACCTCCTCGACGACTATTTACCAATATTTTATCCTTCCACTGCTTAGAGGATACAAAAAAATGAAAGGAAAAGAGAGGGGATTGACAATGGGAAAACAGAAATCGAACTGCTTGCTCATAGTGTTGACGTATTTGTAACATACACAATTCTTATGGAAAGTTTTGATTAGGTTGCCTATAGTTATAAAATAATTGCAATATCTTTTTCACTTTACAGTCTCGCGTCACATTGTATAAATTTTTATTTTATTCTACATAAATTAAACATTAAGAAATAATTCCGATTTATTCGAATGTTTGTTTAAATTGCTAAGAGCAAAGCGCCAAATAATCAAGATTATACAATGTATAGTCCGATAAATAAACAATCTAATTGAAATAGAATTAAATGCTTTTATAATGAAAATAGATCGATTCTTATGGTATCGTTGGTATCGGTAAGCAAAATTCTAACGATTCTAGAAAACGTAGTTTTCCTATAGCTTGCTCTGAGAAAGTAAAATGAATGCTGAACACGGAGAACGAAACCCATCTACGGAGCTTACAAATTAGATAAGAGTGGGTTAAACAAAATTTGGAAATATACTTAGATTTCATCTTAAACATATTGATATCAAATTTGCGCTGGAATGAACCACCGTCCTCTACCAATTTGGATATTGGCTTCGGCAGTCCCCTCGTGTTTATTATTACTCCGACGTTGTTATAATTGAATAATCATTTTTTTGCAAATCACAAAGGTTAACTTATTTTTAGCAAGATAACGCAAATGCATGTTGCTAGTTCAATAATCCAGAAAAACTTTTTCGAGGATTTTCAAGAATCAGATTTTCCAAGGCCCGATTTGAATTCTGATGTTTTAACTCTTCCTTTTTTATTCTTTTGTTGTTACCTAAAAAATCTTTTATAGCAACCAATCACATGTAATTGATGCGCTGAAACAGAGATCAGACGAAATCAGGTTTAAATAATGTTTTACGCAAAAGTTCACTTTGACCTGGAAGCTACATCAAGGATCCTTTTATAAGGTTGATTGGGTAAAAAAAAAGGTTGCGTCAAACAACGCAAAATATAAGTTATCAATATATTAGCTGTTTTATAACGCAAACATAATGAAAGTAACACAAAAATTATTTTTGCATTTTATCAGTATTCCTTTTTTGTGTTTCGTATTATCGTATTTACAAATTTCACCCTTAGGTAAAATTTTTAATACATTAGTAAAGTGAAAAAAATAAATGGAAGAAAAATCTCCAAATTTGTCATTTGTATTTGTTGAGGTAAAAATTAATTTTATTTAATTGTTGCACTTAAAATAATCCTCAACGTATTTTACTACTAGAATTTTATTATTTCTTGTAATCAACAATACTATGTTAGTCAACTGAAACATGCCAGTTATGCACTATTACTCAAAATGTTATACAAGCATTGGATCGAATTTAATTTCTTTGAAGTTTATCCAGCCTGGGTTTCAAAACTTTATATATCGATTAGCAAATTATATAATAAAACAGATATTTGAAGATACTTATTCCTCTTGAAAAGGAACAGTGCCACCTTGTTTTATTAAACAAAAAAAAAACAAAAAAAAAAAACCAAAAAAAAAACATATACGTACGGTTTAGAGTAATTTCATGATTAAGTAAAATAATCGAAATTTATATCTTTAAAAGTATATTAATTAAATAAAATTGTTATTAATATATAAATAATTATATTAATTAATTATTGTGACCAGTACGTTCACCCGCATATTTATTGTGCGTGCCAACCCGATTTCAGCAGATAGGAGGAGTGGTAGTTGAGGGAAGGCTATTCCCATTTTGGCCTTTGCTTTTCGGAAGGATAGGCAGTTAATTATATTTAAATAATAAATTTATTATCGAGGTTAGTAAATTCGGTTATTATAAATTGATTTTATTATAAATTTCTCGAACGCTGTAATGAATCATGACTAAGTGTGTGGAAAAATCCACCATCACTTTCTTTATCCGGCGCAAAAAGATTGATAGAGACCGGGTAAGACATAGATAAGGAGATGACTGGCCTTTTCCATTCATCATCTGGTATCGCCTTCATGGATATGTTCTTATGGAGATACATGTACGTTAAAGATGTCTTGTAACACTAAGATGAAAAATAATGATCTTAAGGAAAGAGTTATTTAAGTTATTGCCATTGCTGAAGGGGACATGGATGGAAGGTGCACACATTCTTGATATTCTTTGCAACAAGTAATGCATGTAGAATTTGCCAAATTGTTTTAGAAGATACTTAGTGTTTCTTTACTATGAAATAATCTGTACACAGCTCTGTCTCTTATCTGTATTTAATACTTTTTTTAAATATAAAGAGATTTGGTGAATACCAATGCATTGTCAAAGTTTGTTCCTGTAAAGTTATTCGTATGGAATATCCTGCAGTCGCCACCCGTTTGTTCCTGTGGAGAGCTGTGCGACGCTACCAGTTTACTCTTGCTAAAAAAAATTATCACGCATTGACTTCCCTGAAATTGAGACAAATGTAGCAATTTAAGCCTCGAAGCTTCTTGACGATTATTTCCTACGGATTTCTCTTTGCATTTGATCCTTATCGCATTGTGTTCAAATGCAGAGATATGATAATATGTCACTTTATCTCCAATGCGACAGTTTAACGTCTTTTCTCCGTTTCATGAACTACAGAAATAATAGCACAAAGCGGTGGCTAAAGATGGACTCCAGTATAATTTGTCTGGTGAATCTCTCTCCTTAGACTTCAGGGACGGTGTTCTTGCTGAGCGGCTTCCTGATAGACAACATAAATTCTGACGGCGACCAAGTTTCTTTCAAGTGATCAGAAAAATTCTTTTGAAAACTTTCCAGCAATGCACGAGCCGGCTTTGATGAAAACAGTTGGGGCGAAAAAGAGTCTATCATAATCGAGTCTAAAAACTCATTGCTCCAAAAGTATGGAGAAGGGAGATGAAACGATGGTTAAAATCAAATTTTATCTCATTCTAAATGGTGATGAATGAAAATCGAGAGCTATACTCAAAAAAATTAAAAAAATATTATATGATCAAAATTTCCTTTTTCTGTTTTTTTTTTAATATATTTTTTTAAATATAAATTCGTAAAACTCCAACTTCCATTTAAAGTTTTTTCCCAAGTTTTTTTTTTCTAAGTTTACAAGGACAACTTAAAGTCTTTTCTATAAATGGTTTTAAAAAGAATTTGAAACGGATTAGATGTTTTCATTAATAAGTTAATTCAAGATTTCCACGAGTTTTGTTGAATACCTTTTTAAAAAATTTTCTTCAACATATTTTTAAAATTAATTCATTGCTAGTGAATGCATATTAATATGATTTGATCATTTATTCATATAGTATTTTTACAGCAAAAGAGATCACACATACCAGATAGTCGAATATAAAGTACGGTAGCTAGCTAAATACCTATAATTTTATAAATCATGCCATTTACATAAAAGAAAGTAGGCCTATATTTATTCATTACTTATTACGGGAGTAATGTCGCTTTGAAATGAATGTATCCATCTTTTTTTTTTTTTTTAAAGGAGCTTTCACGGAAACATTTTCTCGAGTCTCCTTTTTCATTAGCTACAACTGGTGTAAAATCCATTTAATTTCAGTCTTTTCGCAAAATATCATCGATTGTTTCCATGGCAGCAGCAGCAGCGCCAAAGCAACAACCCCCGGATTAAAGTTCAAGCTCCGTCTCTCTCTCTCTCTATCTTTTTATTCAGCGAGTAGATGGAGGACGACGACACTGGCTTCTCTGCAGTGACCTATATCATTGAAGAAGACGACGAAGAAGAAGAATAAAATGTTTGAAAGAGAAAGAGAGAGAGAGAGAAAGAGAGCAATTTTTCTGTCGATTTGTAAATGCGAAGTGAAGAGCGAATTTGTAAACAACCGTAACACCGAAAGAATCAACATCGAGAGTGAAACGAATGAAGTTTAGAATATTACCGTGTAGATGCTGAATGGCAAAAATGTATCGCGTGGACGTTTTCTCTATGAGCTGTAAAAAGAAACAAATTTGATTATTTAAAGCATCTAAAGCACTTCTTTTTGTTAATTACTCTGCAAAACGGTAATATATCAGCTAATGGATGTTTGTTATTGACTTATTCAATTGCTTTATGTGAAACATACGCAGTGCAAATATTAACGTGAATTTAATGATGTGTAAACATAGAAAAGATTTCAATTATAATTCATTGAACAAATAATTCTTGTATGGCCAAATGCCAATAATTGCACTTTCCATAGTTTATTCTAATTGGTTTCTGCATACGATATGAACTTGTTAATTTTTAGCATTCAAAAATTAGCACTACGACAAACAAATAGACAAACAAGAGATCGACAAACAGACAAATTGTACTTTCGGTAATTTGTTCGCAATTGAACATTTTGTTAATCGCTTTTCGACACGATGACAAGACATGTAGACTAAAGATTATCCAGAAACCATGAAGAAAATCCCATGAAAAAACTTCGCGATTTTTAATTAATAAGTACTAGTTATCATGTTATGCAGTAATGAATTTTGCCGCCAGAACATTGATTTCGGAAGGTAACAGACCACCTAGTTGTGTTCTCAAGTATCCAACAGCAATTGAGTGACGGAAATGAAATATAGAAATTCAGGTCTTGTAGAACAGTTGTTTCAGAACATTCTATCCATGCACGAGGGTGGTCCAATTGTCTAGACTGTAGATAAATATTTATTTGAATACAGGGTGGCCCAAAAATAACTTATTCACTTTGAGAGCTGATAACGGTTTTATTAATGAATAGATTATATTGACATTTTAATACGTTCATATGGGCATAATGCGGAAATATTTCCAATCATAAAATATGTATATTAGTTTAAATAGTTTATTATCCGCTAGAGTGTGTAGCTATTGGTTAAGAGGAATTCTTACCAGATCAACAACTCTTTGACCTGAAAGATTTCATCAGAAAAGAGATAGCTCAAATCCCACAGCCGATGTTGCACTTTGCCGTTTTTAATATCGTTAACCGCTTAAATTTGGCGATAGAAGAGAAACGTAGCCATATCCAGCGGTTACCCAATGAAAAATGTAAATCCCTTATTTGCTTATTTTATGATTGAAAACATTTCCGTATTATGCCAATATGAACACGTTAAAATATCTTTATAATCTGTTCATTAATAAAACCGTTATCAGCTCTCAAAGTGAGTACGTTATTTTTGGGCCAATCTGTATGTATTTTTTTATATCAGCCCAGAAATGGCTTCAAATCCAACAACAGAAATTCAAGTAGAATTTGTGTTCATGTATGATAGGCAGATGCATTCGAACACAGTTCATTTGTGTGGTTATTTGAAGCCAGTAGTCTTTTCAAACTTGGGATTGCACTAACTGATGAGATCGTATCTGCCTGTAACAAAATGAGCGCTGAAATCTTAATAAATATTCAAAGATAATCTTGTAACTCAGTGGCTGTTTATTTGAGTAATAATTGTAACTTCTGTATTTAAAATATTTACTATGATGAATACTGTTGTCCCATCCTGTATATTACGAAGTCAGCTAATATAAGTCATATCAGAAGTATCCGGACAGTACAATGTTTGGAATAAATGACTTCATTATGGCAATTAAAATTACTTACAGTTGAACGAGAAATCTCGTGTACAGACTTGTTGCATAGATGACATTCTTTGAAAGTACAATGTTGGAATTCGCTGAGCTCCATTGAGCGAACCCATACTGCACTAATATGAATCACAAATTAGTCTAATTCACTTTCCCATAGGTATTGACAGAAATGAAAAGGAGGAGGCGATGGATTCCATTATTTCCATAAAGAATTTGACATTCCATAAATGTACATTTCGGCTACCACGTAGCCATCATCAGTACGAATCGTTTTACAGAGCAGAATTTGGGGTATTTATAGTAAAGTTAAGCCAATGAAAAGGAGAGTAGGAAGAAAAGTCTTGAGGTTGGAAGGTTATTTCTTCGGAAAGCGCGGACCTAGAGAGGGCTCCACTAGGTAGAGGAAGTTTTCTTTGTATGTTCCAGTAATTTTTTCCAAAGGAGTCGTCCTGGTTTTTCATGATTTCCCAGGATTCCAAAAAATCCAGTCTCTTGGGTTCATCGACCACCTGCAGGACTTGAACAGACAGACACTAATTTTTCAGTCTCTCGTACAATCGCCCTTTGATTAGGTGATTAGAAAAGATCTTCAAAAAGTTTGATCTAAAGTTAGCTTTAATAGCGAATTCTCACTGAAACGTCTGCTGGGAGGTACCATCACACGAAAGATCGGGGATATACCTTCTTCTCTATGGAACATGCCCCAAGAAATACATAGATCAGACCCGTCGAAGGTTGGAAACCATGGTCAGAGAGCACCTGGACCACGTTAGAACAACTCAACAGGTCGGCAATAGCTGACTATATTCTACAAACTGGACATAACTTTAGTATTGACAAACTTCAAATCCTGCAGGCGGTTGATGAACCCAGGAGATTGGACTTTTTGGAATCCTGGGAAATCATGAAAAACCAAGACGACTCTTTGCTTAATTTAGACACTGGACCCTTGGATCTCCTCCCTTGGAAAAATTTACTAGAACATACAAAGAAAACTCCCTCTCCTAGGTCCGCGCTTTCCGAACCAATAACCTTCCAACTTCAAGACTTTTCTTCCTACTCTCGTTTTCATTGGCTTAACTTTACTATAAATACCCCAGATTTTGCTGGGTAAAACGATTCATACGTGGTAGCCGATACGTACATTTATGAAAATAGTGGAATCCATCGCCTCCTCCTTCTCACCAGAACATCCACAGATCGGCAAGGTCGGTCTCTGTTCTTATTTATATATTCTTTATATTGTAAGTACTCTGTTGTTGATAGAAATGTTTCGTCCTTCGTGCGGTTAGCTACTGCCGGACATGGTCGTTATTATACAGGGTGATTCAAAAGTCGCGTACATCCAAATTCGATTATCTATAAATAGTGTAATAGTTGAAAAGTTTCATCGGCTACTTTGAAACTTTTATATTTTGAGTATATGTTGTAATTCATATCCTTCGCCTTCAGGATGTCTCAGACGTATTCTGTGGAATTAAGATCAGACTCGAAGCAGGCTACTCGAACAATTCCAAAATCGTTTCAAGAAAACCAATTTTGTACGCGCCTGGTCCTGTTTCCATCTCTTCGCAATATCACTCAGTAGACTTTGTATCTATATAGTGTAGTTGGCGTACCTCTTGTTGGGAAAGTTATCAGGCTGTCCATTAGGACTTTGGGAAAATTCCTGCTAGGTCAGAAGGGTTATGCGGTCGCTTTATATAAAACTTTACTCATAATTAGCTACTTGGGTCGGGATATTTCTGGTAAGATTTAGATCGCCAGTCCGTGGTATTCTAATACCATCTCACACACAAACTCGGAAAGATCACTTCTACGCGACATGTCTGTTTAAAAGAACATCTCAATTTTTAGTAATTTCCTCCCCACACATCGTATCTTTTTGCACATCCGTTCTTTGCACTTAATGCAAATATTTGCTATCAATCCACGCAGAACTTTCCGTTTTGGTTTGTCGATAATATTTAGCGTCTGTACCATGTCAAATTTGTAAACGTTTAACACGCGCCACAGCATTGCTTGCGGTACGCTAACTTTTCTGCTGGCAAGATATGTTGATTTGCTGGGCACGAATGTTTTCCCTCATTTCGTTGTCGATAGATGGGCGTCCTGTGTTTTTTCCTCTTGCATAAGTAGCTTATCTCCTCACACTGTTCACTCACCTTGTGACATAGTGAAGATGAGGTGCTTCTTTCGCAAATTAGGCCCGGAAAGTGTGAACAATAGTTGCCGAGGAAGTATTTGTATACTCTAGTACACAAAGCTTTTTCTTTCGCTGATGTCGCCATTTTGAATGACAGCGCCTCTGGTGAGTATATTGGAAGTGGCAGACTTTACAGTATTGCCAAATGAAACTTGTGATGAGAGTTAACCTTTCATGTAAAACAGTCCAGTCACATTAATGTGACTATCTAAAAATATCCGGAATAGCCACCATGTGTAGCTCGGAAAGCGGCTAGACGGGCTAGGAGAGGATCAGTGAGGTGTTGAAAAGTGTCCACAGGGATATTGAGCCATGCTGACTGCAGTTCACTTGACAGCTGTTTGATTGTGGGAGGTTGATTCACCAAGGAGAAAATAATTCGATCGAAATGGTCCAATAGATGCTCAAATGGTTTAAATCTGGGAAATTTGGGGCCAGGAAAGTACAGTAAAATCTTCCTTTAGCTCTTCTAACCACTCACGTACAATTTCAGCTGTAAGAGATGTCGCATTGTTGTGTTGGAAGATGCCATCATGCCCAGGAAAAATAATGTCCGTGTATGTGTGCACATGGCAGCAAGGATCGATATGTACTTACATTCCATCCAGCAAAAGAAAAACTGTCAAGGTCAGGAACTTCAAAATTAGCCAATCAAAGCGCTTTAAATAAATACAATTTTGATTGACTGATTTTGAATTTCATGATTTTGACATAGTTTTTCTTTCGCTGGATAAGGCTTAAATCGATTCATATTGCCATTCACAATGATGAATGCACCCAGAGAATGCCACGAAAACATTCCCCAGACCATAACGCTGCCTCTGCCAGCTTGTTGCCGTCCACAAATGGTTGAAGGGTGTTTGTTTTATGACGTTTCCCGCCGTATGCGCCAAAGTTCATCCGTCAGATGCAGCAAAAATGTGATTTATCTGAGAAGGCAACCTTTTGCCAATCAGTAGATGTCAGTGTCGGTACTGCCATGCAAATTCCAGCCTCTTCCGCCAATGGACAGTCGTTAGCAGCAACGTTCGCTGAACTGTCGTTCTGGACACACTTACGGTAGCCCCCCTGGTTATTTGGACAGCAAGTTACTCCACTGTACCACGTCGATTCGCGCGAACACACGGCTGCAGCCATTGTTCCCCTCTTTCAACGTCGCTTATTTTTATAGTGCCGTTTTGACATTCGCGTACATTTTTACCACAGTAGAACGCGAACAGTTCACAAACTCCGCAGTTTCTGAAATGCTGCCTCCCTTGGCTCGAAAGCCAATAATCATTCCATTTCGTACTTGTGATAAATCTCCCCGTTTCTGGATTGCAACAATTGAAATGTTTTTCGAATGCCTGCAACATATGGTATATACGTCATTTATTGCTTCACTTATTTAGTGCCTTCTGCGATTGGTTATTTTGGAGATCACATTAATGAGAGTCGATTGTTTATTTAGGTTTTTGTGAAATTCACTATGACAGTCGTATTTATACTTTCTTTTTGTACCATTCATTTTGAATTACCCTTTGTTTACTAAGTTATATAATAGCCCCGTGTAATATACGTAACTGTGGTGCAGATCCCCGCCGACTAGACAGTTATGCTTCGTTTGAGATCGAATATGTATTGCAATGAAGCACCCGAAGTGGGGACGAGATTTTTTGTTTTTTTATGGCCCCTCTTCGCCTTCAAATTAGAACAAAAGAAAGATAAAAGGTAAAACATTATCCAGAATTTTATTTCATAATTAACTATTCATACATATGTATTTCCTGGTTTTCAATAAGTTTGCAATCGTCTTGTCGTTGTTTCCCATTTCCTTTACGACTTAATAATGTGGAAGACTGTAGGAAAATATTTTCACGTAACGAATATTCTTAGAACGCGTTTCCAATATGGCAAATAGAATACCACCTTTTGACTTTTTAGCGGTATTTGTAAAAGTTTAAGAAGAAATTATATTCTCGACACTTTTGGTTTAGCAAATATCGCGGCCTTACAGAAAACAAACCATTCATACGTTCAAATAATTTACATGTATTAATACTCCGCTCTTTACTAAATTGTTAACTTTAGTAAAAAACAAACTAACTAAAAAAATCAAAAAAACAACAACTTTAATTTGGGTTCTCAGCTATTTTTCGCAGATTAAGCTTAAATGTTAAAGTTCATTAATTAACAATGCATTCATGATATAAAATTATTTTTCAGGCCACTCAGCATAAGCTTGATAAACGTATTTGCGTATTCGAGCCCCTCAGTAATGACTTGCATTTGCAGAATCTAACTGTGGTGAAGTTTGTAGCAGGAAACGAACATAGGTGGAGAAACCTTCTCCTTAGACGGCTGTGGTAGTCCAAGTGGCCGTGAGCATCGCCAATGGAGAGACAGTGAGAGAGTGAGTGGGTTGCTTTCCTCATCTCGTAGCTTGGGAGTGAAAGAGAGAGTGCAGTTCGCTTTGCCATAACGCCGCTAGGTGGAGCATCGTTAATTTTGTCGCTGCCACCCTCGAGATCGCTTAAACTGTCCCCCAGGGCCCGCAAGGCTTTCTGGGAATGACCGTATCACAGAACCCCCTTCCTGGCTCGTGTGCACATTAGAGTGGCAGAGTACATTACGAGGAAAGGGTGGGTGTTTATGCGCCACGGAATAAGTTCAAGCAGAGAGAGAATGAGTGAGAATGGGTGTGTATATGCTAGGCAAAGAGAGAAAGAGATAATTAAGCCGCCTCCTCCCCCTTCTCCCCCTTCTCTTTCTCTCACACGCACACATACACACACACCAGAAATACGGAATTATGCCTGGTAAAGCGATAATATGAGTCAGTGACGAAACCGACGCTAAGAACTGCTCGTGACGAACTTAAGGGATAAAAGCCAAGAAGTTATCTGGAACGCATTAATAGGTTTGCTAAGAAATAAAGGAAAATTGTAGATCTACAAATAAGAGAAGTGAAAATGCGTTTTAATCGTATGATCATAAATGAATTGGGTGGTTTTTTTTTAATGTTTAAGAACTAACTGTTAACCGGCAGCTACTGATAACTTTTTAACAGCTTGTACGAAATTTAATGTATCTGACTTGTTAATTCTTCCTTTTAATAGTAAATAATGTTTAAAATTTTCAACATGTTTTGCTGTGTTTAACCATCAGATGCTCATGATTATTTGCGAACAGCCAGAATCTGCCCGCGCTTACAAATTACAACAAGGGCTTTACGTGGATTAATGAGAGATTAAAAGCTAGGCTTTCGCCATACATAACCATTCGCTTTTATTCTGTGGTTTCACGAGAATAGATCTTTGGAAACAAGGCAATAACATTTTGTCTGTTCGATGAAACTCAAATTCAAATGAGAATAGGCGTGGAAGGCCACATGATTGCAGGAATGTCTCGTTTGTTGGTAATTCAAATGTAAATCCATTTTGTGAAGTCATAGCTTCTTGAATGATATTAGTATGTATTTCATTGATTCGTACATACTTATATGAAACAGTAATTCAGATGTTACTTTTATGTTGTGTCATTGTGTGCAGTTCTCAGAAGATAATAGGCATTTCGGAAGATGTAAGTGAATAGGACCATCGTCCCATCAAAAGTGCTTATTGGATTTAAAATCCCAAAACTGATTTAGAAATACACCTTAAGCATTTCTAAGATGTTAAATAAGCGTGTTGACACTGATCTTCCAATTTAAGAGATAGGATAAGCCAAAATGATTAGTCCAAAAACAAAAGTGACCTATCAAAGCTATTCAATATATCGCCAAAATAAATGACAGAAAGATCCAGGAAAGGAAAAGTCCGCCATATGCAGATTACTCACTAGAGGCTCTTTTATCAAAATTTTGGCAGCGTGCAGAGAAAAAAGTATATTGTAGAATGGGAATTTGCAAAAACGACGTTCACAATCACTGTCCAGCGACATTTTCCAATACCACCTAGAGAAAAAGTCTGCTCACAGAAAACTCATACATTGTTACATCACCTACGGTAGGGAGAATTTCGGGCTTATTATTGGTAGAAATATGAGTAACAATACCCTACCGTAGGTGATGTAACAATGTATGACGTTTTCGCGCTCAGGCTTTGAGTAGAGGTGGTGTTGCATTTTCACATACGTTTACAGCTAGTACAACAAGCTTTGGCTATTGATATTGTGGCCCCCCACAGCCACTAGTTCATCATATATGTGACCTTTTTCGTGGGAGTATGTGAAAGACTTGGTCTTTGTGCCCCCTATGTCGCAAGACTTCCTGGTGTTAAAGTAGCATTTAGAAAACACGATTACGCCAAATATACTAGTCTGTTATTTTTATTGGGTTGTCGGAAAAGTCAGGACGCATTTCCCCATTAAAACAGAAGAAATACGTCATGACTTTTCCGATAATCCAATATTTTGACCATACAGTATATTGAGTGCAGTCTTGGTAGGCCAGTTTTCTTTTTGTACCAATCATTTTGATTTATCCTGATTATTTCAAATATTTGGCTTTGAGAATCTTTAGCCAATGACTGGAAAGACCTAAAATTTAATTTCTTACCAAGAACAAGGTACTCCATCATGTTGTCAATTCCAATATCCGCTTCTATGTTGAAGAGTCTAAACGCTACACCAAGTCCTCGAATGTAACAATTAAGTTGCTAAGTTGTCTCGTTGTTTAATCTAAGTGCTTATGAAAGAAACAATCCTGTGTCAAACATACTATTATTAATTCAAATTTTCAGCACCCGGTTGGATCAACATTATTAGAAGCAAAACAAAGAAAAGCGAATGAGAGCGCGAGTTAAAAGTGTATAAAGGAATGAAAATGTCTAGTTTTTGAATATATGCAGTTGAAATAAAAAGTAGATTTCTTTGATCAGGAGAGAAACTTCATGAGCCAAAAGTCGGGAAGAATGAACCACAGGTGTTTCAGCAAACTAATAGTGGGCTAAACAGGGAGAGCATCCGAGTCCAGCGAGAGACAGGCCAGGGCACTCAAAAATCACATGATCATCGGGGTCTGGGATCAAAATAAAATATGTAACTAAAATGAAAATACGTACTTGAAAAACGGTCGAAACGAAATTAAAATTGAAACCATGACCGAAAAATGGTTTATAAAGTATAAGAAAATATTTCAAATACAAAGTTAGCGAAAATATAAACTTATCACTCCGTGATCGGCGTGTGAAAGAATTATTAATCAGCTACCCTCATGTTTAGCCATGTGTTTTGCATCATCCTCACCTACTTTCGGCCATGACAGTTCTGGGCGCTGGAGCTTCCCAATTTGCTTCACCTGTTGCGCCTGGTTTCGGATTCTATCTTTAATATATGTCATTGAAGCAGCGAACAACACGAATGCTGGTTACAAAAATGGAAGAAGTCGCCGTGTGATTGCAGTAGTGTTAAAATAAACACATCGGATAAAAATTTATGAAATTCTCATTTGATTATATTTTTGGAGTTACGACCAACTACTTTAATTACAGCCTGGATTTCTCTGGCATGCTAACATCTGACTGAAGAACATGCTCTTGTAGAGCTTGGCCACTTCATGACTCCTCAGGGGGCTACCAAATTCGGAAGATATTTTTTTTCTCTTCTTTACAGCTTGTTCTAACATGTCCCAAATTTTCTCGACGAAATTGAGATTATGTGAATAAGCGCCCCAGGTGAACGTCCGTCTGATGCTCTCTAAAGCAATCACAAGCAAAAGGCAGCACAGTTATCTTGAAATTATACATTTTTAATTTGGCATTTTTTTAGAAACTGGATAAATCCCAACATCTCATTAGAAACAACATCACATATTGCACCGATTTCATATGATTCGATGCCTCAGCTAAACACCTAGCTTCAGGTCCACATCTAAGTTTTGCTGAAGTTCAGAAGTGAGTCCCTAGCTGATTTATGAGAAGGCTACACTGAAATAGAGATTGCATAGGAAGATATGGATGAAAAGACATTCTTCTGGTTAAAAGAAAAATGGAAACGAGAGGGCTCATTTGGGAACAAAAGAATAACGAATGTGGGGAGTATTCTTCGATCTAAACTGTGGATCACTTTCGTTGGAACCATGTTAAGATATTACCTTGAAAAGCATAATATGAAGAAGCCAGTTACAATCATCCATCCCAAAGGTAGAAGGCAAAATAATTGAACCTGCTTCCTTCATAACTCGTTTATACAATTTCCGTAAATGGGCAACAAATTTTGAAACCTTAAAAACAATTTATAGTAAACGCTGAAAAGAAAAGACATTACCACTCTTACAGTGGAGATAAACGAACGTGTTAAAGTTTTTGGAGTGATTTAAAAAGAACAGGAAGACCGATATGAGTGATCTACAATCAGTTTTAGAGAAAAGCCCATCCACGAAAAGGATTGTTGAAATCGGTTATGGTCAACAGCGCTATATACAATAAGATTCAAGATACTCTTTCAAGATTTGTTGAATGAAAAACTACAGTGAGATGAATCCTCAGGGCGATATCACTATTATATTATAATAAAAGTTGGACTGGGAGTGTCCAGTTAAATTTCCGATTTCAGTAGTTAAACGATGTTGCAAATGTCTAACAATTGGAATTGGAAATTTAATTGGACACGCCCAGTCAATCTTTCGTTTTCGGTCATTATTGCTGTCGAGGAAGCTCATTCTAATAATGGACTGACATTGTTATGACTTAGTTTTCTTGCTTCAACAATAATTGCCGAGTTTAAACTCCAGTGAGGAAACTGCCTGTGATATGGCTCTTAATCTCGTTGTTAAAAACAGGTGAGTGAGTTACCAAAGTTAGCGATCATAAGAATACCATCATGTTTATCGGGCTCAGTGCAGTTAATCGTGAAAAGAAACTCAAGTGGAAGAGCATATAGGGCGGCATTATACCTGGTTGAAAAAGTAGAATCAGTTGACTGCCAAGTGGGCGCCAATGATACGCCATTGTGTATCGAAACTATAGCTAATGGGAATAGTTATTATTGGTGGTAGATTAGTGAACTGTGTTAAGAAGAACTTGAATTGCAGAAGAATATTGCAGGAATGCTGAACGTTTCGGGCAACCGAAAATTCTGACCAACAGGGATCGCTGAACGTGAAATTGTCAAAAGCTGGACACAGCCGATAGCTATCATCACATAGAATTTTGGCAGCAGCAGGCGTTTGTTCCGTTTGAACATTGTTTACAGAGGCCCATCACTTTGGATATTCAGATAGAGCAGCCGCGTATAAGCCTCATACAACGAAGACCAATAAGTCTCAAAGGCTCAAGTGGTATCTAAATCGCAACTGGACACTGAATGTGGTACCTACCTGAAGAACGCTTTCTTTCAGAATGCATAATGCCTACTAGGAATAATGGTGGTGGTGGATGTTTCACGTACATCGGTGTTAGACCACTGGTGGTTGTTCCTGGTAACATGAACTCAGTCATATTGTAATATTCTGGACAATGAAGCGCTCTCAATACTGTGGAGTTATTACGGAATGGATCCGGTTACTTCCAAGATGACATTACCAAGTGTCACGTTGCTGCTGCTATCATGCGGTTGTATTGGATTGGCTTGCACAGAGCCCCGACCTCAATCCCATTGAGCATCTTTGGGACGAGTTGGAACGGCGGTTAAGGTCTCCGGAACAGCGGCCAACTTCCATTATCCACCTGTGTGAGATTTTCGAGAGGAATGCCGGAAAATTGCAATGGATAGTCCTTCACAACTTAGTTTTCAGCATGCCTCAGAGGGTGGTTATTGTTACAGCCGCAAGAAGTGGCGTCACAAGATTTTGACAGTTCAATAATTCCAGGCAGTCATTTTGTATAGGTACACAATTATTTTTTGTTAGATAATGTATCATTAGAAGAAAATAAAGAAAAGGGATCCAGAGCCGAGGCTTCCCATTGATAATGTGGGGGGGGGGGGGGAAATGAATGAAGAAGGTCTATTTTTTTCTTTGAATTGCAATGCCCTTGAAATGCAACTTTTTTTTTTCACCAGGGGAGAAACTTCATTCACCAAGTGTTATACACATTTCTCTAATAGGCGTAAGCTTATAAGAGAGAATTATAGTTGTATTTATTATAATTTTCTTAATCAGATGTAAGGACTATGGAATTAGTAAAATATAAAAAAATGTTATCTGATAAGACAAATCTGGAATTAAGGATTTCGTGAATCGTCAACTGGGAATCACTGCCTTCACGTTGGGTAATTTGAGAATAAAATTTTATGTTAGAGGGAAAAATGAAGCGTTGACGGCGGATAAAAAGCTCTTAGGAGCGCACGGTAATGAAGGGTTCAATATGACTTGACGATGACTGTTTAACGAGAAGTTTTAGAACGAGGTGTTCCGAGGGGGAGGAGAGGGAAGCTGTTTTGATGGGCTGTGGGAAGAGGCACTCGGCATCGAGAAGAGGGAAAGGGGGAGTACGGGAGTAATTTAATTGATCGGCAATCGAAACATACATAATTCATGATGTTCCTTGCACCACCACAAGTGGGAACAGAAAAACGCTTTACAAATAGCGGCAATTTGCCACGTTGCTGTCCAATGAGCATTCGCCTCCCAAGAGGGGCTTGGTGGCTCCCTTTCGCCGAACCCACGCACCAGTCGCCCTTTTCCCCGCTTTGCGCTCGTGCCCTCCGCCGCCGATCCCCACCCTCTCCCCAGGCGACGAGCAGCGCCGGCAAGCGGGGACGCCCCGTTGGGAAAAGGGGAATTCTGGGAAACTGCCAAAATTGTAATGGACCATCGAACTCTCGCGCTGTGAACATCTCATCTTTCTCCTCCCTTACAGGAAAAAAAATTGAACATGTCCCTCGTGCGCGTCCGTTACGTCACTCGTGAGAAAGACTACGACACTCGGACGTTTTTTCTCTTTTCCTCGATGCGACGAGTTCAGAAGTTTTTTCCGTTCCTGCAACTGAGTTCCAGCCATCGAGACAGGTCTTTCATTTAATGCCGAACATATCACACAAACACAAATAACGACGACGAGGAGTCTGGGATTAAAGCAAACGAGAAGAAATGCAAATTTGCTTGGCTTATTATTTTTTTTAATTACTGTAGCTTTCTTTCTCCCATGAAATAATATTTAAATGGAATAAACGTTTAAAAATATATAAATTTAATAACGTTTATTTATTTCCATTTACTGTGCCGGAAAAGACCCTCAAGTAATAAAAAAAAATTGTGTTGGACGCCGGTGTTAAGCTAAAAAAAAAAAAGCCAAATTAAAACATATGCGTTGAATTTTCGCTAAATGATATTTTAGAAATGGCAGTTTGGGACTTTAGTGATCATTTCATGAACTAACTGAATCGTAGTCGTTTTTTTTTCCTTTCTGGATATGGTTTTAAACATTTATGTTGATATTATTTTGTTAGGAGTATGAGCAATGTTTTAATACTATGATAGAATTGATATGAATCTATAAACAAGGATCGAACTCTGTGCATTTGAGTAAAACAGGTTTTTTGAAAGAAAATAATTCACCGACAATGCTTACGTATCTGTAGTGAAGAGTTGTAAACAACTGTTTTCATTTGACTGTTATGCGCCTGTTAATTAGAGCTCTATTCCATTAACTTCAAAGTGCTAGGCAAGAACACGAAACACTTGAAAACGCATTGCGACAACATTAAAGTACTAACAACTACTTTTGGTGTACAAGCTCTTTATTTTTAAAATATATGCCTGCTTATGTTTAATTTCACCGAGTTTGGCATGCGAAGAAGATTATGACAAAACCCATTCTGTTTTTATTAAAAAGCCTCCTCTATTAAAGAAACACCTCTCTAATATTCTAACCAAAGAGTTCAAATCTAATATTATCAGTTGCAAAAAAAGTTAGAAATTTTGTTGCAACTTCAGTATTCGACCATATTCCAAAGAAAGAAGTTAAGGCCAAAAAAAAAAAGAGGAGGAGGAAGAAGACGGGTGATGGGGAACATTAACGGAGAGAAGGATGAAAGTAGAAAGTGGCTAGAATAAAGGGCGTGGAGGGTCTTCTCTTTTTCCCTTTTCTCCGACGCGTACAGATGACGACAAGTGACGACTTCCCGGCTCTCATTGGTCGGATTCGAAATCGAATGGAGTCCAAAGATCCGCCCCTGTGATTCAGCTTTGGAACCCATCCTCCCACGCAACGGTAGCAGTTAGTTCACTGAACGCGTTTAAAGCTAATGGTTGGAGCCAACAAATGTGGGTATGAGTAGTAGTGGCGGGTGGTAGGAGGAGCAGGGGTGGTGGATATCATTAAATGGTGGAGTTGAGTTGACTCTGGAGTTTATGAGGTGTAATAGGACAATAAAGGAATTTGAAACGTAATGAACAGGGGCAAAGGCAGCATAGTCTAACACTGACGGGCTTTCTCTATTAATTGTAGCTCATAGTTTCTGTCTTAGTCATAAACATCAATGATTTAACTGAGGAGAATGTCGATACGAATGGAACTTATGGCTTTGTTTACTCTGGAGCAAGAGAGGCGATTAATAAAACTATCGCCAACCAGTTTGTGATGCTCATTAAAGCAGACGATTCCCTCGAAGCTGTCACGAATTTTACAGTAGCTAGCTTAAAGCGAACCCTAACGCTAATCATTTAGCGTTTTCAGCCATTGATTTCTTTGGTGGAGTAAGCAAACATTAAAAATATGAAATTTTCCGCCGTTGATAAGTGGAGTCTAACATAACTTTATTTGGGGGAGGATTTCACAGGATTGTTTTGCAACTCCTAAACGACTCCCGAAAAGAAGTCGCCCAGCTGAACATTAAATATTAACGATATATTCAACGTCATTGAACTATAATACCGAAAGATCTGCATTCTTATTTGGTGAACTTCATTCGACGCTGTTTTTGCGATAATACTCTATACAAAACGACTTTGCTCCTTTCGTCTTCAAATGTGTAGCTATTTTACCTAGTTTATGCTTCTTATAGTTTGAGGAGGAATGAATCGAGGTGTTTTTCTTTCTTTTAAGAAAAAATTTAATTTAATGTCAGATGCATGTTAATTAGAATGTTTAATTTTCAAGCCCAGTCAATCGCATTTCACATAGAAAAGCATTGACTTGACAAAACTCAGTAATTTTTATGAAATGTGGAAGAGATTATTTCAACTTCTAATATCACAGCAAGTCAGAACGAATGTTTATTTAATGGAAACTATTATTTTTTCTAAATTTATGTTTTCACGAACGAAATGCACGATCATCGCTAAGCATCGTCAGATATAATTTTTTGCCCTCTTTTAAAAAAAAAAACATAAAAAATTCAAAGCAATCAGACTGGAAAAATGCTCCGAAATATAGAAATTTGTTGAATAAATTTTGA
>JAHWFO010001074.1:4865074-4929903 GCA_023313115.1 Rhysida immarginata
AACAACATCTTCAATAGACTACATCGTTTAAGTTTTCTTCCATCTCACAAGTTTCTTCATCGTTTTTCAAGATTGGTGACTTTATTTTTTGTTTTTATTAAATTTTAATTTTACGATTTTCCCCATTAAAAGGAGACTAACCACATTTAAATTTTATTGTGTTTGCTTATTTCTATTATATTTGATTTTTATACGTTGAGATGATATGACATGATGAACGAACAACATTTTGAGCTTCCAGTATTGTATAATTTTGAAAAGTTTCGAAAATACTTCCATAAATTATTTTCTCTCAGTAGGCTACATCAGTTAATACATGATCAGTCATTAAAATTTTTTGAACTTTCCAATCATTCAGATTTAAATTAGAAATCCTGAATTTTCAAAAGACTCTTTTATAAATGAAACCGTTCGTAAATAATTAAGAGTAGCAAAAATTATATGTTGATTATAATTATCTTAGACTATATTTTTTAAAATTTCTTATTAACCAATTTAAATAATTAGAAGAGATTAGACAAGAGCAAAATGATTTTTGGTAAACTTACAAAATTTTCGCACTCATATCTTTACGGAAGAATAGAGTTTCAGAATAGGATTTGGATTTTATTCTCTAAAACGAACTCACTTTTAATAACATTGTTCGTGGGTTCCAAACTATTTAAAGGAAAAGCTGCAGCAAACACTAAAGATAGTTTGTCGGTGTTCGAGGACAAATACAGTTCATATTAACAGTTATGCCGATTCTTGAATCGTCTTTCAAGTCGATTTAGTCCGCCAGTGAAGCCAAGGGAAATCAACAAGGAAAGCGAGTCATGAACTTGAGATTCCACGGCCCATTATTGGAAAATTTTGCGAAAGCAGTTCTCCATAGACGACAATAGCAACAGCTCTACAATGTACGAAAAACTTCCAGATGCCACTTTTAAAATCTAATTTGAATCATTAGGATATCTAAGATGCACCGTAGGAGACTGCATTCTTGCTATATTTTCAGTCAAATTGCGGGTGTCTGTTAGAGCACTGAATATTCTAATGGCAGGTTAATGGCCACTTAGTTAATGGCAGTCAAAATACCAAAAACATTTTTTGATATTTGTTTTGATAATGGCTCTGAGAAAAAGGTGTCCTTGCTGTAATTATTCATTCAATGAAAATAAAGATATCCCGTTTTTCAGAGGGAAATAGAAATTTTACGACGTTGTCAAAAGAAAATTTTCTTTTTTTTTTTACAAATAAAAATTTTTAGATGGCCTAATGCCAATTAAAAAAAGAAATTTTTAAAAAATTTAAAGAAGTGCAAATGAATGGAGGGTGCATTTGCAGAGGGTTCTTCTTCGAACGCTTCTTCACTCCCGAGATTTAGTGCGCTTGCGTTGTTGTCTTGGTGACTAGTCTCGTGCGCTCCTTCCCAGATTCCCACGCTACCATATTAATTATTAATAGGGCGTTCGGAGCCCTGACTGAGGACGCTGAACGTGAGCATCCCCACCACCACTCGCACTTTGTGCATTGCATTGCACTTCACGGGGCTGATCGCAAAGCAGTGCATTAGCCCTACAGTGTCACACCGAATAAGGCGAAAAAAAATTAAAAACAAAGAAAGGCAGGCAACGTCACTTTTTCAGTGTAACGGCAGGCGAAAAATGTTAGCGAGTTCAATTTAAAAATAATATTGAAACTGAATGTATTATTTTCAGACACCTGGAAAAGACTTAATTTTGACAATTTTTGATATCTCGCTGCATTTTTTTCAAATTTACTAAACTTATAATCAAAAGGTGGAAGGAACTCTTCTGTGTTATTTTTCTGCTGGTTCTGATGTTCCGACGAAAGCAAACTTATTAAGAAAGAATATTCATGATTGAAGACAACAAAAACTGAGATGAATATGTGTAGTAAGAAAAAAGGGTCTCAATTAATGTGTGCTCAAAACAAAGGATCCGATAGTCCATATCCAGTTTTTATAATGTGCAAAGAATGAAAACTAAAGGTAGATAAATAACTAGATAAGCTAAATAGCATTAAAACTTTCAGGATATTAGAATCAGTTTTGTTGAGATGAGTGGAAAATCGGGTAGAATCAGTTGAAATGAAAAGAGCTTACCTTTATGGAATCAGTTGAAATAAAAAGAGAAGCTTTTGGTTGCTTCAGAGTATTTGATCATTCAAAGCATTATGTGAAAATTCTTTCATGATACAGGATTCTTTCATATACAGAGAAGCCTAAAATGTATATATACTTCAACAAGAGAAAACCTGTATTCAAGTTGTAATATAGAAATTCATATAGTTAAATCAATAAATCATCTTTGACTTCTACAGTTACAACAGGTGTTCAAAGTGGTTACCATAAGCTTCCAGCCATTTTTGATTATGGCGAAATACTGCTCCTATCCATTATTCTAGCAAATTCCTTATCGAGGTAATCTCCCACGTCTAGATGAGAGAATGATGTTCTTTGAGCGGGGGATGTCCTTTCATTCAATCTTTGTATGTAAACTTTCGATTTTGCTCTTATGGGAAAGCTTATCATAAATATGTATTAAACTCTACAACTAATTACAACAGATAATCTCTATTAAAGTCTATATACATTTTTAGGCCTCTGTGTGAATAAAATAAACGGATCCCGTCCAGTTATAAGTTCGAGGGCATGATAGTCACTTCAACTTATTACAAAGATCTATTCAGCAACTAAAGCACAATCCACCTATCAATTAACTATAATCATCCAACCAACAATTCCAAACAAACACAGAATCAATGGAATGGACAGGATCCATAGATTTCCAGGTATGCTATAGAAATCTTATTCATTCCTCGACAAAATAGAGTTGCCGTGAGAGCAAATGAATGAATGCCAAGTTCATAACGGTACTTGTCATATTCCAAGAACTTTTCAAGCTAGAACATGATCTTCTTAGATTCTTCAGTGCAATGGAGACTCTTATTATTAATATAGCTCTTGAGGGACAGATAGAGATGAGTAAGTAAGATTCTAATAAAATAAATTGAGATGTATTTCAAAAGCAAACAACTGCAATTAATTGGAAATGATATTGGAACATGTAACCGGAATTCCATTAGAACTTTGAAGCACTAGATATTAAATTACATTAGATTAAATATTGGATTATAGTTTAGATACGTCATTGAACTAGTATATGGTCTTGCACTCAACGGAAAGCAAGAGACTGTAATATACTCTTACATATATAAGTATAGTATTTCAAATACGCTTGACATTCTAATGTTGTGAGAAAATTTTGAAGCATTCTGTGCATTCTTTTCTACGTTATATGTAATCACAAACTTTTTGAGAAGTGATTAAGTAGATTGAAACTGCAATAACAAAAGAAATGTTATAATTTAAATTCTGTAGTTAAATCATTTGCGAGGCTCTTTTTAACTGGTGTTGGCGATCTGTGTCAGTATTCCGAGGACCCGAGGAGACTTTACGCCAAACCTTAATTAAAAACCGCGTGAATTTTAAAACTGTTTTCTTATCCGAAAATGTAACACTTTTATTGTTTTCCTTCTTCGCGACCGCCCTTCTCCTTCATCTTTGAGTTCCCCACGCAAGGCTAATTAAAATGCAAAGTTTCTTGGAAGTGGAGAGTCTGTAAACATGTTAAGCTCCTGTGTTGCATAATTGATACGTTTGAAAGTGCTAACCCCTCCATTCTGCAACCGCTGAAGAACAAACAAAGGAGCTCTTGCGGTATTTATTCAAAATGCCTTCACTGCATTGCAAAGGGAGAACAGTTGTTAAATTGCATTCCGGAGGACGAAAGATTTAAGGAGAGGTTGCCCTACAGGAGAATTTAGTTATCGATGCTTGCCCTCCTTTAAACCTACACCTTCTTGACAAACTTTCTCTGTTTGTTCTTGAAACTTAAATATTAATTTTTCATCCCGCACAAAGCAGCAGTAGTTACTTATATCATCTGATTAAGAATATTGACGATGCCACCATCTTAAAATATTAAGAAAGGAGCAGTTGTTTTCGTCCTTACTTGAATGAATTCTGTATGTATCTTTCATATAATAGTTTTAGGAACAGTAATATTTAAGGAATAGTTTTTAATGAAAAATTTTCCAAATTCGTTCGAGTTCTTTTTTAAAATTATAATTCTGCCGATTAAGAGGAAGGTGTCGGATTAGTTTTCAAATTCGTTCACACATTATAATCCAATAGCACATTGAGACCCAACTTCTCAAAGCCAGTTTTGAAACTAAATATCAGTTTGTTTTTATTTATGAATATCCTAAGGAATCTCCCATAACTTAACGTTTTAATTTCTGATTCAGAAACCCTTCTTTCTGAAGCTTCATTTGAATAATAATCTTGAAGGGGGGTGCCTACTTTTTTTCTTACTCAGTTTTCCTATTATAGGCTTAAAAATATTCCAAACTCCATTTTCACCTTATCAAAGATTCGGTATTAATTATATCCCCGTGTCTACGCAATGCAGATTAATTTCGTGAACGATACAATTAATTTTCAATAACTTTATGTTCATTTTAAAATGGGCATTAATCAATAATTGGCTTATATAAACAGAACAAAATCAATAAAACAAGTTAAAGTGAAAGCTGATAAACAAGCGCATGCAATATAAATTATAAATTGATCTACACTTTTATTGAATTTCCTTAGTGTGTTTACTTTATTAATTTGCACTTATATATTAGCTCGCAATTTGTTTTTTCCTTCATGAAGATTTCTCGTTTATGTGAATAAAGAATAGGCTACTTCACTGTTGTCAATCCCAAGTAAGGTCAAATGTGTTGCCAAAGATTTGGAAAATTGGACGTTTCATATTTAAAAAAAAAAATTAAAGGGTGAATTGTCCTTAATCTTATCGGAATTTAAGAATTCCGAATTATTTATTGTTTAATTTTAAAAGAAAATTTTAATTTTCATACTTGATGAGAGCCTTGTATTGTCCCTTATTGTTATGCACCAACTATGTGCTTGATGTTTTTTTATTTAATGTTTTGACATAGTTATTCAACAGGTGCTTTTAAAGACGAAATTCTATATGGCTTTCCAATTTCCTTCCGAAAACTTTTTTTACCCAGATAATCAAATGTAATTTTACATCATTACATCCGTTCGTGCCTGAGAAAATTGCTTATTAGTTAATTTTCGTTATTTTAGCCTATCAAAGAACTTTCTAGAATTCTCCCAGAATAAGTATTGCTTCTTCATTAAACTGTAATTTAGGAACATGCCCTCAAGAGAATTACAAATACAAAATAAAGCGATTGATTAATTCGTAACTACACTCAATTGAAATGCAAAAGAATTAAAAAAATGAGCCAAAAAAGTTCCTGACAACGAAAAATATGTTCTGGCAGAACATCTCGTGTACAGTTACTGTACGTGTAGTAAAATTTGGGTCCGGTAAAATTTAGACGGACTGGAAACTACGCCTTAATATAAAATTTCTAGACATTGCTAGAGCAACACAAAAGAACAATTATCTATATCAGTTATCTGATATGGAGATGAATACGACTTCACTTAAATAATTGTTTAGAATTGTGCAGGTATTAGAATTTAAGACATCGTGCTAATTAATAAATATAATTAAATGTTATCAAAATGTCGATATAGTACCTGTTCATGAGTAAGATTAGTGCAAAAATGCATTTAAAAATTATCAGAATAAATAATATAGAGGCAACTATTAGAGCTTCTTGAAAATGTCAATTATAATTGATATTTTGCATAGTTCATAAAAGCTCCTCAAAATAAAATTAGAAAATATCTTCAAACATACTTGATCTTAGTTGTTTGTAAAAGTCTAAATAGATGATTCTTTATAAACAGCAAATATTCTTTCTACACAGGGTCAAACATTTTAGAAAAATTCGCATTTTAAAAGAGAAGATAAATGGGTTTATTCATTTTGTTATTGTTATCGCTTATCTTCATTTCACTTGTACTCCTTGTTTCACTTAATATTTTTCATCTCTACAACGTTATCTTTGCACATTTTGTTGTCCATATCACTTGTCTGATGATGAACACAAATTGATGTTCGAAAACGCATTTAATTTAAAAATGTCCAAAAAAATAACAACTCCAATGTAGGCAAGTTTAATTGAATTTAAGAAGATATGATTGGCTTGAACAGAGTTTGGCTCCAACAAGGATGTGGCAGAAAAGCAAACAGAAGATATACAAAAGACGAAGTCAAGAAGATGTGCAAAGAAAAGTTCATAGAGATGAAGATGTTCAGTGCAACGAGGAGAGAAATTGAAATGAAAGTAAAACTGAAACAATGGAAAAATGAATAAATCAATTATATTCTCATTTTAAAAAATTTAATTTTTTATATTTTATATTTAGAAACATTTTAGAAACTATATAAAAGTCAATTTTAAAGTAGGCATCAAACATTTGTCTTGGTTAAGATAAAATGAAAACTATCCATCTGCTTCTATTAGTTGTAAGAATAATGAAGTCTCTCCTCTTGAAGTTGAATAAAATATGAGACAGGACTCAACATCGCAGAATTAACATGAATATTTTCACATCACGAAGCAAATGTGGTAACACTTGAAAAGGTCCTTAATAAATACCTTTCGATAATTTAATGTCATTATTTCAAACAACCAAAGAAAAACCAGTTTAAAAATTAAAGATAAAATTTACTCATCCGTTTTAAACAATTACGAGTTTCCAGCACTTTTCCATTCTCGTAACTCTATTTTCCTGTGCGTTAATAATGCAATGCAACGGTAGGAGAATTTTAAAGTTCGTGCCAAGATGTTTAAAAAAAATATTTAAGTTGCAATTTCCCTCTTTTGCGTAGAAAATCATCACAGAATGCTTGTAATAATTCTTTTGACTTAAATCTCAAAGGGTTGTATGCAATTCGAAAGTACCCCTTCTCAGCAACAATATTATTCTTTGTGATCGGCGTTTACTTTTGGGCTAAAGGAGAAGATTTTTACGGTTCCATCGTATTGTCAATGTTTAAACAAGAATTCTTTCGTTTGCTTACTGCCGAATTGTAATCCGTTTAGATAAACAAAGAACATCTTACAATCATGGACTTTCTCAATCACAAAGTTCATTTCTGTTTTCTTCGTATGGATTAGTAGAGCTTAATATTTTTCTTATTAGAGTTTGTTGAATTTTTACACAGTTGAATAGAACGCGTTACAAATGTAATTACTAAAAAGACGTGTTGTGCAGAATTCCTGGGATGCTTAATTTAAACGTTATTAAAATGCAAGTTTTGCAATTTCAACCTCAAATATCGTGTTTTTGCGAAGATTTAGAGCGCATCGAAATTCTGTTCCTTTTACAAAAGCAAAAAAGAGATATAAATTTCAGATGAATAGTTTCTTTTTCGATTGTGATTATACCGTGTCGGGATTAAATGAGACAACCTTTACTATGATAAAAGATTACGTTTATGCAAAATTTTATTATACGAGGCGTGTTTTTTAAATATGTACCGTTTTGATATAAAAAAAACAAGCACAATTTTTTTAATATCTTAATTTTCATTTGAAAGCCTGGGCCTTCATCTTCTTTTCAATATAATTTCCACCTATATTAATCGGCCTCGGTGGCTCAGGGGTTGCATGATCGCCTCTGATGCCCGAGGACGCGGGTTCGACCCCGGTCGAGGACGACGAGGATTTTTTCAGGGGGAAAATCCTGAGATCACGCACTTCCTTCGGAAGGGAAGTAAAGCCGTTGGTCCCGTGTAGTCGTTTGCCGACTGCACGTTAAAGAACCCTTGCGAGGCAAAATTTGCGGCCCCTATAACGCCGTCCTGAAATGACCATAGCAGTTGAAAAGGACGTTAATACCAAAAAAGCCAACCAACCACCTATATTAATACGGGATTTATCGTATTTTACGACCATCTTCCTCATAGAATCGGCCGCCTGATTTGCTAACCATTCCAGCACGGCCATTTTGACGTCGTCATCGTCGTGGTATCGCTGACCACCAAGGTGCTTCTTTAAGTGCAAGAATAAATGATAATCACTGGGCGCTAGGTCAGCCTTATACGGAGGGTGATCAGGTTGTTCCCACCAAATGATGCGATGAGATCTTGGGTTCGATGAGCCATGTGAGGACGAGCATTGTCGTGAAGCAAAACGGTCATAGCGTTTTCTCCATACACTTCACTAATTTTCCGGTGAATTTCGGCCGCTTTCACGTCTCTTGCATTTAAGAAAGGAATGACAGCCCGTATCTCGCAATCTGAGGAATTTTCAATGAGGATTTTATTCAGAAGCTGGTCGTACGATACGAAAAATGCCTTAATATTGGTGGAAATTATGTTGAAAAGTAGATTAAGGTCCAGGCTTTCATATAAAAATTAAGGTGTTAAAAATTTTTCCTTTTTTAATACCAAAACGGTACTTACTTAAAAAATACGACTTGTACATAATTTAATGTACATATCTTCTGTTTTAATACAATATTTTTCACGATTAAGCAATACTTGGAATAACTTGTGGAGTCCTTATTTAAGAAGATTTGCAGACAATTTGTTAGTTAACTAAATTTAAAACATACATTTGCTTCTCAATTTTAGTGTAAAGTTTTTAAATAAGGAAACTTAAACATGTTAAAAGCCTTATTTATAGTTTTTCGTTTATCACATTTTTTCAACCACCTGGGCAGGATCTACTGTAATATATTGACCACTCTGACTTTTTGTTACACTTGAAAATGGATCAGAGATGATCCGAAAGGTGCTCGTGTCACAACAATTTTATTATTTTTATTATTTAAATTAATTTGAAGTTAAACCATTCGAAACTAAACAAGCGTTTACCAACACGGAAATTTGGCTAAAATTGGTCCTGCTTTCATAAATTGAAACACATCAGTCCCAAAAAAGTCTACCAAATCAACATGCGAATACTTTATCAAAATTGTTGTTCTATCAGTCTTTAGTTCCAGAAGAAAAAATTATTATTATAAATTATTTCACCCAAATTTCCACTTTCATTATAAAGAAATTTTCTTATTTAAAACGTTTTTCTTATTTAAAAAGTTTACACTAAAGTTGAGAAGCAAATGTATGTTTTAAATTTAGTTATCAGTCATATATTTCAACTGCATCCTGTATTAATAATTTGTTAGTTATTGATATCACAAATGTCCTGAAAAAATGTCCTTTAGTGTATACTGATAAAAAGATCCTTCTTCTAATTTCTACAATCACCAATTTTACAAATAATATGATTTTGTAAATAATATTCTACGACTTCCCAAATATTCAGCGATAGTTTTAATTGAGAAATAAGAATTAGTCACAAGGTCATGGAAATATGGTGAATGCGCAGGAAGACCGATCTGCTTTTTGGCAAGAAAATCTCTTTTTTTGGCGATCGTATTCCTCCGACAGGGTGTGCAGGGCGAAACGAGCGCATACCTCCCCACCCCCACCCACCGCCTACCCAAGTCTTCAACTAAAATTCTGTGTGAAGTACAATTTTAAAAATACGCACTTTTAGCACGTCGACCAGTTTTAATCCGCTCTTGTACTTTTTTTAAGAGTTCCGAGTTTCATGCTGAAATTGTGACTTTGCTCGTTTTCATGACTTGCTTTTAACCGATCAACCAGCGTTCAATCTGTACACAGGATAAGCATTCTGTTCCGTTTAGATAACGGAATGATTCTGATAAGTCACTTGCTGAATCATTTTAACCGTTTCTGAGATACCTTTTTCCAAGCTTGAAGCAAACTTTGATATTGGCTGGTTGCTTCATATTTTCACATGGCATGCATTGTGCACTTATTTAGGATTTTCCCTTCGAAAATGGCTATAGCCATGTAATATATCCAAGATGTTGTGCAGATCGAAAGACTACACATAAATGTTTCTTCCAGAATTTTAACACATTAAAGTTTCGTTTTCTAGGTTTGTCACAAAAAACAGTCTCATTATTTTTTAATCGTCGAATGGCGTATAACATATAAGCCATAATTTGTATTTCTATAACTCTTATGGGTTATAAGGTAATTATACAGATAATCCCTTATTTCAGGCTGTTATTCTTCAAATATCTTTTTTCAAAAATCTACTTTTTGCCGTTTTTCTTTTTATTGTACGAATGGGAAAATTTATCAGGCAGCCCGATTGGATGAAATTAAGCTTACCTATTGTTTTTGGAGAAAGCAGTTTTTACCATAGTTGTATTTAATGTTTAATAGCATTTTTGTAAATTTATGACAAGTTTTTAAACAGTGGGGGTTAGGTTTCATAATCCTTAAAATGCTGTCTAAATGTGTTTTTAATTGCTGTGGTAATAAATAAGGCAAATACGTAACACCGAACGTGAGTAATTTAATTGGATACGCCCAACGTTTCAGTTTAAATAAAAAATCCAAAAAGGGTTGATGTCAAGATATTATGAAAACAACAACAGCAAAACCTCTCACTTGATTGAATTTCTGCTTTAAAAATTTATTTCTGACTCCATTATCTTGTCCATAATCTGGTGACAAAAAGTAAAATATAAAAAATACAAAAGGGGGAAAAGAGGCAAGACAAGAAAAGAAGAAAAAAGGTTAGGAAAAAAAAATCATGATCTAACGACTCGAGTCTGGTGCCATGGTCTATAGGGAAAGTCGCCATGGCAACGACCAATGGGAATGCAGCTAATCATGTTAATGCGCATCGCCCATTGGCCCGATCATCCTGTTCGAAATGGGCCTTAAAAGCAACTTTATTGTTCCTCCGTTCGCTTTGAGAGATTTCCAGCGCGTAATTATGGCTTTCATCACTGCATCTGGGAAAGCATTAGGCTTATCACCCCGCCGTCGGCGACGGTCAAGGCCCCGGCCGAAACACCGAAGACGGCGGCGGCGGACCAGCGCTTCCTTCCTTCCTTCCTACCTACCACACGTTCCAAATATTGGCACGCAGAGCCAGGGGCCGGAAGGGGAAGGGAGCTGGAAAAAAAAGAGGCAAGCAGGGTGGAGTTGCAAGTTACACAGATATAAAAAAAAAGAGTGAGAGGAGAGAGGGGAAAAGCGAGAAATCAATGGAGATGGAAGGGAGGGAGAGACTGGCTTCAGAGACGCACTGTCACCATCGCCCCCAAAGGGAATAAGAGAATCGATGCTCGTTCTGCGCATGCGTTGCCTGTCTTCTGAACCTTCGACAGAACTTTATCTTTCGATTTTTTTTTCTTTTTTTCCCTTCCAGCATTTTACTCGTTCTGATTTTACATTCAAGATTATTTTCCCCTATTAATACTCCCATTACTTAAGTTTTCTGTCCCCAGTAGTGCGCAGTCACAAGACGCAATCTTCCTTCGACTGGAATCTTTATGTCTTGAAAAAGTCTTTAGAAGAGATTACGACCTGTTAGGAAGAAGGTCTAAGCTTGGAGAAATATATTTTTATGATCGTATGACATTTTTAAAGCATGATGAATAAACTTTCAATAATTTCTCTGCAGTATATTTATTAATTCTGCAAACGCATTAAGTGACTGATAATGCATATCAATTTCGCTGAAGAAAGAGAAAGAAAATTTAATGGGCAAAATAGGTGAAGAGATAAACAGGAAATAGTGAGTTATTAGGACAAAAAAAAATTGATCTCTTTTTTTAAATTTTTAATTTTTCGAAAGCATTGATTTCGTATTTAATTAGTTTTATTTGACAATATTTTCGTTTCAAAATTGATCGAATATCGCCAAAAATGACAGGGATTGGATAAAAGAAAAACGAGATAAAAATCATTTACAATAATAATAATAATAATAATATGTTCGCGCTCTCCAAAGGGACAAAAAGCTAAAATAATTTTTGTTGTTGTCGCTGGTATTGATCTAGGATGGTAGCCACTTGTCGGATATGAAGAACGCATGTGGATGCTCCGCATTCCATTATCTGTTTTTTGAGATGAAAAGGTATGATATATATATCAAGATTCAAAGGCATTGTATGATAACTGGTCCGATTGTAGGTTGATGTAATGGACGGGGGCACTATCTTATATTATCGAGTGATTCTGGTTTGCGGTGATTAAATATGTTTAAAGAAATATGCTGGATGTTGTTTGCCTGTTATCGCTTTATAAAGTTCTTTCAGTTTGATTTTCTCGATCACTATTGTTAAAGGAAAACTTTAATACTAAAACTTAAAAAATATTTAAATTATTGACGAAAATAAGAAAAAAAATTCCACAGCCTGGATTCGAACCAGGAACCTTCGGCTCATCGCGCTGACATACTAACCAACTGGCCCACTGTGGAGATGGAAGCATTACGCTATCTACATGTCTTTTGGGTTGGATAGAGCAGTTACCTGTTCGCAGGTCGAGACTACCTTTCCTAATGGTGTTATATTCATTAAAGGAATGACTCATGAATTTCGACGAGGATTTATTCCAAGCCATACCTCAGATGTTTAAATTATTGATGAAAATAGGAAAGGAAATTTCACAGTTTGGATTCGAACTAGGTAACTGCTCTAACCAGCCTAAAGAACATGTAGATAGCGTAATGCTTCCATGTCCACAGTGGTTCAATTGGGTAGGGCGTCAGGGCGATGAGCTTGAAGGTTCAAATCCAGGCTGTGGAATTTTCTTTCCTATTTTCATTCCAACGGCTAGTTTCCGAGTTACGCAGTCAACGTCGTAACCCGTGCTCACATGCGTAACTCGGAAACTAGTCGTTGGAATTCGATCAAATTTTAACGGTATACATAGTTTTATGCATCCTATTATTCCCCCCAAATTTCATTATCCTAGGTGTTAGACAACCTGAGTTATTAACTTGTTGGTCTTGGTGGCAGCATTTTTATTTCTGTTCATATCTCAATTATCGTTCAAATTCGGACCCACGTTCATATGAACTTTTTTTTGCTTAGAATCATCCGTACTATCTCCCCTCCAAGTTTGTACTTGACTTTCCGGTACACCCTGTAGGTAGAAGAATAATTATAAGGTATAGATTTTTTTCAGATAAAAACTGATATTAAAGAACGATACGGACTAGGCTGTCATAAAGCAAATCATTCATTCTGTGGAGATATTATGAAGACTTCAATGATCGCATCATTTTTTGTGAATGGTTTGCAAGCAGTAACAGAATTGTCCATGATGTGGCAGTTACGCCTTTAGCATAACTTGGCTCTACAGCATCTTCTGATAAATTTCATTTTAAACGTGATAGAAATATTTTTTTCGAACTTTTTAAGAGTGCAGTAAAGTGATTTCTAAATACCACATTGATCATTCTTCTTGTATGGCTGAAGTAATTTTCGCTTCTGTACTTTTCGATATTTCACTTGCCTCCCATCCGCATTTTGTGTAGTAACCTAATCTAACCTCGTATTTTACTAAAAAAAATATATAGACTATGTAAACAAGCATATAATTTTTGTTGTTTTTATCTTATCTATGTTAAGAAAAGGAAATACGCTTTTGTCTACAAATAAATTTAAGAAAAGTACGTGTTTTTAAAATTATTCAGAGAATTTTTTTTCTATTTGTGTGTGTTTAATCATTTGATAGAAGGATTGCAAATTCTCTTCTGAGTGATTTTTCCACCCTCCACATCTTCCCTACTTGTTGACGATTGAATAATTAATACAAGCCAGGCAACTTGCCAGGCAGAGTTGACAAAACTGTTCGTTAACAAAAACAAGAGAAAGGAAATGGGGAGAGAACCATTCACTTTCAATCGGGATTTTGTAATCAGAAGTTGTGGTTTTATAATTTTCATGGCTGAGATCACGCAAAGAACCCCTCGTCGGTGGCACGCAAAGAAAATACAAGGCACGTGATGGTCTCGTGTCAGACAGGAAGTGGTTGACAATGGCTCGGTGTGACGCAACAACCGTTATAAAATTCATGGAAAATTTCTTCCTCGTAAACTTTTCCTATCAAGCTGATTGTAGATGCTAAAACGACATTGCCCCGGCAACTCACGAACGAAGTCGTCACGGGAAAAAGCGAGCAAAGTGGAAAATAGAAAAGTTTGTGAAGAAGAGCATGAAGAGTCTCCGTTTCAAAAGGCATTCACATTCGTTCTAGATTTCTAAATTTCAGTTTCCAATTGCATATTACCAATTACAATTTTCTTTTATTACAACAAGAAGTTAGAAACCAGTCGTTTGGAATTTCACTGCAATTCAGTGATGTTAAAACGAAAATAGTTGCTTGCATGGTGAGATACAAAACTGTGATGGAAATACTATTTCCTAATCATGTTATAGTTAATTAGTCGCGCACAAACAATAACGCTGAGCTTTTGATCAGCTATCAATCGAAGAGTAATGAAATGAAATTTTCCGCTAATGAAAACTGCTGCCAAATTTAATTAGACTCCTGGTTTTTATTAAACATTTCACACGGAAGGCGTTGCACTCATTAAAATTTTCGAATTACTGATTAATTTCATGTTTATTTTCTGTAGTGAGTCGTATAGAATATTTCAAATGAAAGTTTTGAATGTTTCTCAATATCTTACCAAAGGTTAGAACACCTATTGGCTTATTTGAAATTCGGTGTAGATAATACTGTCCGCTTCGTCAGTTTATTCACTTGAAATTACGATGGACAAGCTCATTTCTTCTAAAATTTTGATTTCTTCTGATAATACTAATAGCCATTCTAATACAAATGAGAAAACGAAGCAAATGCGCTTTTGATCATTTGTCATAGAGGAAGCACCAGGCCAAAGAATTTGTAGCAACCCTGTTCAATGCAAACGGCGGGCTTTTGGTTGGGTGCATTTTGGAAGACGTGATTCAGACGCTCGCTGGAAGAAGAACGACGACTCGAAAAGATCCCCCATAATAAGTCCCTCAATCGATAGGGAGCCTTCAACTCGCGCTCTCGCTTCGGTCACGTGACCTTCAAATGCGCCCGTTTACTGCCTTCCATTTGGTCTGTCTGTCTGTCTCCCTCTCCCTATGACTTCTTCCCCTCCTTATGGGCGAGAAAAATAAGGTCGCGTGCCTCTAAATTATCAGGGCCGTTAATGCCCCACCTGGGTTCCAAACACGCAATAAGAGAGAGATAGAAGAGAGAGAGAGAGAGAGAGAGAGAGAGAGAAAGAGTAATCACTCTGAACATTTTCTCCCTTTAATGTTTGGTATGAAAATTTTTTTCCTAATGCAGTTTCTTTTAATTTTAAATTTTTTGAACAACAATTTTGCCAAAAGGATTAAGAAATTTCAAATTAGAGAAACCGTTTTTAATGGTTATTGTACAAGTATCCTCACCTTGTTACATGTCATACAGTTCGTTTGATACCAGAGGGATATTTTGGGTATTGTCAAAACATTTGCTTTTAATTCACTGTAATTTCAGTGAAAAGATATTTTTATGATGATGTAGGGTTTGATAAAAAGAAAGTCATTAAACCTAACATGAATTCATAAATGTACACTTGGTATCAACTAGCATAAACTTTGTTAAATTTGCATAAACTTTGTAAAATGATTGGTTAAAGGATTGTTGATAGACATGATAAGAATTGTAAATGTCATCAATTCACTTCTTTGGTTGTTTTGCGAATCTCATCAGAGTATTCGTTTTATTTTTCAGCAGTACAATTAATACAACATTTGCCGGAAAAAACCCCAATAAAAACGAAAAGGACCTGCAGAATATTCTTCTGACTGTGTTGATAAAAGTATCCATAGCAATTGCCACACCTGTCAGTAATTAACAAGTTATTTTATCGATCATGTTATGCAATAATCTGCATTTGATAAGATATGTGGATGTTTATGAACATAGCCTTTGTTCACTACTTTTCTACACAAAGTATATGCTCGATATGTAGGGTAGCTTTGTAAGCATGCGCAAAATGTTGGATTTTATGTTTATGTGACTAGTAGGAGATCCCTTTTGCCTTCAAAACACTCTGGCTATTCGAAATATTTCACTAAGAATAACGCCGAGCTTGTACAAATTAAAAAAATTTTAAACTCAAGTGTCATTGGGAGTCGACTGATACACAGTTTTGAATTGAAAAACTACCGAACACGATTCTGAGCTGAAATCAGCTTGTCGTCTGATATCCAGTTTTGAGTTAAAAATCATAAAACGGGATTCTGAACTGCCACATCATATCAAGAAGGAAACACCTGAGCCACAGTAATGTTCTAATACATTGTGTTAAATTGTGTTTTCGAATGTTACCAATGATTTTATGTAACAAATCTGGCTGTTGCCATTTGGTAGATAAATCCAGATACACTACATTTTGACTACCATATAATATTGTCAAATTTTTAAAATTGGCCAGCCTGGATAAAGTATGGGCTACCACATAATATGGTTATTCTTAATTAGCAGTATGGTTGACATTGATATATTCGTGAAAATCCTTCATTTCTGCATATTGCAGTTACATTTCGTAATCTTTTGGTCGTTGCCCGCTTGTGAACGATTATAGCGTTTATAAATTTAATTTAAATAGCAAAACGAATCTATTTTGACGCGCTGTCCACGGTTCACTCTGTTTTCTAAAAAGGGTGTGAACTCGAAAATTGAGTATTGTCAGGTCTGCTTATTCTAACTTGGTCTTCGGCTTCTTATTACCGGTCAGAGTTAACGAATGAAAGTTTTTAATATATCCGATACGGTTATCGTCAAGAAAATGACTGTTGATAGATCAGATATTTATCTTGGATAAAGCAGCAGTTTTTGAAGTACATGCGTATGTTTTGTCTACTAATTCTGAGAATAAGAGGTAAACCAATTCTACATGTATTAAGCTTATTATCTTATTTTTTAAACTCTTCAGAAATCTTTATTATTATTAAAATCAAATAAATTAATTCCTATCTCCTTAATTTCTATCAACACTATTTCATTCGTTGTTTTTTACTTTCTTGTTTATCCTCTGGCTTATATTTTGTAGCCATTTTATTTCCGCTCTAACCAAAGTCCTGGGTCGGAAGCAGACGTTCGGTGATCGTCAAGCCCTATGCACTGAACGCAACAAACAATCGCCTCGGCTAGCGACGACAGCTAAAACGTTCGGAGGAGGAGGAAGAGAGAGAGAGCGAGGAAGATCGACCGCAATATCCTCGGACATCTGGTTAACAGTTGAGGATATTAAATGACGGACGACCTGGTCACGAAACGCTTGTTGATCATAAAATGACTATTATCATGTCAGAAGGGTGGAAGTTGAATATTTATTTTTATGTAAGCGTGAATTTGGAATTACATCAGTGTTTATGATTACGTAAGTGATGCCATATAACTCATAAACTAATAATTATATTGCTCTGCAGTGCAATATCATTTAATATATATACTGTATTAAAATATCTATTCAAAGTTAAAAGAAAATGTTCAATTCAAATTTTTTAACACTCTTCTCTAAATTAATGACTTCAAGCTTTCAACAACTTTGAAGTATTACACAAATTAACGAATTTGAAGAAGATGAGGGAGAAAATGGGCTCCAACCGTTAAGTTTCATTTCATTATTTAAGTGATATTAGTATATAAATTTTTCGTTAAAAATTAAACCTCTTCTCCAAAAATGTGTAAGACGTTGTCACGTACAATTAACTTTGTGTTAATGATGAAAAATAGGAAAGAAAAGCTATGAGGTTATTCTTTAACTTTTTGCGTTTTACAAAGGAATTCGGAAGCCAAATTGTGATTAACTCCACTTTTTGCAAATTTCTCAGTTTTTCATATCTATGTAGGAAAAGTGCTATGCTTTTTAGAAGCAAACGATTTAACGTTTTATTTTACAAATTACATCAATTTAATAAAAATGTAGGATTTGATTCAATAGAGCAATGTTTATAACATTAACAATTTTCTCTTCTTTTTCTTCTTTTATGGAGTTGATCAGTTTGATTTTTGAGGGACTCAAATGTTTCTTTTAATGTTTCATTTATAGAAAGTTTCATGAGATAATGTTTAAAGAAATGCTTATCGAATTAAGAACTCTAACACGAACTGACGGTAATTTGACTATTTGTTTTTCAGTTCGTTTTTCTTTGTTTGCTCTCGAAAAGAGATGGTTATGTTGGGCGTATTTAGCGGCCACTGGTATTCGTGAAAGGAGGAGGCATTTGGAAGTCCCTATTCCCCCGCACTTTCATCTTTTTTTCTGTTTCGCGTCACGGTGGGGGCGGGGGTAGGAGGACGGAAGGGAGAATTGAAGGAAGGAAGAGGGAAGAAGTGGGTGTAGTATTGTTTTCCTGCTTCCTCTCTTTGTTTTAAAACCAGATGCCCAATACCAGATGCGCCGACATTCATGCACGCCGCGCCCTACTGAGCATGCGCCTCGGTCACGCGCCAATTACCATAAAATAATAATCCGTCAAAAAAGTTGCATCACAGCCATTTGTACCTAAAAAAAAGCTATTTCCCAAATTCGATCGCATTTTTGTGGAGTTTTCGTTTTTGCTAGATCTTTATTCGAATATATACAAGCTTTATTATATAAGCTTTAAAAGATATAACTTATGCAAAGTAAAAATTCTATCACGACATTTTAACCATGGAGATGAATGTTTTTTCATAGCCTTCTAATGGATAATTTATGAAAGCGTAGTAAATGTCATGCACATGGTTTGCATTAAAAAAATGAATTTTGTTTTCAGACACAACTCACTTTTTTCCCCTTTTATTATTCACGCATTTTTCAATCAATTAAGTATTGACAAATACAAAGTTTCTAAAATGAAAATTTAAAATATAAAATTCAGATTTTTCTTTAACATGTTTTTCAAATGATGAAAGGGAAATGCGAATGATAATGAATGGCATCGATCAATCAAAAATTGCTCGTTGGCTGAATCAATAGATTTTACTGAAGGTCCCAAAATCGCTTATGGTGAATATTGAAAATAAACTGCAATGGCGAATTTTCTATGAACTCGCAAGATTCATTACGCATCATCAGAAAAATTGCTAGGTGTGAAACGCATGTATACTTAAGAAATGCAATACAGACTATGGATGCTTAAGCTAAGTGGTGTTCCAGTTCTTTTGACTTTACATAGTATGGATACATACTTATTATATATTTATCCATTGACTTTTTAAATTAAATCAATTTAACGGATGAATATTTAACGACAGATTACGAAAAAAATGTTTTTCTCCTTTTCTTTTTATAAATGCAACTGCTAATTTAAAAATTATTTACTTAATATATTTTTTATAAATATTTACATTTCTACTCATTTAGCAATTGTGTTATCTAGTATATTAGAATCAAGCAAACGTCTAAATTTTTAAATTTGCGTAATTACGTGTGAAAAATTATTTTTTTGCATCCAACAACATAACTGAGGTGTGAATTTTTTACGAGTGCCAAAATATGAATATTTTAAATTGTTGAAAACGTTTATAATCATTTATTTACAAACAAAAGAATAAAAATAGAAACAAGGTAATTTCTTTTCTTGTCATTTTTTCTAAGGTGTTACCGAGCAGTGTTCTCTCATTTTTGAATGTGACAGCGAGTGAAGAAGAGAGGCAGACGAGTAGGTAGGAAGGTAGGTAGGGCGCAATTTCTGCTAAGGTTTTTGACAGTCATTTTGGCTTCCCACCCAGGTTATCTCATTAGTTGTTTTAATGGAGCCAATTTTAACATTAATTGTAATTCAGCGTCTGCCTTCGGGGGCCTCGTGCGTCACGTGGACACGGAGACACGCCGTCACCAAATTATTCTCCACGGCATAAAACAGCAGCAACAGCGTGGGCAAAGGGGATAAACAAGGGAAAAAAGAGAACGTGAACACAATGGAGGAGGCAAAATACTGAGAGAGAGAGAGAGAGAGAGTGAGTGTGTGTGTTATAATGGATACAAGCTAGTGGTATTAATATTGCAATATTCTTTGAATATTGATATTTGCAAAGAAAACAAAAGTAAATCAAATTTTAATAAGTTACGTAGTCCTTTAGTATATCAACAGCTTTACTATTTATGGTTTTACGTACAAATTAATTTGAATTGTGGCTTACATTTACAAAAAAAGAAAGGATTGTTCCACAGACATGCTCGTTAAGTATATTTATTACGGGTGAAGCTGAAACAGTCGAGAACGGTTGTATATATTCAGTCGATATGTCCCTTTTGGTGCCCGTTCTCGACTGATCTTTGTGGCCAATTTAAATGGGAGCTTGGAAACTCAATAAAAATTTAGCACATCGGCCAATTCCCATAAGGATAATTCGACCTGGTGCCAAGTTGTAGATTTTACTTTTATCACTTTATATAAATTAATAGCAACTTTCATTTTTATTTGCTTTCAGTTTTATGATAATTATTCTGCACAAAAGCATTTTCGAACAATGCATAAATCAACTTCCCATTTTGTTATCGTTAACGACAACGAATGTAGTTGACATTGGTTTACATTTTATCGGTGTTCCTATAATACCATTAAAAAGAAGAAAAGGGTGAACCATTTTAAATTGTGATGGAAAAACCAATTCTGATGGAGTATTGGATACTAACCGCATACTTTGAGGCAAGGTTTTTACAAACTAGTGGCCTACCACAGATAATTCATATTTTAAAGAGCCAGCCAAAAAAGTTTCAAATGTCAACAGTGGGTTCCGAGAATTGGATTAAGAGAAAAGTTGAGAATGTAAAGAAACTACGAGGAAGGGACCAAAAAGATTAGATCTTGGTCATTTTTATCTAACTTTTTTTTTTCTCCTGTACCCAATATGTTATGTCGAGTTATTGAAATAAGTAAAAGAATGCAGTTGAAAAATAGGATCTTATAAAAATGGTCCTGGGAGTACTTAACATGCTTGGCCCGAATAAGACTGTATACTTAAATTTTTTTTCCGCTAGTATTAGTCTAAGGAGATTTTTTTGTTTCTTTTTAATTTTATTTTCGAAAGCATCTGTCATTTGCTTTTCAGGTGTATACAAATAAATACGTGATTATATAACGGAAAGCAACAGATCTTTAAACCTTGTTTGAATAGCCTGCCATCTTTAAAATTTGAATGCGGAAGAAACTGTGACAAATACACCTAGGTCTATCTGGACAAGTTTGAAAATTGGCTCAGCAAACCAATTCGGCAATCATCTTTCGACAAGATGCTGCCCCATCACATAATCTCAAGAAGTATTTGCATTAAAAGTAAAATAAACCCGCGGGAAGAGGAGCCGAAACAATTTTTTTTTATTTAGGATATGGCTGTATTGGGCTAATGTAACTGTATTGGAAACAAGTAATGTCCGATGACTAAATACGCGAAGTCGAAGGCCCACCAATTTCACACACAGGCTGTTTAAATTGGGTAAAACATTTGCTTGACATCATCATGTGGGTTGCTCGTGCTAGTGTCACTTAGCCGTCAGAAAATGCGCCAGCCGTTATGGCAATAGACAAAGTACATATCCCAATCGATGCTGCATTCGGGTACAAATCCCTCGCAAGCGTTGTAAGAAACTTAACTAATGTATAGAATGAAGCCGTACCACATGCCCAGTGATGTTGATTCGAACGATTTTGAAAGAAACTTTTGGCCTGTCAGACATTCCCAAGAATCCGCAAGAATACAACAGTGGACATACTGAAAGCTTAATAGACATTGACCTTCGAGTAACTATTCAGGAGTTAGCAGCACAGATAGAACAACCCACACGAGCATGGTCACGCCTTTAAGGTGAACAAGAGGGAAGTTTGGATATCCCATGAACTCACAATAAAGCAGAAAACAAATTTAACGAGCTCACTTAACAAGTGAGGAACCTGCGTTAGGAATTGCTGCCGTCTCTAGACTATTCCCCAAGCAACTATCTCCTTTTTCGGTCGCTGTTGCATTTCTTGGATGGACAGTGATTCATCACTCGACTCACTATAACTCACTTCTTTGAGTCCAATTCACCATATTTTACAGGGACGGGATTCATCAACTGCCCAAATGAGGGTGGAAAAAGATGGCGACTACATTCTGGTTTAATTTATAACTGCATATAGGATGTCTCAACTAAAGTGAACTTCTTCTTTCTTCTTTTCAAATCCGCTTATCCGTTAGGGTCGCGGGGGCAGCAGCCCTATGGAGGATCTCCAGCGATCGCGATCTTCCGCCATCAGGCGCATATCCTCCCTGGTAATACCCAAGCGACTCGAACCCAGATTCTCCATGTAGTCTAGCCACCTGGTTCTAGGCCGACCCCTTGGTCTCTTACCCACCGGCTTGGAAAATAACAACTGCCTAGGAAGACCAGTTTGCGGCATCCGTATCACGTGGCCATACCAGCGCAACTGAGATCTCTCAATGCGGAGAGATAGCCAAATTCTAAAATACAAATCTGACAGAGTACTTTCAATAGAAGAATTATTGTATTTTTATGTGAGGGGTTTTTATGTGCATTCCATTTCCAAAAAAACCCGTCGCCATTTTCGAATATGGAATTCAACTTTGAAATGTGCAATGGAAACCCCTATTTTTAATGGTTTAGAGTCTGTGCGTGTGTACTAAAAAATTTTGGATTTTTGAAATTCTGACTTCAGACTCTTAAAGACCATCAAAAACGTAAAAGTGGACTGTCTCTAAGACCCACCCTTTATCTCTTTGTCTTTATTGATAAAATTGGGCTCAAAACTTTAGTGTCTCTATCTCCTAAACGGTTGGATCATGCAACATTTCTGACCAAGAATAAAACATTTCTCAAATGTTGTGTACAGTCTGAAAATACCGTTAAAGATAGGGGTTTTCATTGCACATTTCGAAAATGGTATCGTTATTTTTTGGAAATGGGATACACATAAAAGTATAATAATTGTTTCATTGAAAGTACTCTGTCAGATTTGTATTTTAGAAGTGAGCTATTGGTTCATTTTAGATGAGACACCCTATATGCAGTTATAAAGTTCTTTCTGTATGCCTTTATTTGCGGACATTGCATTTTTCCAACCTAGGGCTATGAGATATTCTTTTATTTTAGAAATAAATTCATAATAAGAGCTAATGTTTATATAAAACGATCTTGGAAAAAATAAAGTTCTAAATTTGTTGCAATAAAATTAAAATTTGAAATATGTAGGGAAGCTATTCTGTTTTATTCTCAATCCATTTCAGAAACGTTTCTGGTAACTTTTCCGTAGTCATTTCATCGGATCATTAATATAATTAAATTTTGAATTATTTCTCTATCTCTCATGTAAGAAATCATTCACAACGGGTTTTCATGATCGTTTTTCATTAGAAAGAAAATGTCTAAGTATTATCAGATAGAGACCACCGAAAATGCGGGTAGAAAATTGATATTGATTTTCGATATCATAGCTTTTTCATGGCCTTCATTGGAATGAAAAGTAGGACTAATATTCTGAGAGGTTTTTTTTACCCATTTGAGCTATTAATTTTTTTAAGAGCGCACTGTTAACTTTACTTAGTTAAAATATTTACAGGAAAAATATCAAAGGAAGTACTCTGAAGAGGACAAGATAACAGAGCTTTTGTATTATAGAAGAACTTAGAGGTTTGAATCTGCGGAATCAGATCCGAAAGTGTTGATCATTCTTTCTTTACATTTTGATGTTAACTTAAGGGAGCTGTATTTTACTTTTGTAAGAGAGTAATTCGATGTTGTGTTTCCAACATTGTAAATCTTAATCAGGCACATTCATGCATAAATGGGTAATGCAAATGACGAGACTAGGGAAGGGGGAGTCCAAAAAATTAACTCGTGTGATCAATAATCGCTAACATAAATTCTAACTCTGAACTTTTCCAAAACGCCAAAATAAGAACGCAATGCGCTTAAAAAAGTTTTCCCTTGCGTCATCATTAGACAAACATTAAATGAAATTTTAATCTTCAAGTTTAAACAAAATTCAAATGGAAGCGATAATTAAAAATGAAAGACAAACAACGTCATTTAAGGAGAAGTTAAAGAAAGACGCACCGTATTTCAATGGATTTTTTTTTAAATGTCGTACAATATCGGATATTAATATTATTTCAGGGGAAAATAGGATCCATGAAGATTGCACGAGACATTTCTTTTTATAAAATAAAATATCGAAACTTATAAATGAAAATGCTCTCTTTTGCTACGAAGGATTTACGAATGGTTTCTTTGCAAAGTGTTCTTCAAGTTGCTGGAAGTTGTTTTAAAAAGCAGTCCAATTTTAATATACGAAATAATAATTTAAAACTTTTCTAATAAACGAGACTTTTGTGCCCCTCTTTCTGAAAATCTTGCCAAAATCTTTGCCTATGGGGATCACTGAATTTAGACTCACGATAACTGTTAAGGAATTCTTGATTCTTTGGAGAGTAGGCTACAGTATCTTTGTTTTTTCTTCCTCGGAAAAGTTAAGATTTTTTACTTTTTTCTGTTGTTCACAAGTTAATTCACTTTTAATTAATTTCAAAGCCCAAATTTCAACAACAATATAGATCTACATTTGTATGAAAGGAATTTAAATTTTCATTTGTATATGTAATTAAATTTGTACATATTACGAGGTTGATTGATATGTAAGTAATCTTCCGCAAAGTCTTTTCTTTCCCAATTGTTACTGATTCCACGCACACAGTAGATAGCCAATACTGTACATTTATTAAGTACAGAAAGGTGCTTTATGCTATTACTATGGGGGAACCTGTCTGTCTGTCTCTCTGTTTGTCTGTCCGTCCGCAATTCGATCTTCTCGGAGCCTAGGAAAGATTTTCAAAATATTTTTTCGCCAGTGGCACCCTCGTATTTCTGTTCTGGATTGTTGAAGACTATCGCACGACTAGTTACATGAAAAAATACTAGTAACTGATACCTACCCTATAAAAAGTCATGGGACACCATCACTTTAATAGAAACACTCAAACATATACATATTTTAGTATCTTGTTGGTCCACCTTTTGCTGCTATCACAGCTTCTGCTCTCTGGGGCATACATTCCACAAGTTTTTGATACGTTTCGACAGGTAATTTTCGCCATTCTGCCATAAGTGCCTTGGACAGTTCGGTCACGGATTTCGGGCGTTCCGCACATGCGCGCAATCGACGTTCCAACACGTCCCTCAGATGTTCGATGGGGTTCAGATCGGGACTCTGTGCAGGCCAGTCAAGTTCTCGAACTCCCTTTTCATCAAACCATGTGCCTACAGCCCTTGCTTTATGGCAAGGTGCGTTATCGTGCTGAAACAGAAAAGGGCCATTGCCAAAGTGCTGCCAGAGAGATGGGAGTGCTGCGTTGTCCAGAATGTCTTGGTAACGCTCTGCGTTTAGATGTCCGTCCACAGGTACGATTGCACCCAACCCATATCATGAAAAGCACCCCCACACAATCACCTACCCTCCGCCGAAATTAACCGTGGGCACAACACAGCAGATAATGTTCGCCATACCCAAACCCGTCCATCCGATTGCCAGATCGTGTAGAGGGACTCATCACTCCATTCAACCATTCGCCATTGATCCAGAGTCCATTGTCGTCGCTCTTTGCACCAATTGCAATCTCCTGGCTGCTTTGCTGGTGCTGATGTGAGGTTTGTGGGCTGCCGCTCTGCCATAAAAACCCATTGCATGCAATTCCCTGCGAACAGTCAGGGTGCTCACAGTTGTTCCCGTCGACTCTATTAACGATCTTGTCAGTCCATCAAGCGATGCGTGACGGTTTGCAGTGACCACTTTACGAAGAGCCCTTTGGTTTCTGGCCGACATGATCTAGGGTCTTCCAGTCCTAGGCGGAACACTTGTGGTGCCTTTCTCTTTCCATGCCCGGATGACGTGGTGAACGGTCGATTTCGGGATGTTTAGGAGGATTGGCGTCTCTCTAACAGTTTTGCCTGCGAGATGGCACCCAACAATTGTACCTCTTTGGAAGTCTGAAAGCTCTTTTTTTTTTTTTAGACATTCTTACAGCATTCACGCAAGCATCATCTCATAATAGCATGTAGTGCTGGGAAGAATGCCAACAGTGAAATTGCAAAGGAATGTCTCATTTTCATGCAAATCAGGGTTGTCCGATGACTTTTGGTAGGGTAGTGTATTTGGTTCTATACAGGGTGAGCATTTATCTTGAGATTTCCAAATTTATCGATGAAGACAAAGAGATAGAGAGTGGGTCTTACAGACATTCCCATTCTAGTTTTTAATGGTTTTTAAGAATCCGAAGTCAGAATTTCAAAAATCTAATTTTTTCAATACATACGCATAGACTCTGTCTCCATAGGACTGCTGCTCCCAAAAGTTGACTTGTGCACTAAAAAATTTTGAATATTTGAAATTCTGACTTCGGATTCTTAAAGATTATTAAAAAGTAGAAGAGGAATGTCTGTAAGACCCACTCTCTATCTCTTTGTCTTCATCCATAAAATTGATTTCAAAATTTTAAAAGTTCTACACTTTCAGGGTCTCTGTCTCCTAAACGTTTGGATCAATTGAAAAAACACCAAGAATAAAACATTTCTCGAATATTGTGTACAATCTGAATATATCATTAAAAATAGGGGTTCCTATTTAAGATTTCAAAGTTACTCCCCCCCCCCCCCCAGCTCCCCTCACAAGAGGGGGGGGGTAATTTTTAAACTAATGAATTTCCACCGCGAAATAATTCACTTTTGATTTTGGACATTTTTTCGTACAATGCTTAGTTTCCGAGATATTCAGTTGTCTCAAGATAAATGCCTCACCCTGTATAGGTTTGTGGTAGGTTTTGGTAAATTTTTGTATTTTTTAAAAAAAATTTTGGTACACTTGGAAAAAAGAAAACTTTGGCAGCGCTGGTGTACACGGTCTTAATTTGAGTTCACTGTTTGACTTCCCTGAGTTTCGTTTGGTAATGCCGAAAGGTATTCTGAAATCTTATAAACACTCAAGCAACACATCCACAGAATCAGGCCTGAAAGGAGGACTTTTCTTTTGCAAAAACGGCAATGTACTGCTTGGAATCCATACTCTCCTTGTAGCCCAGATTTGGCACTGTCCGACAGCCGTTTGTTTCCATAATTGAAAGAAATGTTGTAAGGTTATCATTTTCCATCCGATGCCGAAGTTGAAGCTGCTGTGCTCTAATGGATCAAAAGCAAACTACAAACTTCATTCACGGACGGAATGGAAAAGTGTGTATCAGAGTATATGGTGACTACGTTTAATAGATAAGGTTGCTATGTTGAAGATATTTATTTCTCTCATCTTTGACAGCATTTTTATTTGTTAGAAACATATTTTTATGACGGAGATCTGTATCAGTCAATGCTAAACAATTTATCACTAGGACTCAACTTACCTAATGCAAAATTTAGTGTGCGTGCATGCCTAATTTTTACATTACTGGTTTGCCTTTGTCTTTCGTATGTTAGTAGAGGAAAAGTACAAACATCTATACCCGGAATTTGAGCCCGCAAGTCGTTGGTCTCGAAAGCGCAAAGAGACTTGCGCCCCAACGTTTTCGGCTACCGAACTGGTGAACTATGTATTATCCAATGAAAATACTCGTACTTTTTAAACGTGAATAAAATGTATAAATGCTGAAGTGGAATATGCACCATTGTCAAATTTTGAAATCTTCAGAAATTTCGCTACTGCTTGAATTAGCGCACTTGACTGGTAAATTCCTTTGCCGCCATTTTTGTTTTTCTATCTAGCGGTTCCTATTGGTAATGGACGAAATTCACGAATATCGTTTAATAGAAATTTCATAGCGGTCGCTTTGTTTTTCTAAATTAATTTAATGCTTCTCAAAATCAACGTATACTCTATATAGACAAAAGAAATTGGAAACCCTAGAAATTTTGAAATATGCAAATAATGAGTTCATCAAAACGCTATGCTGGAAGGGCATGGGTATAATAAAAAGCTGGTCATATTCTGTTAATTATCCATTAAATCTTGTGGAGCTATGCCGCGTGGACCCGAACTTACGGAGATAGAACGTGGACTCATCATGTCCATTTGTGTAATCTTTCTGTACGAGGCATTACATCCAAACTGGACATCCCAAAATCGACATTAGCGTATGTTCTCAAGAGATAGAAGCAAGACGGTGCAACAATGGTAAAAGAATGTTCCGGACGACCGCAGAAACTGAAAGAACGTGACAGAGATGCCTGGTTCGAAATATAAAGAAGTCTCGCGCACTTCGTCTGCCGCTTCGATCGCTGGAGAGATTGGAAATACATCTGGGAGCGCGTTAGTAAGAAAACTATCCTCAGAGAATTGCACGGATCGGTAATTATGATAGAGCACCTGTACACAAACCGGCGATTACAAACGTTAATGTGAGCCGTCGTTTGGCCTGGTTTGTCGACCATTGTTTCTGGGCCGTTTAAAAACGGAAAACTGTTTTTTGGAGTGATAAGTCACGGTATTCACTCTTTCAGTCTGATGAACATGTGGCGACAACCAGGTGAACGTTTTTTTCCAGACTGTTGTTCCAACGGTGGAGTTCGATGGAGAGTCCATCTTGGTGTGGGGGAGTTTTTCCTGATTAGGACTCGACCTATTGGCTCTTGTACGTGGCACTATGAACGCTGACGTGTTTCTCGAAGTTCCGGATAATTCGGCCTTGACTACACTGTGACAATACTACAGAGGTGATGGTTGTTTGTCTCAACAGGATCATACTCATAACAAGAACTGAATACTGCAAAGCGTGTTGTTTGCAGGATTGTTTCGTGAAAACGAGATGAATTTGCTTGACTGACCTGCTCAGAGCCCCGATCTCAATCCGATCGAGCACTTCTGCGACGAACTGGAGCGACAGGCACAAAAATTCAAACCACGTCCATCTTTGCAACAATCTCTTCTAATAGTCTTGCAAGAGGAATGGAGAACCATTATTGCCCAGACTTAGATAACATGTGAAAAATTTGCCTCGACATGTTGCCGCTTTATAATATAAGCAAAAAGGGGGCCTATCTGTTAATAAATAAAATAATAAAGCAATTTTTCTGAAAGATATGCAGTGTCCAAATACTTTCTCTATGTAGTGTATATCAAACACGAGTACTGTTCGTCTGCTTAATAATTACAGAACTGCACATGCGATAATTTTACTGAAAAATCAGACATAAACCGATTTAGATCAGCCTTGTAACGATTTTTACCCATTAAAAATTAATGTTTTCTCTTAAAAGATCTGTAACACGGTGTAGTTAATTGCGTTTTAGGTAACGCGTATTTTCGTTCTAGAGAAATCGGTTGCTTCCGGTGAGTGTCGAGCAGTTTATAATAGATGGCAATGCTAGCAACTGTAAAATATAGAGGAAAGTGACCAAAAGTGGGCCCTCCTCAATTTCTGCACTGTACGTTGCTGCAGCATAGCAGTAATTTATGCAAGTGTCTAATGGAGGACCAGCGCCCAAACTGTTTACTCAATCTGTTGTTTTTCAATGTCGGCATATTATTTTTTGTGAATGTCGATATTTTTTATGCTCCTCAGTTTCACATGTTTTGTGCCAGGATTTTGAAGGTAAGTGATTTAACTGTTATACCTATTATTCCTTATTATAATAGTTACGTATAAGTTTGAAGTAGTTAACATGCATAGTTATCGAAAAATATTAATTCAAAAAAGAAAAATCCAGGTCTCCACAGTTCCTGAAGCGACCCCCCCCCCCTCCATATTCTTACGATTACTTATTCTCATCATCTTTGAATTCTGCTGTAGGAACCAAGGTTTACGCTACAAAGATTTTTTTAAGGAAAAAGATGTCTTTATTTTTTTTTATCTATAATGCTCTTGAAGTAATTTCATTAAAAATTTTGAATTTGCTATTTAGGAAATAAATGTTTTTCTTTCATTCAGTATTTACTTTTTCCTTTTAATACCAATTTCATTTCATAAAATTAGGGGGCCCGGGTTGAGCACTTTTTTGAAATATAAAAGAGTAATGTTTTGGAATTTTTTAAAAAACTGATTTATTTTATGGTGTTTTTAATAGTTGAGATTTGTAAAGTAACTTATCTAGGCATGTATTCCATATTTTTTCAGTGTTTTTACTTCGTAGCTTACCCTGTATATGTCAAAAACAAAATGGGGGCCCGCTTTTGGTCACTTTTCTCTACTAAGAAAACAATTAGACACCGCTTATAAATTCGAATATTAATCTTACAGATGTGGAAGTTAGTGTTTTGGGAAAAAGGCAACTCTAATGTTGCTACGTTTTCATTCATCTTGTTGATACTCTTGCGAGAGACTTTTAAAATGCGCTTTAAAGAAACAGGAAGTCACGCTCGGCTACTGAACAAGTGCATTTCCTAAATTTTTTGGATACGATTCTGATGAAGTACATTCATTTTGTATAAAGGGTTCATAAAAGTAGTGATAATAAACTGTTAAAAGCAGTGATAATTATATAAAACTGTTAGGTTATTTGGGTGTGCTTTTAAATTATGTACGGGTTCGCTAATATTTTAATGTAATTTTGTTTGAATTTTAGATCTTTCTCCAAAAATAAGTGCAAGATCTTCAAAAATTTTGAGCTCTGCTCGCGAACAACATGGAAAACAAGCTTCGAATTTAAGCGCTTTCTAACTAATACGCTTCTGGGGCGTGAATTTTTCTTTTAGAATTTATGTATATAAGGTATTCATCGAATGATGGGGAAAGACTTGCTTTACGTTGTTCTCGGATTGTCATCCCTTTTTCCTCACCCTTCCCTATTTATTCTCGAATCCGAGGGTCTTTGCGTCCCCCCGCCAAGGACAATCTTCCTCTTCAAAACACTGGTGGTCATCAGTGTGACGGTGCCGGTGGTCGTGTGACACTCGATCTTCGGTGGCGAAATAAGAGAGAGAGCGTTTTCTTGGGCACGTGCCTCTACGCGCGCTCCCAGTGAGGAATTTACCATCGCCCTATAATTATCGATAATAGGCCGGATTTTTTTTTTCAAAGTGGGATTACATGTGTCAACGGAGACCATTCATGCGCGAACAGAAAACCAGCTTCAAGTGTGTGGGACCCGAAATCTGATGCTTTTGTTAGGCGCTTGAATGAGGCGAAGCAGCAGCTTCGAATCACTTCCCCCTGTGTTTGTTGTATGTGAACATGTGACCCCAAAATTGAGAACTCTACACAGTGAGAGAGAGAGAGAGAGAGAGAGAGAGAGAGAGAGAGAGAGAGAGAATTTCAAAATAAAAATTAAAAATCGACGTCATCATGTTCGTCATCTTCCATATCAGCGGGGAAAAAAAACTTAAGCTGCACTCTTTGGAATTTCTCTCATTTTGCTTATAAATTAAAACGCCACAGAAATGAACTTTTTATTAATTTTGAAGCACGTTCTGGATATTAATTTTGAGGAGTAAAAAATATTTACCTTCCCAGACTATTGGGTAATGTGATCTCTCTCTCTCTCTTTTTTTCTTCACTCTCTCTTTCCCTCCTGCTATTTTTGCCTTCCTTTATTCTTCTCTTCTTTTTTATACTCTCAGCCGTCAATCTTATTCTACAAGTTGCATTAGGTAGATGACCACTTGGGTCTATCAGGCTTCTTAACTATCTCAGTGTATTTCCTTCGCTATTTATTGAGGTAGAGTGAGTTTTGTAGAATCGCTGCTTCCGTTCCACTCGAAGAAAGGTACACTCCGCTTTTCGATTGTCGCTTAGTGAACTTGTTAGATAGCTCAATTTTTTTATAACCTTTCAGAGCTGATTTGAATTTATAATAACACCTTTTTCTTTGAATGATGAAAATCTAGTAGTCTTTATAAAATTTTTTCTTTCTTTTGGAGACCTTGTTATAAAATTTAAATTGCTCAAAATATGCCACTCGAATTCATTTTGGAGCATATGTTAGATTCGTACACATTCTATATACTTTATCAACCTACGAAAAACGTCCAGACACCACTTTGAGAAGTTTTGTGAAGTTTTTCTTGAAAGGCATTGCACTATGAATGGAATAGAAGAGAGAAACAACAATTCCAGAAATCTTGAAAGGAATTTTTATCGTATATATGTAAATTGAAATAATGGGCTGTAAGTTAGAAGCAACTCTCAATTTTGCTGTTTGTTTGTATCACTTATATCTGGTTTAGTGAACGAAAACAAAACTGATTCTTATGTAAATCTCACAAAAACAACATTCAAAAAGGAAGAAACAAGAGTGGAACAAATAATATATATCAACGCTGTTTTGATTGGAAAAAAACTGTTGGAACTAAAGAGAGACTACAATTTATTTTAACAACGCGCGCTAGGAAAATGATACATTCTTGCCAAATATCATTTAAAGGAATTCATATTTTCTTTCCTACCTCATAAACATGAAAAGTAGTCAAATCGTCTTTCATCAATTGAAAGTACATGATTTATTGCACAAAACTGAGTAACTGTTTAAATGTTTAACCAAAATTTAAACATGACAAAAAATGGAATACTTCCTTCCCCACAATAGAAACATTGGAATAATCCTTTTAATGTTGGATATAGAAAATAGGTTTCTCAGAAAGCACATCTGAAGAAATTACAGCTCAATCATGGGTGGAAAAGTTGATTTGTCTCCATCGAAAATAAAGCTTGTCATTACACTATAGGATGCTAATCAAACATAAAAACAAATTGCATCCCAACTGAAATGTGCTGACAAAGAGGTGGAAACGGAGCACTGAATTGACGAAACAACTGTGGATGCAGACAAAAAAAAAACTCCTAGAGATAAGAAGCAACTTCAGAAGATCGTAGAATGACAGCCACTCAAATCTTCAAAATTATATCATTCCCAATGGAAAAAAAACGGAGTGCTTGTTTCTCACCGAACAACCTTGAAACGTTTACTTGATATGAAATTTAGAAACTGTGTTCCAAAAACAAGGGCTCTTTAGACATCGAAACAACGCAAAATAAGATTGCAGTAATGCATGACTGGACTGAGGATGCATCGTGCCAGGTTTTTTTTCAGTGATGAAAGTGTCTTACGGGGACCAGGATTGCCCCATATGGAGAAGGAAAGCTGAAGCGTATAAAGACAAGAATTTGAAGAGAGCGTTAAGTTTCCAGGGAGTATAATCCGACACAGGACAACTGGGCGATGGACAACTGGGCACCAGCTAACTGGGCGATGGTCAACTGGGCGACCGAAATTTGGTGACTCTCTATCGACAAACAATGAAATTTAACATCTCAAACAGTGAAGCTCATACAGAGAGGAAATATTTTTAATTTTTAAATCGGATCAATATATTAATGAATATATGTCAAAATTTATTATATCTGCGGTTTTAAAATTAAAAATTTATATTTTATGTTCTTGTTCAACCAGTTCTTTATATTTTATGTTCTTCTTTATCTACGCAGTTTAACCAAGCATGAAGAAATATTAGATACTAGCAGACCCGGCAATGCTTCGCTATTGTTATATATGAGCGCCTTTTAAAAATCAACTAATGAAGCGCCATCTTTTACTTTTCTACGAACTGTACTAAGCTGAACATACTCCAGAAAATTTAAATTAAGATATTTTTTTTTCGTAAACCTATATGTTGCTGCAAGCTACGCTCAACTTACCTGTGAAAATCCCATGAAAATTCGTCCAATAATTTTGAAGATTAGCATGTTCAAACAGACAAACAAGGTTTTTAAAAATGTTTTTATTGTATTCTGCTTCACTCCTCTCCAATCACCGGCCCTTTAGCTGAGTGAGTTAGACACAAGGCCGAAGATGAAAGGTGGAGGTTAATGTTCACTTTTTCTGTATATTCACATTCAGAAATTGCAAAATTTCATCAAAAAAGCCCCTGGCGCCCTTCACAAAGCGGAAATATCCTCGAGAAACTTCCCTCCGAATTTCGTTACTTTATCTTTATTCCCCGCGAAGTTGCATCAAAATATCAGAAAATTTTGTGAAACATCCCCGAAAATCGATTTTTATCAGCTTTCGCACCCTTAAAATTCGAATATCGAAAATCGGGGAAACTACTTTTTTGGAACGGTAGCTAGAAACTTTTCTGCAAAATTTCGAAGATCTGCGTTTATTGGGGGCGGAGCCAAGCGACCGAACTTGCAATTTCTTTCTCTCCCACTGGGTGGGCAGGGGGTCCGAATTTCGAGAAACCCGGTCTTAGCACGCCCCTACGCTATCCGTCCGATGACCTCACCGAGTTTCGAGTTGATGGCTTCAGTAGATTTTGCTGTGCGTTGATGAGTCGGTCAATCAGCTTCTTTATATACTGTTTTGGTCGCCACGAAAAGCCCTTTTAGAAAATATTATACATTTTATTTCTGCGCGAAAGTCTTCCAGTTACTGTGGATGCTTTTTCACGGAATACTTGCAAAATTCTTCATTAAACAAAGCAAATGTCACAATTTTTTAAAGCTGGCAAAAATCCCATTCAGCTCCAGGTAAATTGAATTTAAAAAAAATCTACAATGGAAAGGAAGAAAGAATAAACAAAAACCCTTCTTAATGCTCACTTACATTTTGTAAAGAACCTCTACAAAATTTCAAGTTTCTAGACCTTATGGTTTGGGCTGTGCGTTGATCACTCACTCTGTCAGTTTCTTCTTTTATATATATACGAGGGGCGATTGATAAATAAGGTCTACATGGCTGTAACTTTTTTATTTGTTAACCGATTTTCAAAATTAATTCGTTTTGTATCTTATACTCACATTTGTCCTCTATGTAATGCACTATTCACTTTTCGACATAGTCCCCATCCCTTTCCACGCATTGCGCCAACGCGTGACTAGTTGGGTGAACCCGTCGGAGAGGGATTCCGGAGTTGTTGTCGACACCAGGATTGAATGCCAGCTTTGGACCCTCTTCTGGAGTACGATAACGTCCGCCCGCACACGAGTCACCACACCAGAGGCGTTGCAGCGCCTACAGTTCAAAGATGAAAAATTGCAGTTCAAAAATGAAAGACTTTGCACATTGCGACTTTCATCACTTCCCAAAAAAGAAAGAGCCCCTTAAGGGACATGAGTTGGTTCTGACGGCGAGGTAAATGCTGCCATTCAATCCTGGTGTCGACAACTCCGGAATTCCTCTCCGACGGGTTCACCCAATTAGTCACGCGTTGGCGCAATGCTTGGAAAGGAATGGGGACTATGTCGAAAAGTGAATAGTGCATTACATAGAGGACAAATGTGAATATAAGATACAAAAAGAATTTTGAAAATCGGTTAACAAATAAAAAAGTTACAGCCATGGAGACCTTATTTATCAATCGCCCCTCGTAGATTTTATTTCATTCCAGTCTTTGTATTCTTATGTTCTATTTTCGTTTATCTCTTTTTTTATTGTATTATACATCGACAGTATTCTTCTTATTCTTTTCATTCATTTTATTATTTTTCATTTCACTTCCTATATATTTAGTGATTCTTACTTTGTTATACATATTGTATTTCTTTCTGAATGACCGTTTTCATTTTACTTATTTTTCTACAAATACTCTCTCAGTCTATAGTGGGATTAACCTCCCCCTCTTCATCAGAATTGCCTTTCAATTCATCACCCACCTCAAAAATTTCCCCTTTTTTTGCTTTGCATATAGTCTTCATCTTCCCTCCTCCTGCTCTCTCTTCCTGTGTCCGCTATTTCATTCTATTATTATATAAAATAAATATTTTTATTCCAAATTTGTATTTTATTAATTTCTTATTCGTCATTTGAGTCATTCCACGTCAAATCGCATAAAATTGGGTGATAATTGACGTGGATAGATTCTCCGATTTTTCTGAAACTTTATCAGTGTATTCGAATGGATAAAATATAAGGTATGCATAATTTCGTTTGCCAGAGAAAAATATATTTCAGTCATGATTAATTACCAAAGTTATCAAAATTTCGCGCATAATTCATCACTTAAAACGAAGCATATCTCTGGTTATATTCGTCGCCGGGAATTGTCGTATATGTCAAATTGCAGCTAAAATGAATCACTTTTTTCTTTAATTTACTTTAAGAGTTCAAAATAAAATACGAAGGAATAAAATGCATTTAAAATTTTATAAAATTATATATTAACCTAAAATAATGCTCTAAAAGTATTAAAAATACAATTTATTTGCCTCATATCCATTGTCTAACATAACGAAATAACAGGATTGAATTCCAAATTCTTGTGCTGCTGTGCCCGCAGGAGGCGCGCGCGCTTGTTCTTCTCTGACAGTATTGGTACTCGAGATGGTATCGGTCTCGGTGGCTCAGCAGGTTGCGTGATCGCCTCTGATGCCCGAGTACGCGGGTTCGCTCCCGGTCGAGGACGACGAGGATTTTTCAGGGGTAAACCCTGAGATCACGCACTTCCTTCGGAAAGGAAGTAAAGCCGCTGGTCCCGTGTAGTCGTTTGCCGGCTGCACGTTAAAGAACCCTTGCGAGGCAAAATTTGCGGCCCCTATAACGCCGTCCTGAAATGACCATAGCAGTTGAAAAGGATGTTAATACCAAACAAACCAAACCAACTCGAGATGGTCTCTCGGCTTTGGTAACCCATTGGAGCCAAGAAGACACGAAGAAAAAGAAACGGTCCATTCTGCTGATAGTAGACAACTGTCCTAACCATTCACAAATAAACCATTGCTAATAAACTGGAATTTTTGCTCCATATACCACTTCAAAAATCCAACCCATGATTCAACCACTTGAACAAGGCGCTATCAAGACTTTCAAAATGCATTACCGAACTCAGTTTATGCAGTGCGTCATCATTTAAGCCCAAGCTGCAGAAGCAACTGCAGCTATTGGATCAGTAAATGCTTTGGACGCTGTCCTCTGGATAGGTAGCTTATCCGCGCCAGGGCCTGTCTTCCTCGTTGGCCTCGGAAATCATCTGAAGCCTACGAGAGAGACAGGCCCTGGCACTCAAAAGTCCCTGACTATCGGAATCTGAGTAACAATCCAATCTCATCATCATACCTAGTCATAATTTAGGGCTTATTATTGGTAGAAATACGATTAAAGATGACTACTATGATGAATTAACATTGTATGATGTTTCCGAGCGCAGGCTTTCTCTTTAGGTGGTGTTGACAGTGCCCGGGATACAACAATGGCTCAAGCGACGTACTTGAATAGACGATCACGTAATGAGCAGTTAACATTTTTAATTAAATTACATTACTTTACATTTATTAAGTAGGGGAAGAATGGAGCTACTTATTGGTTTTACAATGTCCGTCTATCCGTCCGACCGTCTGTCTTCTTCATAATTTCTGCATTTTTTGGGGTAGAAGGTTGAAATTCAGAATAAAGTTTACTAGGGTCCGTCTGTTCACCTTTACTATTTAGTTTGGTTTTGATTGGCCAACTGGGATCGGAATTATGAAGGTGGGAGTTAGAGAGGACCAAGTGATGTATGTGGTATTTAGATATGTAAAGGAGTGAAATTCGATATGCAGATTCCTCTAGGCAAAATCTACATTACTATGAAGTTTCGGACAAATTGTCCCAGTGGTGTCGGAGTTTTCGGGGTGGCAGTCACTTGGTCTTTAGAACTATAGCAACATATAGCATGTGATATTTCATTCGATCGAAAATGATGAGAAAGGAAAGAAGATAGGGTTCTTTTATATTTTCTAAATACTACGTTCGAGAAAATCCATTTTTTGATAAAATAAAAAGTGGAGGGTTAAAAAGTGCAGATGAAGGGGTAAATAAAGATGAACTCAGGGCTTCCTCTACTTTCCTATACCTTCTTTCGGAGGATTAATTTCTTGTTTTTATAGGCTTCTAAAAGGAATTCTATAAAACTTGGGTGGCCATTAGAACAAACATCAAGAAATATGCTATTTTTTTTAATTTTAACATGCTGTTTTAACTTAATAACCTAACCTAACCTACCTAATCTAACCTAATCTAATTTCAATTACGTATATCTGTATATTTCAATTATAAGCCCACAATTTAAGCTTTATAGAACACCTTAACCGACCAACTTCTGTAAATTTGACCGCGAATATTTTAGTAAGAAATTATGTTAGATCAAAATTTGTTGCTTGCTTTATTTATTTTGTTTAATTTTGTATACTTTTGTTGCATATTTTTTATATTTGTTATTTACTAACCATATTTTTAAATTTTGTTTCTAATTGTATATTCTATTTTGCAATGCCCTCCTGGCCTAACTCGTTGGTTTATACCATACTCGAAGGGCACGATTGTATTGTTTACTAACACATCGAATAAATAAATAAATAAATAAATAAATAAATAAATTAATTAATACTGTGCAGGGAATTTATAAAAAAATTTGAACCTTTTATTAAAATATAGTGCTTTTTAGGTGTTTCATTTCACGTAGAACGACTCATATATGGTCAACAACGTATGTATATTAACACGCGTTACCTCCCAAGTAACGCAACATTTCACCATTTTCTTCTATCAACATTTTTTCCAATCTTTACAAGTAACTTTGAATAAATTTGTAACGTTTCGAACAGTGCAGCCGGTATAGAGTGAAAAGTATGATGCTGAAAACTTTATTTTCCAATATGATTTAGCATCTGCGCACGTGGCCAAAACGATCATTGATTGGTTAAATTCTCGTCATATTCCAATTCTTTCATGACCAGCTAATTCACCAGATTTAAATTCAATTGAAAGAGTATGGAAGATTGTTAAGCAACGTCTTCGGAACGAAAAAAGCAAATACAATTCAACAACTCAAATCCAAAATATCTCTAATTTGGTCTGAAATAACACAAGATAAACGTTCCAAGTGGTACGGTCAGTGCGGCGAATAATACAGCCTTGACTGATACCAAGGTTAGAGCAACAAAGTATTGACAGTGACCTAATTGATACCAGTTCAAGATATATTTATACAGGGTGAATACAAAAGTCTGAACCCCCCTTTTATTTTTTGAACCAAAGCAGATATGTCAATTTTGATGAATCCAATCACCCACAATCACGTGGTGAACTGTTTGTAGCTTACAAACAGTCACACTGCACAAGGAAAACTGAATGTTATTTACACCATGTAAAGCATGCAAATCAAAAATTTAACATAAATTACCATACTCACATTCACTTTCATGCGGAAAAGCAAATAAAAGGCATGTTTTGGCGTCAGTTAGGTTCCGTGCCCAATTGGGTTATGGTGATTGTGGCGTCAGTTCACCACGTGATTGTGGGTGATTGGTTGGTCCGATTTGGATGATTTTTTTTGTTCGTTTTTTTATACTGAACAAGTTTGCAATTGGGTTTTTTTCTCCATCCCTTACGGTTTTTGAGATAAATTTTGAATGTGTCCTAATTTGCATATTTGGGATGATGAAAAGTGCGCCATGGGATAGGCCACCCACAACTTCCTATTCATTGGATTCATCAAAATTGACATATCTGCTTCGGTTCAAAAAATAAAAGGGGGGTTCAGACTTTTGTATTCACCCTGTATATTGCTTTGTTTCGATAAATATTACATTTTTTGTCGTGAAGAAAGAACGTGTTCCATTTTATTGTAATGTTTTTAATTAGGGTTTTATTAAGAAAAACTATTATTCACTTATGTACAATAAATAATGTACTTTCAAGTGATGAAAATCGATTCTACTATATTTCTTGATTATAGGCAGGAAAAAATATGAATTTCTTTAAAAGGTACAGTAATCCGTTTTTCTGCCGTGCAATTGTACGGACTGCACTTTAACTCTATTTTACACTGTTTGCTTATAGGCTATCGTTTATCTTACTTAAACGTAAAAATAAGCCCAACTCTGAAGTATTTTGTCTGTATAAATTGTATCCTATCGTTTGAATTCTAAATTTCCATCCGAATTGTTTCAAACTTTGTTACCAAAACAATAAATCTCGAAGAATTTTTATGTTTGTACTGAACGGATATATATTTAGAGAAGGACGAGACACAAGAACCCTGGAATAAAATAAATAATAGTTATTAATTAAAAATACAAAATGAATAAAAAATAAGATATAATAAACAAAAATTAAAAAAATAATTATTTTGATTAATTATTTTTGTTTATTATATCTTATTTTTTTATTCATTTTGTATTTTTAATTAATAACTATTATTTATGTTTGTACTGGTTATACGAGGGGATATCAGAAAGTAACGCCATTTATTTTTTAACGGATGATATATAGTCGCTGTGTAAAAGTTAACACAGCCAAGAAGGCTGAGTAAATAAATGCCCAGATATAGTATAACAAGTTCGATGCATGCGCACTACGTTCTACCAGTCGTTTAAAAAATGCCCGCCGCTATCACATCGTCTACAGTTGAAGAACAGCGAGCTGTTATCAGGTTTCTTTTCGCAAAAAGCAAGAAACCCACGGAAATTCATGGGGAAATAATAGAAGTTTACGGTGCATATTCTGGACATATTCCAATGTGTGGAAATCGTGTTAAATGTTTCGGGAAGGAAGAGTTAATCTTGCCGATAAACAGCGTTCTGGGCGGTCTGTGTCAGCAGCAACACAAGCCATTATCGAGGACATTAACAAAATAATTAGAGAAAACCCGTCGCATTTCCTTGAAAGAAGTGAGTGAAAGGTTTCACATATTCTATGGTTCTGCATGGGATTTGGTGCATGAGAAGCTTGGATACCGCAAAGTCTGTTCACATTGGATTCCAAAAAGTCTGACACCAGTACAGACCGGCAACAGATTGGCGTGCAGTCTGCAACATCTTCAGCGGTACAACCAGGAAGAAAATGCTTTTCTGAATGGCACTGTCTACAGAAGATGAGTTCTGGGTCTTTGCACTTTACACCTGAGCCTAAAACTGCAAGCATAATGTGGAAGAGTTATTTCCTCTAACTACTCAGAAATTCATCAATTCCAAAATTCCTAAATTTTTGGACAAGATCAAACTGAATTTCTGAATATTTTTTTTCTACTTAGAAACGCAAATGCATTTGTTTGCTAACCACAAATATAAGTTAAGAATTATAAGTTTGCGATGGTACATGCTTTTTTACTTCTTATCGCAGAGTCCTTCTCATTACAGTTATTTCCGTTGGATTAATTTAAGAAATTTTCCATTTACAATAAATATTTATCAAGGAGCATATCAATCCATTAAAATCGATTGGACATCTCGGAAAGCTTTTGTGGAACTGCCGGCAAAGTTTCACTTAGATATAAATGGACTTGAACTAATTAAATTAGAATTTGACTGGAAGAACAGCTCAGCACGGAGTGTAACGGAACGCTTTCGCTTTTGTTTCTTTCCTTTTTTTCTAGATCTCTCTCGTCTATCTGTGTGTTCGTGCGTGTACGTTGTGTGCGAGTGTTCAACCTGAAAAGAGACCTTTCTTCCTACATCTTCCTTGTTTGAGATAATAGTCGCGTGAATGCAGCGTGCTCTTATCCATCCAAAGGAACCGAGGGGGTTAACAAAGCGCAGAGATAATCACGTGGAGAGGCAGGCACGTGAGCCAGAGGGGGCTTCTGCCTTTGTTGACTGGCTCGTTAGCTTATGAAAGTACAGGGGTAGGGCGGGTGGAAGAGGGAGAAGCCTTCAAGAGCCAAAAGGGGAGCGACCGCAGCGACGGCCAACAACGGCCAACCGAAGGGGAAAACAGACGACGACCGGGAAAGGAGGAGGAGGAGGGCATTTGCAAAACCGCTTCAACCAGCCGCTCGAATGTCAACACAATTTTTTTTGCCTGTTGTTTTCATTGGATGAAAAAACCCTCTTAAAATATTAGAACATTTTTCAAACATTGCACAAGTGTTTGAGTTTCTGCAAATATTCGTTTAAAGAAAGGAGAAAATCACTTATCCCCCAAGTAATAAACACAAATCTCGAAATATAATTGTCTTAAGAACTTTTTTTTTAATCTTAAATTATTTTGTTATTATTATGTTTTATGAACAGTTCATAATTACTCGGAATAAGATATGAAGTAAGGTTAAACAGGTCCTGTTATTTGTAAAACTTTGTTTAATGCTTGTGTAAATTAATTCCATCACTTTAATCGAGGGAATTTCTGTATTATGACTGTTGGGCATAGTGCTCATCAGAAGATCACCTCCCCCCCTTACTTAGGGATTTTCTCAGTTACTAAGTAGCCTACTTATTTTTACAATGGGACATAGGCTCTATAATGCTCTCCCAGGAATAAGTAAGCATAATATTCATGTGGAATTGTCTAAAGAATGTGTAAAAGATATTAGTCATGTGATAGGACGCAAAATAACCTAGTTCAAAAACACAAAGAACCAACCAAAAAACGAACCTTTCACTATTCTCAAACAGAAGAAAATAAAGTAACTGAAGAAAATCTTCAAACAAATCACAATAACGAATAGAAAAGGGGAGGAAACAAATCAGTGTCCAGATCGCGAATTTTTTTCCTTCCCTTTTCTATTTGTTATTCTATCACTATTCTGATAACTTCAGCATTTACACAAAATTTGCCAATTAAGATCAGTGCAAAATCCTTTTTTTGAGACTGATTTTGCTTTGAGATTTGATAATTTACAAAAATCTTATCGATGTTATTAGTCTTTATGTACTGTATTTGTCGATATTGTAAATGGAAGCCTTACAATATAGGTTGATCAGGAACTCTTCCTGACAAAGAAATTTAATAAAACAAAAACTATGCTAGATAGATACATACAGGTTTTGTATTATATTCTTCATCTCAGAAAAGTCTTTAAACGGATGGTTCGTTAGTTCACCGAAACGCTATAGGACGCTAATATCGGTCATATCGAAATGGCTTCTATGAAAGAAAGCGCAATGCTAGAGTTCTATTTTAACACCTCAATTTTCCAACAGAATGGTGCGACCTCACATTGGACATTCTCTATACGGGCATTCCCGAATTTAATATTTCCCAACTAATAATTTGGAAGGGATGACCCTACACCTTGGCCTGCATGTTCTCCAGACATTACTCCCTTAGACTTTATCCTGTGGGGTTATATTAAAGTTAGTGTTTTCTACACCGGTCTCGTTGATGTACACCAGAATAACGATAATGTCGGCAACAGAAGACATGCTGGTGAATATTTGGCGAGAAAGTGAATATCGTGTGGATGTTCTCCGAGGAACGAAAGGAGGACATATCGAAAACTTTTTGAATTGAAGAATATAATGCAAAAAACTATAGGCATCTATCTGACATAGTCTTTGTTTTATTAAATTTCTTTTTTTCCTATGAATGATAAACTCCTACCGGTTTTGGCTTTATTGCCCGCTTTCATCAGGTAATACAAAAATGTTATCCACAAATCATGGCTACTGCCAAAATACGAATAAGGGGTTAAATTTGGTTAGCGATAGTAAGAATTCTTTCCCATTTTATAATTCCATTTCGTTATTCAATTAATTTTTTTCGGAAGAAGGGCCCAGTAGAACGCCCGGAAAATCGCGTTCAAAATATGATTCTACTTTATTTGACTTTAGTTTTGGATTGACAAGTTTTATCAACTGTTGATTCTGTTGGTGTTTACTTTCACTTTGCATATTTTTAATCATCGCAAAGTTGACTATTGCGCCATGAATTATTTTCTCCATGGAGAAACTTTACCAACTTTTTAATCAATAAATTAACTAAATATTTTTAAAAAGGGGGAATAAATAGCACTCTTCATAAATTTCCATTTCTAAGAATAATATTGCTTGTGAATGAAGATGAAAATGCTTAAATTGAAAATTATTATAATATACATTCATGTAAATAAAAATTTAGAAATATTACCGAAGTGGATTTTTTTGTTCATGTTTACTCACTATTATTTACAAAATACAAGATTTATTAACAAAAAATAAATAAAAAAATAATTAAGCAAGAAAGTCGAATAAATGATGACGATAGGCATCTACCTTGAACTTTCAGACCATTTTATGAAAAAAGAAGTATAAAATAAGTAGTTGTTTCTGCTTGTTTGTGGAGTCTTTAATTGGGAATATCTTCCCACAAGCCGGCCCGGTGGCCGAGAGGGCTGAGACGTAGGCTTTTCAGTTCACGAATCCGTCGGGTCGCGGGTTCGAATCCCGCCATGGGCACGGATGTTTGTGTTTGTCCCCGGAATGCGTAAAAAGGTTATGTGTACAGATATTAGTCATGCGAAAAGGCGCAAAATGACCTAGCTGTTGACGTGTCAATAAACATAACGAAACAAAAAAACAACAATCTTCCCACAAAAAGTGAATTGTATTGTTTGCCAATGGCAAAAACTGCCCTCACAAGATCATAGATTTCCTATGGGTTTAAATAGCCAATCTAAGTTGTGATACTTTGGTTTACCAGCCACGTTTTTGTTGTCTTTGCTGCATGGCAAGACGCGGTATCTTGCTGGAAGATTAGATCATCTCTGACAAGGAAACATTACATAGTTGCACAAAGGGATTTTGATGAAATTTTGTGTATGTATAGTTTCAATACAAAAGAGAAATTTTTCAAAATGTGTAATGTTGAGAGATATGGTGGGATATTGTTAAAATTGCATATTTTGTTAATAATGTACTGGTCTATAAAGGCGAACATTAAAAATGTAATGGTTAACATTTATCCTGTGCACTACATTTCTCATACTACAGAAACATGAGGTAAAAGTAATAGAAATATTAACAGATTATAATGTGAGCAAAAAATTAGTGATTGTCTTCTCTTCTAATCTTTTTTCTACAAATTATTTGTTTTGTTGAAATATAAATAAAACTGCATGTGAAAGACCGACAATAAAACTTTGATACCTTTCATGTAAAAAAAATCCTAAATAAGCCCTAAAATATGCAATTTTAACAACAATACCCCTCAATATCTTTTCAACAATACACATTTTGGAAAATTTAATTTTTTTTTAATTCGTCGTAATCCAATACGTCCATCCAGAGCCTGTATGGCCTGAGACCGACGAGTTGGGTCTCTGGATGGACCTAGATTAACGACTGCTGTATGATGGTCACAGAAGCCTGGGGGGGGGGGGGGGTGAAGATCCTGAGTCACTGATGAGGCGCCCATCCAGTGACTAGCCGTACCTGATGTTGCTTAACTTCACTGAAGTTGTGTTTCACTGAAAGCCCGCCAGGCCACGGCCTCCCCCATTTCTCTTTTGTATTAAATTCTGTGCATCATAAACTAAACATACACAAAATTTTATCAAAATCTCTTTGTGCAACTACGTAATGTTTCCTTGTTACATGAACGGAAGAAGGTGAACTTGAGTAGTTCTTGATACTTAATGGCATTCATGCGACCACTGACAACTACTAAATTGGTTTTGCCACCATAAGCAAAAGCACCTCAGTCCATAATAGAGCCCACCACAAAGCCGCTTTGAAAAAAAAAAACTGGTCTTTCCTTCTTAAGTCATGAAAATAAAATTGACAACCATCGGGACCGTCCAGGAATATTTAGAGGCATTCGTGGTCTTCAACATAGATACAGTAGATAGATAGATAGAGAGAGAAAGAGATACATAAGAGACTGAATGAGAGGTTTGCTCAAAATAATAATGTGAATGTGTATCAATACGCATTCGAAGAAATCCACTCCTTATTCGTTAACATTTTTTCGTTGCGCAGAAAAAATATATTACGCATAAAAGCGATTAACTTGGTTAATGAAGCATATACAGATAGATATCTTTAATTTTGATTATTTTGTCTCGAAGGGTGCACAATATGAAATGATAAAACCTGTTGCAAGCTCAGTGTCACATTTCCTTTCATATCGTTCAAAGGTTCGTGATAACACTTTTTCTCTTATCAGTTTGCCTGTTAAACAGGAAAGTAAGTAGAGCCAACGTAAGCATGAAGTGTAAGCAACTGAGCTCGATGCATTTGTATAGATAATATTAGGATTTTAAGAGAAGTGCATTACAATTAACGGTGCATTTTATTATATCGCTGTCCCCACAACGTCAAGATCAAATCAATGTATCCAACCATAAAAAGTTTATTTTTTCGTCACATAAACATTCGCATATATCGAGTCATTTCCAGTTAACTTGCACAAGTTTGCTAGTCGTGAGGACTAAAAAGTAAATCCATATATGGAATTTGGAAAAACGATAACAATTTGAATGCTACGTTTTTTTTCCTACAGCTCATTTTAAAGAAAATTTTATCTCCAATTGTTCTTCAGGAAATTTTTAGAAAAGTTAGATACGAGGGTTAGGGCATAAGTCATGGCAACTATTTTTTTTCTCATAGCTAAGGGATGGTATCACAAAATGTCATATGTCTCGAGGAAACCGTTCATTCATAGTATATTTCCACAACACCAGATGGCTCTGTGATTTCCTTTTGTTGCATTGAGAACAATGTTAAATCAGTTCTTAGTCAACCGCCGTGCAGGATGGATGTAACCCGAGTTGAACAACGCTCGTATATCAATATAGCCGGTTTCCGCTAGCTTTGGTAAGAATTGGAGCACCCACTATACTCTCCGGACTTTTCTCCATGTGATTTTGACCTTATACGGACGGTAAGGAACCATTACGTGGTAGACAGCTTCGGACACGAATGGAAATTGCAAATATTGTGCAACAGGAGATGACCAGATTTCCACATGGTGAGAGAAATGGTGAAGCAAATGATATGGGCGCCTGTCATATCGTTGGCAGCGTACTGTGAACGTTCAGGGGACTACTTTGAGGCCCTTTAGAACGGATGTGTGTGCTGTAATGATTCTGAAACATGAAAGTTGTAACGTTATATCAACTACCTTAATAAACATGAAGAGCAAAATAGTTCCGTGTTGTTAAATGTCCATACCTTTCCTCCATTCCTTGTCCTTTCATCTATATATTTCACATTTTCCACTCACGGTCGAATTCTCACAAAAAAAATAGTTGCCATGACTTATGTCCCAACCCTCGTATAAACCTGCAGTCTCTAACATTAAAATAAGTTACATCCTGTCCTTCAAGTATATTTTCAGATTTTGTTGATGTTGTCGCCATCTGTATAATAAAATGAGTTCCGTGCGATACGGGTGAACTGAAACAACGCATTTCCGAAATAGTGGAGTCGATATCCTAAGATATGCTAGGACGCGTCTATACAGAGCTGGAATAACGTCTTGATATCTTTCGCGTGACCTAGGGCAACCACATTAAATAATAATAACGTACAAGTAATACATGTATTTAGATACTTAACGTGTTTTCATGTAATTACAGTTGTTAGAACCGGACAGGACACTGCTTTTATACCATTCTTTTGAATCATCTTTTAATATTCTAAATTACGACTAATTGTTGATTGCCTAGGATATCTAACAAAGGTTAAAACACAAGTTTTCAGTTTAAAAAATATCTATGTAGTTAACAGCTCACAATACATAAATTATAACATTACTTTCAAAACTGTTTGCTGTCTATTGTATTTCAATTGTGTGGATCACATTTATCAGTTTCGTTATCAGTATCATTTACGAGAAAATGTTTATTCGCGTTATCAGATGCATAGCAGAATTTAGATATAATGTTGAATTAAAAGTAATTTTTAATCAGTTTATTAAACTAAAAGGGAATTGTTTCATCATTTGTTTTGATATCAAAAGACAAAAAATATTTTGAAAACTAAGAATTGCCTTCTCTGCAAAATATAACCAATTTTTAGCTATTTCAGTAAATAATTCCTTTGAAAATTGGATTTTAAAACTCTCATTACATTTGAATAAATGACCAATCAAAATTGTTTGCCAACGATTAGCTTTCGCTGCTAGTTAATGGTAAAATAAACACCATTAATTATTTTGGTTGGGTTGTTCGTTTTAAAGATCCGCTCCACTGCAGAGTCGGCAGACAGGGCAGAAAGTTTGCTTATTTCAGGCTTCTTTAATGAACAGCGGAAAAGGGAAAGCCTAACACGTAGATTTTATCTCTAAAGAAAATTCCGATATCTTCGCCCGATTTTAAATTTCCAGCATCGAGTCAAAAATAGAGAAGTTATACAGTGCTGTTTTTTCCACTGTTAATTAATATGCCATTGATAGAGAAAACAATTGCTGTTTTGACTACGAATATTATAAACTGAAAGAAATGAAGCAATATCAGTTGTAAACGTTTCTTCTTTAAGTGACGAGATTATAAGATAACGTACATTCCAATTTAATAATAGCATTTTCCTTATCGAGATGATTAGTTCTCTTTTTATAAGAGTTTTCTTTAGCGTTAGCTTATACGTAAGGGTTTCATTCTGATTCAATATAAAAGCTGTCCAATAAAGAATTACCATAATTTTTATTGGCATAACTTCTTGTACTAAACTTTGAGTTACAATGATAACTTAATGTATATAAGGTACCAATTTCATTGATTTGGTATCCATTGTGTGCCTATGACAGGCATGCAATTGGAGACTTGTTCATTTCTGCCTGCAGCAACCATTGTAATACGCGACGAACAGTTCGTTGCGTTGAAATGTTTTTTCGTCTGAATAGTCGTCTGCTGAGGCTTAATAAGAATTTGCTACATGGGCCTTATGAAGAATCTGTTATTCTCTACAGCACAGCTCGAAGGTAGTCTAAATGTTCAAAGAAGGGAAAGAATCGGTTTCAAAGGAAGGTGGATCCGGAATTAAGCTGGACGATTCTATAAGGATATGTGAAGACTGAGGAGACGAACCTATAAGAGCTCTCGAAAAAAGGTTTCCAAAATGTCTTTCTAGATTGGCATAAGCGCTGGAACAAAATGCTTTGCAACTAACGGGGACTTGGATTTACTTGAACTTATATAATTAGAGAGGTTGTACAAATGTATGGAAACAACTGGTAATGTGGTGTTGTGCCGCTTTTGGTATCCAAGATGGTCTGAATTGGGAATTGACAAGTGTAAGTCCTATGGTGGAAATGGAATCTGATACCACTCTTTAGTTAAAAAAAAGATACTGAATGCGGAACTCCAGTTACCACTGATCATAGGCTTGGGACGGTATTCACTACACGTTTTTTATTCCGTATCACAATTATTGTTAATGCCCTTTTGTCTCCTTCAGTCAAGTGACCAAGTCATCATAAAATTAATGCTTATCAGACAACATTTGTTTAGATCTCATGGCTGCAAATGCCATTATAACCTTTGATACTGTCCCTCGCAACACCGCAATAAATTGGGGATTTCAGTTGCAGAATCACCAACTAAGCGGTCACCAACAATTTGCCCTCAGTAAATTCTGACGTAACTCAGCATTACGAGCAAGTATTGCTTCACACCCGTTAGCAATAATATTATCGCACTTTTTAATAACCATTTTAACGACGATTGAACAAATATTATAGTCAGCGTTAAATAAACCAATGGAAGGTTAGCCTCTTCCGCATAACAGAATTGTAATCTGTCTATGAATCTACTATGGAATCCGCCCCTCCTCGTTGATGAAATAATAAATTACGGCATTCATGTTAACATTCCTTGATATCATTAGAGAAAAAAAAGTTTCTCGAAAAATTTGCATAGTAAAGGCGCATAGCCACTATAGATAGAAATTGCTATTCTGTTCTATAAACAGGGAACCCGTCAAAGTTGATTGAATGGTTAGAGGCACTTAGAGCGAGTTGAGAGATAATCCTGGAATTTGTAGCCTATTCTGTAGATGACGCTGAAGCTGCTTCATTGAAGCCTGGGAATTGGATCAATTCAGGATTCTTATCTCTAATATCAGTTTGCCGAACAGAAACACTTCTCAATTACCATTTCTTCCACTCTCTTTTCGACGTGTCTCAGTTTGATCGGAGAAATCACCTGCCGCGTTTGGCTCCCTTTTTTTTTCGTTTTTTTACCCCTCTCCTCTTTCCTTCGCTCATTCTACCTTATTTCTCCGCCACCCCTTAGTGTGCCTTTTCGCCTTTCTTTGTTTTAAAACCCGGAGTCTCTCTTCGTCACCAGACAATGGTTCCATTTTCTTAGCAAATGGCCACTGTAAAAACAATTGAACGGCTTTAAAGCCTCTCTCAAGGCCTCGAGAGAAACTCTTATTGGTTGGGCGAGGGATGGGTGAGCAACGAAAAGGGCATCGTGATCGAAAGAAAGTAGAAAAGAAAGGGTGTAGCAGGAATGGGCCTTTTATTGCCCCTTTTCCTCCCCTCCTCCTTTTTTCTGTTTTTTTTCTCCTGTAGCCTTTATACTCCCACCTGGTGTGAAATCAGAGAAGAAAGAAAATTTTCTCTTTTCCTTCCGTCTGCTAGAATTGTTAAAAGTTATTGAAGAGGCGAAAAATGGAAAGGCATAACGCTGCATGCACTATTATTATGTTCAGTTCCCTTTTTCAGCTCATTTTAAATTAGAAAAATAAAATTTTAACAAGCTGAATTTAATGCAGACAAAAAAGTACTAGGTTATTTTGGTGATACTATTTCATAAATTCATCCCATTCAGTATTCAGTTTTTTAGGTTATAACTGATGAATGGTCTATGAGGGTTTAATACACGCCATACCTCAGATGTTACTTTAAGCAATCACATCACAAAAATGTTAGAATAAAAAAGTATTAAAAAATTACTTGTTGCTGATTGGTTTATAACCCTGACACCGATTTCATGAAATACAATAAAAAAGAGAAAGGGTTGCTCGAAAAAATCCGAATGGCCAAAGGAATACGTAATAAAGCTTTAAAACACATTGACAAATATATCGACACACCAAGAAGGAAGTAAACAACTGACACGAAAGTTGTATGTGGAATGTACACGTATTGAAATAGATATGATTAGACTTTCTGGACAGATCGGATTATTTACTTTTCAAAAAGAAATTACGCAAAGTGAGCAAAGCAATAGGCGTTGGCCCACTTCGGGTGTAAATACAAGCTGCTGCCGACATGGCATGGTTTCAAAAATTTTGTGTGTCAAATTGAAGGCTTCCCACGAAGAAGGATCTAAGTGCAAAAATTAAATTTTTGGAAAAATTGAAAAAAAACACAAATCATTTACAAAATAAACAGTAAGCGTTTAGTTTATTAAAATACACTGTAAAAACATCATGACAGTTAATAATATGATTTTGGATGATGGAATTTTAAGGATATTTCAAAATTCAATTTTTAAAACTGGAAGAGGGATCTAACTACAACATGTAGTTAGATCTGTTTTCCACTGTAATTATAAATTTTATTCCATAGCATATATTATTTTAATTTAAAAATGCTTTTAAGTGCTTAAAATCAGAAAAATTAATTCCTACACAGGCAAAAATATTTTTAAGAACTTTTATCCACTATTTTTTTAAGATTTGTATAAAATTCCATGTATTCTGCTTCCAAGTACCGCACCATATCCATTAGATCATTGTACTTTTCCACTTTAATGGGCAAAGGCCCACTGTAGGCTTGTGTCAGGGTGACAGGAAAGTTGAGAGATTGTCTTGAGTGTCCATTTTTGTTAACAGGTACTAGTCGATACAATTTCCAAGGTCGTAGAATATTGTGTGAATCTCTTGTGCTTATGCTACTTGGATCACATTTTTCAAGCCGAATCCACATTACTTGTGAAATCTTCAGCTTTGGGTCTTTTCTGATGGCTTTTTCTACAGCACCAAAATCAAAGATGTCATTTTGTTCTATTTTAATAACTTCGAATGGGTCAATCCTAGCGTTCGCAATGATTTCAACCAGCTGAGCAGGAATATAAGCAACTTCATTCTTCAGCCTTTTTTCGATTAAAGCAAAATATCGGTAACATGATAAAAATGAATGTCCCACTTACTAGAAATTTTTTTTCAATAGTGGTGAAATACTTATTCTTTATTAAGTATATAAAAAGTGCAGTCATATTCCAGTTATTGTTTTGTCCTACGCATCTGTCAGACCAAATGATTAAGTTCCTTTGTTCGTGTGGTGAAAGTTGCTTATATTTCAACTTGAGAAATCGGAGAATGGATGAAGCAATTTCTTTAGAACCTCTTTTGGAAATGGATTCATTCCACAGAAGCATACTGGCTTGATTACTTGCAGGATTATGGACAGCAAAATTATAAAAAAAAAGCTGCCTCTGATAGAAGACAGTGTTGTGTGTCAACATTGGAAGAAAAATCACTTGCTGTAGGTCCACACACAGTATAACAGTATTTGAATTTGCTTTGCCTTATTCAATGTCCTCCTTAAGTGCATTGTATCCTCTTTCAGCTTTGCGATGGTGAATTTCACTTTGGGTTGCAATCTCTCTTGTCTCTTCTTCACTTTTGGCTGCCAGGTACAGTTTTCGTGCACGAACACAGAAAGGCAGATTGTAACAATTTTTCTTTATGTTCAGAAGTAAGCTCTCTGCAGCCAACTTACATTGACAAACACGATTATAGAAAAAAAATTAAATATTATGTAACATAGCAACAGTAGAATGAGCTATGTTATGCGAGATAAGGCCCTTGCGTATGTCTCATGGTATTACAGGACTTATGGATTACGAAATTAAAATGTTGAAATTTTTTTGTAGATAGATCCCTTTTCCCTTCAAGCAGGCGTACCAATTTTGGGTGGGGGTTTAGCAGGCTTTTCCATCCCTTTTCTTGTAACATATTCTTCACCAGAGTCTTTTAACACCTTTCGCTTGCTATCCTTCTAATTAAATGCGTTTTTCTTTCTTTTCTTTCCTTAAATTTCACGATTTTCGAAGGATGCAGTGTATTTCACGCCTGAACTCGAGGCAGCCATTTTTGTTGACATAGATCCCTTTTCCACGCAGAAGCGAGTTCTTTTATATTTTTGGCTGGGAATAATACCAGTTATGACCACCACATATTAGTAGCAGATAAACAATAAAACAAGGAGTGCATTATTAGAAAATTGAAAAAATGTCAGTTAGATCCCTCTTCGTGGGAGGCCTTCAATTATTATCGACATAGTGGATTAATCGCAGGCAACAAATTATTGAACCCAAATGTGCTCAGTAGGATAGAGGTCTAATTGGTCAAAACAGCGTGTTCTAAGCACGGAGAGAGCGTCGTGACTGTCCAGGGTGCTACATTGTTGAAAACTAGGCCCTAGGTGCCACGAAAGAAACGGAAGCATAACAAATCGTAAAATGTCCTAAACGTGCCGTTGTAACGTGAAGATGCCATAGAGGAAAGGTAGAGAATGTCCTACTAGGATGTGACTAATTTGAATTATGCGCCGCTGAAGTGTAGTGGAGAACAAGTGCATCATGGTAAAAAGTGCCATATTTACAGCTTATTTGCGTGTCCCATAGTCAACATCGAATCGTACGTATTTTCAGTGTAAAAATGTTGTGCAAGTACGTATCTAGTTGATTCTATCCCATCAAGGAACATTATACTCAAGTGGGTTGAACAGTTTAATACTATAGGGAATGCTTATAAAATCAGTTCGTTGGCACTAAGCGCACAGTTGGATGATTTTTTTTCTGTTCGTCGCCGGGGTGGTCACTGAACTGATGATATTTCCAAAAAGTGAAACATGTATACTAACAAAAAATTAATTCCCCCGAAGAGGGTATAGGAAAGTAGCGGAAGCCCTGAGGTCATCTATTTTACCTCTTTATCTGCACTTTTTAACCCCTCCCCCAATTTTTTAATCAAAAAATTGATTTTCTCGAACGTAGTATTTAGAAAATGTAAAAGAGATATGTGTCTTCTTTCTTTTCTCAACATTTCCGATCGAATGCCATATCACATGACATATGTTTATTTATTTATTTATTTATTTATTTATTTATTTATTTATTTATTTATTTATTTATTTATTTATTTATTAGTTTATAAGAACAGGCTAGTATTAGCCCAATAACAGCTTACAAAGAAAATATATATCATAATATTACATAAAAATGCAGGAAAAAATGTAATGTATAATGTATTAAAAATGTATAGTCAAAACTACAGTAGGTACCAAAGAGTAGCTAAGAATCCATTGACATTAAAATAAAAACAGAAAAATATCATAATAAAAGCCTAACATTTTCATTCACAGTTTCTTTATACATATCATACGACATAACATTTATATCAATAAGATTTGACATGATATTACAAAACTTATACATTCGGAAAAAAGGAAGATTATTTATAACTGTTTTCCTTGAGAAAGGTAAGTAAAAAAAATCATTATGTCTGGAATTAAGTTGGGGAACACATAAATTTACAGAGTTAAGAAATCTAGATGAATAACTTATATTGCGGTAAAATTTAAATAAATAGAAAAGATCAATTACAGTACGTATTTTGATCAATGTGTCACAATTAAAGAAATCTCGTAGATAGGAGTTTGATTCATAAAAGTTATCATTAAAAAATGTAGGATGGAAACGACGAAACAGAGAGCGTAAAAAATCTGTTTGAACCTTTTCCAAGAGGAGTTGAAATTTAATATGAGAAGGAGACCAAATGACAGAAGCATATTCTAAAATTGGTCTGACTAATGTATTAATGTTACCGTAGTTCTAAAGACCAAGCGACTGCCACCCCGTACCCCCAACCCCGACCCCACTGGGACTATTGGCCCCAATTTCATAGTGATGTAGATCTTGGCTAGAGGAATCTGTATGCCGAATTTCACTTCTTTACATATCTAAATATCATGTAGATCTTTTGGCTCCTCTAACTCCCACACCCGTAACACGACCTCAGTAGACCTAATGAAGGAGGACGTGCCCATGGTAAATTACGTCCGGAATTTCAACTTTCTCCGTGGAAAAAATATAGAAAATATGAAGAGGACAAGCAGACAGACGGACGGACGGACATTATGAAACCAATAAGTACTCCATTCTTCCGTTACTTAATTGCAAATAAGGATATTTTGCTTAAGATGCTATTTTCTTTTTTCATGGCATGTACTATCCCCACATACAGGTTTGCAAAACCGTCACATTCTAGTGGGACACCTCTTACTTCATGTGAAATTCCGTTACGATCGGTTCACTTTTTCGTGTTGGGTCGATTTTTTATTTATTTATTTATTTGGGGTTAGTAAAAAACAATAATAATAGTTAAAGACTGCATACAATAACTGTATAGTATCCAAAGTAAACCGGTTATTATAACAGGTAACGCGTACGCAATGCAAGCAAAATTACATTATCAGATAGTTTGATCAAGTTTCCGGATATTTTCATATGGCATTGAACCTCCTTTTGGTTTTAACAACAAAAGAAAATAGGGCCTCTACTCTCTAGGAAGACATTCCACCACAATTTTGATAGCATAACCTCAGGATTCTTCCATTCTTTTCATTCACAGATGTTGGGCCATGTGGCCTAGCTCGTAGTCATTGCACAAATTCATCTCGTAGGTGGCCAACGGGATTTATATCGGGGCTCTGTGCAAGCCAGTTCGCTTCTTCAACCGCTGTCTCCTCAAAATTTCATGCGCACAGGAATGAGCACTGTCATATTGTTACAAGAAAGGTCTAATCCCAAACAGTTGCCTTAATATTGGCAGTGAAGGATTGTTCAAAATGTTAAGGTAAGTTGCGGACGTCATAGTTCAAATCATGAAAATAAGCCCCATCAGACTCAAGCTTGACCATCGAATACCGAGAGCCGTCGCTCCTTAAGAATGTTATCATTTTTAGGTTCAGTTTCGGTGAGCTGCAAACCATTCTAAATATCGCTTCATATTGATTCTGCTTAAGTAGAGCTTATGAGAAGGAGCATTTGCCATGGAAACCCAGGTTCCTCAGTTCCGTCGAATGACGATTGTACAGGCGGTCCTTCAAGTTGGAACTCTGTAGCAATTGTTGCAGCTGAAGACTTCCGCTTGCATCTGTCACATATGTTAGCACTCGTCCACCCATCTGTCATTTTCTTTGGCCTACCACTTGGCATTTCACTGACTTTTTTTTTTCTCCTTGAGATTTCCACTTGACAATGATGCTACTTACAGTTGAACATTGTATTCGCAGAATTACATAAATCCGCGTATAGGTGACATCTTATAATGGTACCATAAGATCAACCATTTATTGTCATTATAAATCACAAATGAGTCCAGTAAGGCGTGTTTCTATTTATTTCTATTTGTATTGCTTTAGACATCATAGATACGTAAATTACATCGCATAGTATTGTTTTGGAGGGAAGTCCGGAAACTTTTGAGATAAGTAGATAAATAATGTAAAGCCGTCCCGTGAATTACCATGGGGAATTACCATAGGGAATTTCGATTAGCCTGAATTTTATTTTGAAATAAAAATACGCAAAATTGGATTATAATAACATTAAAGAAAAAGTAATTTAATAATAGCTAAACTAACCTAACCTAACAGGGTGTTGCCAAGTCGTCCATAGATAAAATATCTATAGCCACACTTTTTGAAATACTTTTTTAAAACGTTAGAATGGCTGACCTGTTATCTGACTTTAGCACTCAACCTGGGGACGAAATCAGTCCTGTTCCACCAAGGGAGTTGATGAGTCAATGAAAGCGTCATTATTCATTATTTGCAGGCTACGGTGACAAGAGGACAGAACTTTCACAATAAAGTCTATGATCTCATAGGACTATTAGTGTCTTCTACCCTTTATCAAGGTTGAAAAAAGGACTACCTTACATTACCTGTTTTTTTTTCTTTGTTGTTTCGATTAAGAGTATTCGAAACATTAGCATTCATTTTTAAGCGTGTTATCAATGCTTTTAAGATGCAGATATGCTGCCAATTTACCTTCTCTAAATATCTTGTTTGTCTCCTGTTCCCAATATCTTTTTTTTTGTTTTTATTTGATCAGTCAACAAACGCAGACTAATACATACAGACAATGTAAGTTCAACTTTTATTTTTGTGCAAATAGACCTTGAACAATTCGTTTGCACCCTCAAAAATAAGACTGTCATATTTCATATAACTACTTTTATACAAAATTTGAGTTGAAAATGACCGAAAACGTACTTTCGTTATTATAAACCTTTTTTATTCATTGTCTGTCCTTGTGATATTTGATGGCATTGTTTTATTAAAAAATCCCGGTGTAATAGGTTCTATTTTTTTAAATGGAAACTCGCTAAAAGGTTATCCACGGCCGAATCTATAAGCATATTGATTTCAATCCCTACCCCATAAAAATACTTTGAAGTCCATTTTGAGATCCAGTGAAAACTCTGTATAACGAAACTCAAGGGAGCGGGCAGCGACCGGGCAATTACTTTCGTTATAGAAAATTTTCGTTATATACAGTGAGGGAGAACAACAAAAAAATTTAAAGATAAATATTTTAATAATTGAAGCAAAATACCAAAATTTTTGTATCTTAAGCACTGATACAATTAAACTGTATTTAATATACAGTACTGTCATGCAAGAGGCCCAGTAATTGGCACATTATTAAAGCGCTGTTTATGAAACCACGACAAAGTGGCTTGGTCCAAGTCTTCAAATTTTGGCTTCTTTAATTTCTTAAAAGAACTTGCCTCCACTTTTTCTACACACATAGCTTTTCTTTTGCTGGCTATGTTTAATAATGGAATGTCAACTTATGATAATATAAATCTTAGTGACTGAGGATGGTCTAAGACCGAAACGCGTCTCTGTAATAAATTCATATTGTTGCAAAGTAGAATCTTTCTCCTTACTTATATTTATGCAACACGGACCCAACTTATTCGTGGGATTATGACTAATAATATGACTGATAATACAGCTGATAATACTACTGATAGGGGTTAATTGTCGAACAACTATTGAAGGTACATGAAGTTTTTCAATAAATCCATATACCAATGTGGCGCCGAACGTTTCGTTACAGAGAAGGAATCATTTCATGGGTATTTGCTTTAAAACCAACCAATTCAAGTAATGTTTACATTATAAAAAGTTTTGCGTTATAAGAAGTTTCATTACAGAGAGTCTTCACTGTATTTAGGATTCACAGATATGCATAACTGTTGATTATCCGCGCTTTTTATAGATGGGTGCAAAAACTCCGCACGAAAGTTAGCTTCGCTGTACTGCTCAACTTAAAATTAATAGCCTTAAAAAAGAGCTGGTTATTACTTGGTTATAACATATAAGAATGTATAAGTTGAACTCATCAAACCCATAACTTTAGAATAATTTTTAAATATTGCCGTAGATATTTTACTTGAGGCCGAAAGTTTCACTAATTCTACGTAGAGAAAGAAAAAGCACACAGATAACTTCAGGCCTCAGATTTCTTCAGTTCCCTAAAATATATTTATAAAAATATACTATACAAGCATTTTAGGAAATTAAGTACAGTTTAGACTGATAAACGACAATTCGATTAATTTTGAAAAAATAATTTTTAAGGGCTTAGCCATACCTTAAACTAATTTTCTACATGCATGTAGTTTCCATAATTATTTATTATAATGGGATACAAATTCTCTATTTCTTTCTCTGAAGTTATCTGTGAAAAAGTAAATTTTGCATTGCTCTGTTGGACGTTAAATGAGACGCACATAGCATTAGAAAGGTCAAAATTTTGCCAGGCCGCTTAGTACCAACTTCTCAGAAACTGTATTAAGCAACCAACATGAGCACACAACTTTCGAAAGTTCAACGATCTGACAATTTTTCAAAGAGAACACTGAAAATTTGTGGAAAAGTGCAATGAAAGCAACAGCATTGTGAAGATTCTTAAGAATCATTCTAAAGTTCTTAAAAATTTTTGAAGAGAATCGCCACGGAGCAGAGCTCCGCCAGCTCCATACTTTATCATACGCATTTTCATATCCTTCAATGCGTTGCTGACCCATATTTTAGCCATTCTACATTTTTATGGCGCTTTTAACTTAATCTTCAGATATCTGGCGATGAACGTCAACCGGTTTCATGTTTCTTACAGACTCTATTTTGCGGTCCTTTGTTGTTTTCTATAGTATTCTAAACGCAAAGACAAATACGGAAACTCGTTTTGCTGCTCTCATTATAGCGTCGAGATAGGAAACCCATCGTGTACGTCTAACACGATGACCACTGTGCTGCAGCGAAGATATTCGCAAACAGGTCTCTTAAATGAATCTGTGTTATAATTTGATGAGTAAAACAAAAGCAATACACATAAAATCAAATAGACGCTTATTTACACATTTGATAATGAAGCTGTATTCAGTTACGGGATGCATAAAAACTGGCACTGAAATAAAGCACCTTCTTTATCTCAGAAAAAGTTCAACATGACGATTAATTTACAGTATTACCAAATAAGTTACGCTTTTTAATAAGAGACGGCAATTAAAATTTGCATGCCATGTACACGATGGTAGTAGTTTTCTCCTGTATACAGGGCTATTCAAAAGTCCGTGAAACATTTCAAACATTCATAACAAGTATACTAAGCAACACGTCGTATTATATCTTACAGCAATAGAGAAGAAAACTCCAAGTTTTTTTTTTTTTTTTAAATATCCCGCGCGCAGTAGTTTGTCGTAAAAAGTACTAGTAGCAAATATGGGGTTCAGATTAGGACGCAAAGGAAAAGATGATGCTGCGTTAATGAGATAGCCATCCCCGATTCCCGGATTTAACCCCGTGGGACTTCTTGTGGGGGTTCGTCAAGGACACTGTCTTTGAGCCTCCATTCCCCGGTAACCTACTGGGTCATTACAAACATATTACCGCTGCCGGGACCGTGATATTTTGATACAGGTATAGGATGAAAAGGATCATCTGTGAAACATCTTAATAAAATTTGGAGATTTTTCCTCTATAATATAATTTATTATTCAATCTATAGTTTATTTGTAATGAATTTTTGAAATGTTTCACGGACTTATGAATAACTCTGTATAAATCTATGGATTAAAATTTGTAATCGACTAATTATTCACTAGCATTTAATATAGTTCCTTCTGCTACAACTATTACTTAATTTTTTTATCTATGATAGGAGCAGATAATGAGAGATCTATACTTTTAAATTATCAATTAAGAAAGTAGAGCTTACGTAAGCAAACTCTTTCTGATTTTACATTTGACAGAAGTCAGATTCTGTATTTGCCATCATTTTCAATAGCAATAATTAAATGCACTCGTTACTAATCAAACGGATACCAATTTAATAAAATGCTCTTTGATTTCATCATAAGTGATAATCAAAATTTAAGTGCAGTAAGGAGTTCACTTTATCAGGCGTTCTGTCTTATCTCAGAGTTTTGTGGATGTGTGGTGGGAGGTGAAAGGAGGGGAGAGAAGAAAACGACCAACTTTAAATCCAGTAGATGTCCGTGGCTAAAAAGAAGTCGGAAGAGTCGTGTCTGCCAATGGCCTGGGTCCGTTGACACAGCAACCGCAGTTGGAAAATGGCGACGAGTGAGGAAAAAGACGAGGGAAGTTTTAATTATCGCTTAATGTAAATGATAGATGAAATTCACGCCACACTTAACGAATGGCTAATGACCCTCCGCTTTGACTCGTTAAATGCTGTTACAAATTTAAAAGTTAAAACTTGACTGTCGGCGAAATATTAAATAATTATGTCTAATTCCCTCTTCGGCAGAATTCATGACAAGGTAGCTCTTCTGTTTCCTTTTTACCTTTGAAAAATTGCCGTTCTCGTTCTATCTGCAATTCATGAGACGCAGAAAGAAGCAGGAAAGGTGGAGTTTTTTTTTAATAATTAAAATTAAAATTTTAGTTTTTATTTTATTAAAGAACAGAAAAGTATGGTTTATATATATTTTATGATTTCTATTCAATAAATTTTTAAAATATTCCGCCCAAAACATTTCGACGTTATTAAAGTCAACTCATGATGCACAGAATTTCATTATCAACAATTTTTATATGAAATATTAATGATGTATTTCTACATCCGAATCAAGCTTCCACCACATGTACATGAAAAAATGCATATTAAAAAAAAGAAACCGAAATTGGAAACTATTTTAATTTTTTGGCATCTAGACAGTGAAGAAAAAAAATCATCCCGATCTGTATTTGCGATATTTTGAAAGCGTTTTTAAACAGATACCAATTTAAAGCATCACAAATTATTTATAAAGATTCGATTATATAACCCATTTCCATTCTATTATTTAGACTTTTATAATTTAAGGAAGTCATTGTTCGATGCCTAGCAACGAGTATTGTATGGGTTACGAGTGGAAATAAATTTATAATTTTTATTTCCTCATTGAAGTCACCTCTAAACAGGCGTGTTCTTAAAAGGTTTTGTTGATTGTTTAATAGTGAAAACACTTCCATTTGAAAAATGACACTCATCTAGAAAATGATTTATTGATTGCCTCCAAAGTCTTACTGATGTTCGAACGCCACCAAACACGACTCGGTCTTGTCGTTTGGCTTGTTGAGTATTCCTGTCTCTCCTATACGGAGGGGGACCAACTTTTCGTCTTGTGCTACCCGCGCGTCTCTTCCTCCTACTCACCCACCGTCTTTACTATCCTACCCCCCCCCTACCTTTTCCAGTCTTAACATTGTGATTTCATGCTTGGCGGAGGTGGCCAAATAAATTCCGAACGCGTTCGGTTCGCTCCATTAACCCACCTGCCTGGATGGAGCCTACCTGTCTTCTCCTAGCGCTCCCCCTTGCATCCGTAATGGGAACTTTCCACCTGAATACCAAGGGAGGAATAAAGACGAGCGCTGCCAACGAACAGTGTGCCCCTCCTTTGTTCAGTGGGGGGAGATACCTGAAGTGTCGACAACAACACAAACCCAGAGAATAAGAAGAGAAGAGAAGACGCATGGAGACGGGAGGGGATGAGTAAATCTCTGTCAGTTACAATAGATCCTATAGGGCGTTTAGAATCTATTTAGCTTATTCTTCCTAGAAGCGATTCAATACATTTTCATTAAAATAAAAATAAGAAAAACTCCTTCTTGAGCGTCGCTTCGAACTTCTACATTAGACAAGGCTTTCCTGCACTTTCTTCGTAACGTGAAATTCATTTTGCACCTGATCAAATGATCATTCTAAATCTATAAAATCAATATAGATCTGCTCCATCATAAGAACTGAATTCCAGATATAAAGAAATTCCAGGCTGTGGAATTTCCTTTGTTTTTTTTAATAGTTTAATTACGTATATTTATAAGTCTACTTCTTTTGGGATATTAAATAATAGGACAAACTGATAATTGAATTTAGATGCGAATCTAAATATCTCTATTTTTCAATAAATTTAGTTTTACTGATTGCATTTAAATCTATTACCTTTGTGCACAACCCACTGCCTAATATATTCGAGAATCGTCTTTAACGTAAGAATTCGTTTACATTTTAACCACCATTTCTTTACTCTTCTTCTTGTCTTTTTTGAATATACGATTCAAGAAAAATTTTTAAATGACTTGGAACTGGGTTTTCATTATACTACATAAAATTAAAAAAAAAGCCCGTTGCAGGCAGAATTAAATATATTTCCCCTCGATTTTCATTCTGTTTAATTTTTATCGTAATCACTGCCCTTGCGTGATCGCCTCTGATGCCCGAGGATGCGGGTTCGACCCCGGCCGAGGACGACGAGGATTTTTTCAGGGGGAAAATCCTGAGATCACGCACTTCCTTCGGAAGGGAAGTAAAGCCGCTGGTCCCGTGTAGTCGTTTGCCGGCTGCACGTTAAAGAACCCTTGCGAGGCAAAATTTGCGGCCCCTATAACGCCGTTCTGAAATGACCATGGCAGTTGAAAAGGACGTTAATACCAAACAAACCAAACCAAACTAATCACTGCCCCCATCTTTAAATGCATCTCTCTTCCCTGTTTTATGTAGTAGTTTACACAATAACAGAAAACGTTGCAATATTTAGTTTTATTAGCAGATCATAAATTGCGAAACAATTACTCATTCATAAAATTAAGGATAGAAGCTGCCTATAATATTATTATACAATCCACATAAAACTTTAAAGTCAAAATTAAAACTTTGCTTAATCTGAATCTTTTCGTAATCCTAATATTTAATTTCTTTGGTTGACAATAAAAAAATTAGAGATCAATATTTTTTTAAAAATTCCATATGATCTTCGATTTTATTCTTCAGTCTGTAGACCCTCTTTTCCCTTCTCTCTTCCACCCTCACCGCTTTCCGCTACATTGCATTATAAAAAGAATTTTTTCCATTTCTGTTTTGGGTTCTAGAGTCTCCAGTGTCGCACGCCTCACCTGCTGCCTTGCCATTGGTTCGCTCTAATCGGTTCCCATATGCAAATAAGTCTCAGCTGTGTTGACTTATCAATCTGGTTTTCCTGATAAAACGCTCATAAAGCGTCGGTTGGTTTCCTTCCGGAGAATTAACTCTCATCTGATTCCGCAACCATGAAAATCACGCTTCGTGATTGGTCAACAATCTCCCGAGTCACGAAAGAAAACGGGGAAAAATACAGGCAATAAAGTAAAAGTTTTAGATCATAAAACACGCAAAGGGGGAAAAAAATAACAATTATTCATTTAAATAATCATCGGGGAATTCAGAGGAAAATTGGAAGGGGAAAGAGTGTACTATAAAGGTAAGTTACGTTAACATCTGTTACTTTAAAAATAATATATTCTTTCAATTTTTAAATAACACTGAAAACCCTTGCAACACCGAGAGACAACTATAAAACTTGTTTAATAAAACAGATAAACATTTGCTCAGAATCCACGTGGAAGAATTTCCAGTAGCAGATCCAGATCTTTTCGCGAGTCCAATCTAATCCATTGAAACTTGAGTACCTTGATAAGTAAAAAGCTTCATGGCTGATTTAATATTTTCTTAAAATTTAGATATCATCATCATCATCATCATCATCATCTTCTTCTTCTTCCCGTGGTTAGGTAATCGTTGGGACTAGTCACGTATTATAGAATCCAATATAGATATAGATTTTTAATTGTATAGGGTTATCACATGAAAAAAATATTCCTCCCTCTGTACTATAAATATGGAATGCAGTATTCCTAAAAATTATATACGAATAAAAGAGCGATTATCGCCTATTATATACGATTTAGAGAAATCTCGGCCGTTCCATTGACAAATGTGCATTATGTTAAATTCTATTCTATTAATGATGAGTTTCCCATCAAAGAAATAAACTTTCAATAATATGGAATTTTTGAGATATGTTTTTTGGAAACTTAGCTTCATGGAACCCACATTGGAAAACTGATTTAGAAAACTGTGTTAAGGTGCTTATTCTACTTTCATCTGTATCTCTGTTTGTCTGTGTATGTGTGTGTGTGTGTGTGTGTGTGTGTGTGTGTGTGTGTGTGTGTGTGTGTGTTTATTTATTTTATTTAGTTATTTGTTTGTTTATGTGCGTGCGTGCCTGCGTGTGCGCATATTACATAAAAAATGAGCTACAAGAAAATACCAATTAACAGCACTGCCAATATTATTTTGCATGAACTGTACAAAAACTTATACTCTGATTAAGGAACAAAAAACTAGACATGTCCAAAATTAATTGTTAAAAATGACTTAATTTTTTTTTGGACAGTTCTACTTTCTTTTGGCAGACTGTAGAATAGTTGTAGTTAGCATGAAAACCATTTGTTACAATCCATCTCAGCCGTGAAGAGGAAATAGCATCTGCACATGGCAATAGCTAATAAATACTAATTGAGATACATGTAGCAGTTGGCACCTCTATTCTAAACTTTACAATTAACGGGAGATGTTTTTTGAACTTCGGTAAAAAAAATTTCATTGAAGTAATTACGTAAATAGATGCATATATAGCTAACTTAAGAAATTATGATAACAAAACTAACAACAACAACAATAATAATACTTTTTTTTCTCTGTTCGCATCATTGTTGAATTTTAGGACCCGCCCAGTCGATCTTTCGTTGGACAGAGTATAGTCAACACCTCCCAGAGAGAAGCCCTGCTCATTGAAACGTCATTTATTGTTACATGGCCTTGAGTGGCCCATTGTTAATCGTATTTCTACCAATAATAAGCCCTAAATTTGGCCGTTTATGATGATGTAACAATGTTTCAGGTAGCAGGCCTTCTATCTAGGAGGTATTGGTCTAGTGGGCTGTGATTTTTGTATCAATGTGAAAGTTCAACAATGGGTCAGATCTGTTGCAGGTTTTGACGGTCAACAATAGGGAATTGAGGTAAAAGAGAACTGTAATCTGTCGAACGGAAGTTGGAG
>JAHWFO010001074.1:4929913-5015167 GCA_023313115.1 Rhysida immarginata
AATAAGTGAAATCGGAAATTTAATTGGACACGCCCACTCCAACTTTCATTGGAGAGGCTATATTTCCTTTAGAAAATTCTATATCATAGTATCATTTAATTAAGTCTGATTGGGCTTTTCAAACGAGAATTGCAATTAAAATTTGGGCTTAAAATTTCGATATTTTAAAGAAATCAATTATCATAAAACAACTATAAAATTGCCAAAATGGAAAAAATATAAAATTCTTTAAGTTTTCTTTTCCAGAATAAAATTAGGATGTCATTTGCATCTTGCTTTACATAATTTTTATTACTGTAAATTCTAAAAGCAGATTCTTTTGTCCCATCCCTTAAGGAACGTTTAGAGGAGCCCCTAGTCCGTTCAACGAATTAAATTTTCTATTTTAATTGGTAGACATTGTTGCAAAAGTAGATTAATAATATGTAACAATTCCACACGGAAATTTAATTGGATACGCTCAGCTTTTCTTTTGTTCTTAAATATCACGAAACCCGAAAGAACACGAATGAACAATTTCCAGTTATAATACCTATAGGAATTAATTTACTAGAAACTGTCCATTTATTTAACGCCGAGATCACAAGAATGTCGAGTATTTATTAAGAGGTATAAACATTTTTCTATGTGTGAAATCTTATTTTTTTCGGTAAACTTTGGTTGGCTCTATAACATTGAAAAAATTGTTTTGATAATTGAAAACACTTTAAAAATGGTCAGTCTAGAAAGGACTGATTTTCCGCTCTTTTATATTCCATTTGTTGAGCGAGGCACGTGCACAGACAGTCTTGAATTTCGTCATTGCAATTCCACTTGGAGAAAGAGTGAGAGGGTTTTTTTATTTCCTTTTTTTCCCCGTCCTTCTAATTTCTTTTGTCTTCATAATGTCGCCTTTATGCCATTCCGCACAGAGCAAAGCATCACGTGAACGACACCTTAAAAACACCTCATTTTCTACGGGAGCACTCGCCTTTGACGACTTGGAGCCTATTTGCTGCAGAAAGAAATTTGCATTCACCTTCTAACACCGGGAAAGAAATTTCGGGCAGAAAATTACCGAGCATTTCCATGGAAATCCATTTTGTAGCACGGAGACAGTGGAACATGCCAACACTCCCGATTGTCAACAACAAACCGTCACGAGCACCCACAAAGAACGGACCGGTCACGTGGCACCTGAACAGTTTCTCGACATCCTCTCGCTAACGTCATCGCTATCAGGACAATATCCATTAATAAGATTAAGTTATTAAAAGTGCGACCGACTGAATAATTAGCGCTTACAAAAGTGGAAAACGCACGGGCCGGCTTAAGCCTGAAGAGAAAAGAGAGAGAGTCAGTCCTCGGTGAAACGCACGATAATGGAATTAAGGGGGGGGGAGAAAAGGCAAAAGCCGAAAACACAAGAAGGAGACGAAAAACGGAAGAATAACTTTTACTGAAGAAACAGAAGCGACTAGCTCGTAAAAGGATAAACAAGGGCTGCATGGTTGGTGGAAATACAATTTTGTCTTTGATTGTATAGTCACTGTATGCTCATCGTTTTTGCAAACAAAATTATTGGCTTTACAGCATCATATAAATATACTAAGCTTCCTTACTAAAGATTGTATTAATTGCGGTGCCTGCTATTAAAGACAAATCAAAGCGATTGCGGAAAAAATTCTGTTTCTTCAAAACCATGAAATATCATTTAACTAAATTTACACTTTTCACAAACTTATACAGTTTGAATTTAACGTAATTCCATGAGTAAAGACTAATACACACACCACTCTTCTTTTTCTCGCTTAATATTGTTGCAATTTATTTTTGCAACTAATAATGCATCGTATATTTATTTATGCCGCCTTTACATCATCGTGTTTCATTCTTAATTTTTTAATTTCTCTGTTTCATTCAGGATCGTATATAATTTATTAACAAAAATAAATTCAAATTAGCATTTTCATTCAAAACAATATTTGACATATCGAACATTAACCTTCCACATGTTTGAAGTCTCTAAATATAAAATCTCCCAATGCCTCTACCCTTTTCTTCTTTAAGATAACTATCTAATAAAACCCAAAGAGTATATTATAGTTTTCAGGCAAAATTACAGACTATACCTTTAAATATATAAAGTTAAATGTAATCAAATATCAGGAATTCAATTTTTTTCACACGATTTATTGATTTCACGATCAGTTTTTGTAGTTTCACCTAAGTGTGACAAATTATACATGCGAGGATTTAAATAAATAACTCTAGCAAAATAGATATTAACAGGCGCATTTAATTGAACAGTCAAGATATCTAAAACCAGGACTCTTGAGTTATTCTCAAGAATTTTACTCCGAGATAATAAACGATAAGTCAAAAATGAAGAAGATTCCCTAAGCACTTCAAACAGAATTTGGCCGATTTGAGGCATTCGTGAACGATTCTTTGAAGTTTGAATTTGACATAGTTTACTATTTTCTGGTAACGATCAAAATTTCTGCTGTTTTATAGGTACAAGTTTAATGGTTCTTCGATTAGCAGAGAGAATTCAAGTAAGGTGCCTCTCTTTTAACATATTGTATATAAGAAACGATATCGCAATTTCAATATTTAAAAAATTAATATACGTACATTTTATTAGAAGTCGTTGTTTTTAAAAGTAGTACGATTGCAATTAAAACATATTTATCGAACATTAATGGGGAATCGACTACTATAGTAATAAAATAAAACTTAAGAGGTCTAAAAGACTGACATTTGTAAATAGATGTATAGGTATTTACTAATTATTTTGTAATATGTAAAACATCTTACTTTTCTTTTTATTGGATTTTTTAAGAATGCTTTCTTTACTTTTACACACAATTTTTAATGTTTAAAAACAAACCACGAGTGTTTCGCAATTCCTATAGAAATGTAAGCAAAAGGAAAAACGTAAACGATTTGAAATGAATTTCTATGAATAAAAATATTAAAAAACTACGATTGAATTGGATTTAAATAATAATGAACGAATCTTTACTTAGAAAAGTGGCTTTCTCGATATTGAATTTGCTTTGCTTAGTCTTGCATATATTTTCAAGTTAGTGCTTTCTTCTTCGTCAAAAATAAATAAATCGTCTTAAAGCTAATAAAATAAACCATAAGAAAGATCATATATGATAAGAAGAGTTATAACAATCCAAAATTGGAATATCTATTCCGACTCGATGAGGTAACTAAAGATAATGAGCCTGTTTTTTATATCAATAATAATAAAACCCTAAACCGGAAATTGTGCATGTGTGTGTATTTTCCGTTCTCTCCTCCTATTGATGTGGTATTTTACACAGATCTAATCTATGTATGCGCCAAAATGAGCATTTGTCGACTAAGTGAAGTCATAAATTGTATATTTAATTATAAAGTTTTCATGCAAACAATTACAGGTATTAATAAATGAAAATTAATAAATGAAAAACCAGACATTTGGTTGAGGCGGCAAGTGTGATACCCACGGTTCTTGGTTCGAATCCAGGTCAGGGAATTTTTTCCTTCCATTTCATTCAATAATATTATTACAAGTATTATTATTGCTTATCAATTATTGTAGTAACAGATATAGCATAGTTGGATAGCATCTCTTTTGCCCACAAATATTTCAACTGTTCAAAGAAATAGAGAAATCGAGTCTAGAAGTAGGCAGTGGTCGACCTGAGTCTAATGCTTTAGTGAAGAGAAAAGAAGACAGAAGCAGATGTATGAAATAGTTAATATCATAATCAGAAATCTTTATCTTTCCGTTTATAAAATGGGACCTTAATACTAGTAAAAATCTATGTAAAGTTTCTTGAATTTGGCTTCATATCCTGTTATTCGATAGTTATTTAAATAAGAATTAAAAAAAAACAACATATTTTGTATATTAAAGCTTAGAGAATATCGTATGCGACATGTGTAATTAATTTGATGAAGTCGTTTAATTAATTTTTGGAATATGTTTTCCTGTGTGCAAATATTATAAGCAGTGGGAGAAGTGTTTTTTTCTTATAGCATTTTTTTTTCTCCACTGTGTTCTAATGTTAAAACATCATTGAATGTTTTCTGCCAAGTGTTTACTTTATCTGTTGAAGGCCAGAGGTTATTCACTCTTTTCTCCGTGGATTCTCTTGAAAGTGTTAGCTCAATTCTGACTTTTCAAATCTCTAGAGAACCTTCACCATTTTCTCTTCCAAACAACTCGTGAACCCCTCTTTTCCTTAAATTGTTTACGTCTTTGCATTTTCTTGTTTGCTAACCCTTTGTTTCTGTCGGTACAGAAAGCAAGTGCAAGAACAAATGAAAAGAAGAGACAGGAAAAAAAATAACAAATGGCCGCGAGTAAGCGGGAGCTGTGAGGCCCACCCGACATGGTAAGGTTTCGTCGGCGCTGTGGCCGAGACCGACGCCACCATCGCCGCCGCCGTCGCTTGTTCTCGGCGGGCGAGTTTGGGAGGCAAAGCCGCCTGCTTACGCAAACAACACGAAAACGCTTGTACAATAAGGGACATTATTTATTTATCGAAGACATTTTAAAAAATAAAGAGTGCAGCAAAGGAGTTTTTATTAACTGTAGAATGGAATGTAAACTATTAAAAGGGCGTTACTCTCATATGCAACTCTTTTTAACGCACCGCTAAAGAAATCTAGATTGTATACATATTTTAAATTATACAAATTAAACTGAACGCATTGTAATAGTTGAACACCGCTACTTTCTCTTGTCATTAACAAAACTCTGTGTAAAGCATTTATTTTAAGAAACACAGTAATAACATAAAATTCTTATAGTGATGAACTATATGGAAGTGTTTCCTTGTTGTTTCTCATTTTTCTTGAAAAATTTTTATTCTTTTAAAAATTTAATGTTATTTATTCTTTTAATGTTAATTTAAGTTTAATTGTTACTTGCATTTGATACATAGCTAAATAAACAAATCATTTTCCTTGAGGATGCAGAAATATATATGAAAACAAACATTTACAAATAAACGGCCAAGATAACATTTCCCTGCTGTATGCTTAATTTAATTTCGTAATTGAATTATTTGATTAGAAATTAAAAAAAGAAAAACTCATTTTGTTCACTGCAAATTTTGATTGCTTTTAATTGTTTACATTCCTTGTAATTGCATAAAGATCAACAGAATTTTAATAAGTTTGTTTTATTCTTTGATGGAAATTTCCTGTCTTTTCCCATGGGATTGTCTCGTCGAATATATTTATTTTAGGCACATATCTTACAAAGAATTAAGTGCCCTTGAAATAAAGTGACTGACTACATCCTTGAAAAAAAAAGGTTAATTAATGTGTATCGATAGTCTGTAGTTCTCAAATTATAGGTTTCAGTTTATTCACTTCATATAATGGCATAGGCATTAAAGGTTAAATGAAAGCGAAGATGTGTTATCATTAATTTTAATATTCTCGTAAATGTATAATCTTGTAATGTTCCTTAAGAAAATGTTTACACTGACAACTGTTTTTATATAATGAATTGTTTTTCCTTTGGCATATTTGAAGATAACACTAAATGAAGTCGCTAACAATTTGTGTTATAAGGTTATTTCATATCACTGGATGGATATTTAGAAAAGTCGGTTCTATTTGGAAAATACAATGCCATTCGATTTCTAGAATTTCTATATTATAAGTTTTCATTCCTTCAAGTATTACGTTAAATTTCTAAAAAAAATCAACCTGACCTATTTTTGAACACTTACTCAACAAATAATGAGACCGGACCCTGTATCAAGATAATTTTCAAAATCTATTAACAATTGTCCTTGCTTATGTGTAAACATAGAAAACTACCCTGTATAGAAAGGCGTTTTACTGATCTCAAACATCTTTTCGTCTTTATGCATAAATTTAACGGCACATTAACACGCTTTCGTGACAATTGTAATAATATTTCACTTTTCCCTTGTTGTGTAATAAACCTTGTCTTTGCTTGAATTAGGAGCTAAACATTTGTATTGTAGAGCAAAGTTCAACTTTGAAATAATTGCACAGTTTCATAATTACTATAACATAAGGCAGAAATATTGTTTTAAAGACAATACTGCAATTGTAAACTTAGGTACAAATGAATACGGAACATCGAAAAACAAGAAAGAGCGCTTTATTTTAACAGAATATTAGGAAAAATGCTTAATTTACTTAAATTAAAAACAATAATTTGATGCAGCTTGGTTTGGTTGTTTTTTAAGAAATGGTTTCATAAGCAATTTATTTTTATTTACTTTTGCAGCAGCGAATACTTCTTAATTTTATGAGATGCTATGAATTCGAATATGTGATCCTTTTATTCGGTTAATGTGTTCCTTTAACTATAGTCTTTACGCTTTGGCTATATATTGTAATAGATACATTTTTGGTAGTTTATTTTTATGTTAATGAATTTAAGCTTTTTATATGAATACTTTGTGTTATTTGAAAAATATGTTATTAACTGTATTTGTGTTATATTTTTATTGTATTAACGTGTTAAGTGAAGTTATCTTTTATGGTATCTATTTTTTTTTTAACATGCTAGCAGGTAAATCTGTGAAATATTTTTATTGTATTTTAAGGAAGTATATTTAATATATTATACAAATTAATCTTATATTTAATTGATCTTGAATTTGTTTTTATCAATGTCAAAAAGAAATGTATAAAAAAAGAGGAGGAAAAGAAAAGAGATTTGTTACCGTGATAAAATATTAAATATCTTAAATGTCAATAATGGTATGTAACTTATAAAATATGGATAATAAAAGAGTATTACTTAAATAAACAGTTCCTTTACATTTATTTAATGTAAACAAACAGTTCCTCTATATTAAATACATGATCCATTAAATACATGTGCCTACACTTATGACAGTGGTCTAAGTCACGAAAGCAATAAAATATTGTTTATCACTACTTTTGCATTGTATTTACGTGAATTACTTACTATAATGTAAAACGTCGTCTATAAATAATTAAAAATTACACTTGTGTTACGCGGCTTTAACGTAACACATTAAAAGCCAAACGCAAAAGTCTAGATTTCTCGAAACGAAAAATATGTTACTTCGACCATTATCATAATCACTGCCATATATAATAATTGTCGTGCCAAATATACTTGTATTTGTTCATTAATTTAAGCGGTGAAACAATGGAAAATGTCTTAAGAGGCTTCACACCAATTCAGCTTTATCAGTTTGTTTTATGCTACGAAATTCATTACTGACACCCTTATGAATGTACTTTATATATTGTGTATAGATCGATAATATAAATTTCAAAACCTCATTTCTAGTATTAAACTTCAGTCGAGGGTTCATTCACATTTCAAATCCATACATTAAAAAAAGGAAACATTGAGTCTCGCTATTAGCTTCACACTATAGCAAAGGAATATCACATTATTTTTAAGCTATTCCTGTATCTTTAAATATCTAAAAAGAAATTTAAACACATACTTTCACGTCTTAATGATAGCATACAAAGTGTAAAATTTATATTTATAAAAAGTAGTAATATTGAATGATCTTATTTCTTAAGCTAAGTAGAATAGCTTGAGAATAAAACTACAGAAATTAAAATAGAAACACATCCTTTTAAAATTTCATTTTTAAACTTATAAATAGGCCTTAAAATGAATTAAAAAGTAAAAGGATATATATATATTCGTATAAAGGGCTAAGTATATGGAACACATACATTTTCATGGTTGAGTACATGCACCTTATTGAATGAAACACAATATTTTCTGAGAAGACTCAGCGATTAGATTCGTGTTGTGCTAAGGCTTCTCTGCACCACTTTTAAGTTATGCGAAAAGCTTATAGGCGGGGGTTGCTTTGCCTCAATGGGCAACCGTCAAGGAGAATCCACCAAGTAAACAGTGGATTACGCCTCTTAAAAAGAAGACAACTAAAGAAAAGGGTCACGAAACAAGAAATAGCGGAGCTAGGCATAAAAATCTGCAGCCACCTTTCTCTTATGGCAAAATGATATTTAATGTCTAATGACCTGATTAGAAATTGAAAATCTTATTAAAACTCCAAGTCTCCGCGTTAATGTCACGAGAAACCTGAAGTTTTAAAAATGAAAGTGATTTAGGTTCATTCCTAATAAAATATCCGAGCTAAAATGCGTAATTAAAGTGTATGTAAATATTCGAAAGAAAAGTAAAAATGAGCAGAGTACTACTAAGTGCCGTTGCTTAAAACCGCACAACTAATCGTGGCCGCATTCTATCGCTATGTTGTGCCGGGAGAGATGAAGTGAACAACGTTATTGTGGATGGTGAACAATTACTCACGTGCTAGAGAAGAGAAGCGTCAACGGCACGTGTTAGATCCATTACAGAGAGGACACAAGGAAGGGTTTCAGGTTTCCCTGTCTCGCTGGACGATAGCGTGGAGTTCACCTGGGAGCGGCAAAAGCTGTTCACCGGCGGCCGCCAGTGTGGAAACGCCATCACCGTGAGTGGAGGCGCGAGTCCCGTTCGACGGGAGCCTTGAGAATGACCGGCCGTCAGAGCCGACGCTCCGTCCGAAAATAAACGAAGGAAAAAGTGGGCGAAAATTGAATATCCCGAGCGAGGAAGGCCTCATGAAGTTTTAATATAAAATATTATTTGCTGTTTACCCAGTGGCGAGTAATTGGCGGCGAAACAATCAAGGAGAATAGTTGGCCCAACTAATATCCAAATACAATCTACGGAGATGGAACTTAATTTGATCACGGGTACATAATAAGCCCGACCAATCTATGTAAGTGCATGTACTCATGAAAATGATAGCGAGGCAAATAAAAAATAGGAGAGAGAGAGAGAACGAAGCGCGCGTCAGAGAGAGAGAGAGAGAGAGAGAGAGAGAGAGAGAGAGAGAGAGAGAGGGAGGAGGAGGAGGAGGGTGAGCGAACGAACGAACGAACGAGAGAGAGAGAGAGGAGAGAAAGTTGATTAAAAGAGATCAAATTATTTGTTAGTAGATATAGCCAAACCTTCCAAAGCTTTATTCCTGGATAAGAGCGCGAGAAGGACCTCGGGGTTGGCCACGTCGGAGGCGCCTGCGTGCTCGTGGCCGTGGCCGCCGCCGTTGCAGCTGCTCGCCGTCGTGGTCATTGCGGGAGGAGGGGGTCGAACGGGGGGCCGACGCCGCCGCCGCAGCACTGCCAGCGCCAGCCGAGGAACGCCAAGGCCGGGCCACCGCTTGCCTCCTCCGCGTGCTTCCCACTTTAATTTCGCTAAGTGCAGCGCTGTTGCCGTGCCAATAAAAAGCCGCGTGTCACAGCTCGGCGGCCGACTCGTTCTTCAATTTGTGGTCATTGGCGACCACGTGACCCTCGCGCTTCATTACTATGCGAGTTCCAAGATGGCGCTGGCTCCACCTTCCAGCGGAGACCCCGGCGCTGAGAGCGTGGCTCGTAGCCAATGCGGATGGAGCCGCGCCTTTCACTACTGCTCCGCACGGACTCATCCACCCCCGCTATTCACTCCCACTCTCGGTCGCTTCTTCTTTATCTCCCTCTGTCTGTCTGTCTCCGTTGGCTGGATAAAGGAGGAGAAGATTTCCCTCTCTTAAAGCAGAAAGCTCCTTCTTACTGCTTTTTTGCCTCCTCTGACGACGACGACTTACCTTGCATTCCTTTGATGGAGAATCGCGGCACAGGCATTCCAGTCGCCGATCAAAGATGAAGCCTCCAAAGCCAAGCAGTGAAATGTCGAACCCAAGGGCCACCGAAGTCGCTGTCGCCGGAGGAGAGTACATACAACGAAGGAAGCCTTTGGAAGGTTTCTCTCGTCTGCCTCGGCTCGGATGTCGAAGCTCCTCGAGGAACCCAGTCATTTGCCCCCCGCCTTCTGTGCACCTCGTTTGCAGCCGTCAGTGGCAAAACTCGACTCTCTTCAAAACTTTCGCGGTGGGCGAATTTAATTTTATTAAAAGCTTCGTCGTGGCTCAAGATTTCTCTGTCTGTCGCTCTTTCTTTCTCTGGTTGGACGATTTTCTCCGAGTCGGTTGCTTCACTTTGCTCGCTTTTACTGTTTCTCACGCTCCCTCTCCCTCTCCCTCTCTTTCACTCACTCTCTCGCTCTCACTCTCTGTCTAGCCTCGCTTGCTTCACCAGATCAATCTCATTCTGAGCATAAAATTAACAGACAGCGTCACTTAAAATTACAGTTAATGCTCTTTACGAGGTGCCAAGCAGAAGTCGCAGAGTCAATGCAGAGAAGGCGGCCCCGTCCCATTATCGACATCGACAGGCGTAGAGGTGAGAGAGAACTGAGGAGGGTGGCCGGAGGCAAGGGGGAGGAGAGAAAAGGATCAACCGCGACCCACCGAGCTGAGGCACTCGACTAAATGCCTTCTTACATCCTCCCACCCACCCACCTTCTGTGACACAAACTTCTTTTTATTACGATTCTTTAGTAAAAAGTTTTGCCTCAGAAAAGTTACCGAGGAAGTCAAGCGAAAGCAGGTTGTCCCAACCCTACGGAGGGGTTAAAACCGCATAAGAAAACGCCCACACATAAATAACAATCAGGCACTGAACAGGATAACGCTCTAACATAAAATCGTCTCACGTAATTATCTTTAAGAATTTCCACTTTCTTTTGAAAGACTTAATCTCTTTCACATCTTTGATTTTCTCACCAGAATCGTAAAAAAATACAAATTTTTTTTCCACACAGGAAAATCGACACAACAGAAACTACATTATGTCTCATGTAATAACTCAGCCTCTGGAATGATAAATTTGGTTGTGCTTATTTAAAGAAAAAGAAGCGTATTCATTGTTATTTTAATGATCATGTCAGTTATGTTTATTACTCGGCGTATAGTTACTTTCTAACAGTTTTGCCAAAATGGAATTCAAATTTTAAATGAAAGCTCTTAGTAGTATAGATCGAATGAATAATGAATTAACTGTTAAATTAAACTTCATTTAATTCTGTCTTTTTATCTTTTCTTTTTTTAGTATTTGTGTAGTTTTACGTTTCAAAACAGAAAGCCGTTTTAAATAATCAATGCATTAAAAATGTGAAAGTTTATTTCATGTTGTATCTAATAAAAAATTTAACAAATCTCTTTTGAAATACTGGAAAAGCAAATTATTCTTTCGTGCGGCAACTGAACTCTGCTTTAAGTTTAAATCTAGATTTCCCCAGAAGTAAGATTTTATAAAAATAAACATCCTGTTTCTTGCAAAAAATACATTATGGAAAAAGAAACTGTAAACAAATTTATGTTAAAAGACGTTGTGGTTAAACAGAAAATTTTATTAATGAAAATACTAAATATAAAACTGTATTCAAAACTGAAAAATAAATCTTTGTGATTAATTACTTATTCATAATGCCCATTTTTTATGGAAAGCTCGGATAGCTAGTTGATTCTAATTGTGTATGTAAATATCAGGCTCTGTCTTCGGGGAAACGTATGGTAAAAGGCATACGTATGTTTTTATGGCTCTGTAGTGGATAAATTTTATTCGTTGACAAAATTATTTTTTATATTTACACTTTATTTATAATTTAGATTTTTTAAATGGGCATTTCATCATTATATTAATGAAAACTATTGCAGCAAATGTTTATGAGTAATGTCAAGACGCAGAAACATATAGGAACCTTTATCTTTTATTATATAGGTATGTTTTATATATAAGAAACTTATCACGATACCATCAATTTTATAGAATACCCATCGATGATGTTCCTTTGTAATTGGGAAAATGCTACAGTTTATCCAATGAATTTTCTATTTTTATTTTCTAAGGATTACATTCCTTCGTTGCAATATCTTACCTTGATCTGGACCAGTTTCCAAACTTGTGAAAACTTGTGGGTACTCTGGATGTCTCTTATAAACCTTGAATTTTACTAATAATAATTGCTCATAGACGGTTAAATGAAAATTAATAAAAAATTCATGACGAATACGTTGAACGATGTAGAGAACAAACCATTACAACAGTTGCTGGAATTTCCTCCTGGGTAGCACTGGTAATGACGGTAGAGCAGTACCACACCAATCGGTATATCGGAATATTTACGGAGTTTGTTAAGCAGCTTGATCATATGGAACTGACACGGGGCCTTCCACAGGTCTTTTGAGTCAGTGGCGACGAGTGAGGATTTTTTTTCGGGATCTTGTGAGTTCCAAAAAATTTTTGGCCACAGAGTTTGCCCTAACTTTCGAGCCCAGATTTCTTTTTGTGGGGACATCTGAAAGAAATAATAGCAAACCCTGTATGATTGAAGCCTTACAGAGAAACATTGTTTATTTATTTATTTATTTATTTATATACAAAGAGTGGAATAATTTCCAGTTGGGGCCTGTTTGCGTTACTGGTGCTATTCAAAACATTAATTATGTAATATTGAGACTAGTTACGATAAGTATACAGTGAATCGTGGAAAGGTGCTTCGCAGTAAAAGGCGGCCACTTCCAGCATGTGCTGTGATGTTTTGTACTTTATATCGTTTCATCAAGAATTTTAATGAAATTTTAATTGGATATTGCAAGCAATTATCATTCAGAATTTTCGTCTTTGCACGTACAAGAAAATCGCAAGTTAAGAGAAAATTCAAAACCTAAGAGAAAAATTTTTAAAATAAAATATCTACATAACTCTTCGTTTTCATCTTCGCCTCCTTCGCTCCTACTATGTATCTTGGCCTGTTTAATCCAAATAATATAATCAAAATAACAAGGATGTATTTAAAAAAATATGTTTAAACAACTCTTTGGAAAACAATGAGCTTAGTTCATTGGAGAGCTTAATCGAACGCTTAAAAGTGATGGCTACAGGACCCTTTGAGTTTTTCGAGGATCCTCAAAAGATTCATAAACAATATTGAGACGGACAAGTTGAAATAATGTTGACTTATTAATTAATAAATACAAAATATGAAAAAAGAAACATTTAGCCCGAAGATCATTTCGGCCCGAAACCATCTTCAGTCTACGGAGACAAAAAATAAAATTTGAAAATTAAACAATAAGAAATTTGAAATTAACATTTTTAAAAATTATATAAGGAAATAATGAGGATAATGTCTTGATTTGCTCCAGATCAGCTTCCACGTCTCGTTGACTGTTTAATAAATTATTTATTTGTAATTTTTTGGCTCTATAAATTTCTAAATTTTTAAAGATGTCACTTTTTATAAACCATTTCAATAGTTTTAGAGCATGGTTATTTTAGGGTGTAAAACTTTATATAAATTATTGCTCTTAGAAAATATTAATTTAATTAGATGGTGAAATAAGCAAAACGCAAAATATTGCAAATAAATAATAAATAAACTTTAAGTAAATAATAAATTTGATGTGTACAGATGATGAAGTGATGAAATTTGAGTACTTCTTAGCTTGACATTTTGTATTGAAAGTATATAGCTTGCATATAATATATTCTTCGATTAAAATTAAAAAAAAAACATTCGTTGAAAATGGGAAAAAATAGTTATTCACTTGTTGTAAAAAATATTTATTAAGCTTATTGAGCTTATTGTTTTTGTCTCCAAAGCAAATAAAATTAAAAAAAAATACTTATTCAAGGAATTTTGCCATTAAACTATTTAAAATAAATATAAAAATATTTTTGAGATCATTTCCCGAATACTTTACTTGCACTTTAAATATAAGAAAATCTCATTTAAATTTTTTTTTCCACATGAATCAATAAACATTACGAAGATTAAAATTTTATGTGGATATCAATCGAGATTTTCAGATTAATTTATTTCGCTATTTAACCTATGCTAATTAGTAAAATATGTTGAAGTATAGCCAACTCTAACACTATATATAATCAATAAATATAAATGGTGTAAAAGTGTAAAACGCTTGGCTCCTCCAGCTTCATTTCTCAGTCGGGTGCAACTCGGGTCATTTCTTTCAGCTGAAATAGGCAGATGCGTATAAACAGGTGCAAGCGCTACAAGTGGATTCGATGGTTTCATCTTTGATTCTTTTTATGCATTCTTCAACAAATGACGTCGACAAGACAACAACGATTTCATGATTCATTTCTTTTTGATAAGAGGTTCGCAAAGTTCATAATTACTATAATACAGCTTCATTCATGCACTGTTGAATTGTTTTATAGACTACACTGGACGACAAAATTTAAGATTTTTCATGTTCATGGAATGAAAGCGGGTGATTTTGGTAGTATTTTTTCCTGCTGATTACGAATACAACTTCGAAATTTCTCTAGCACGCACAGATTTCTTGTTTTTCAATGAAACATTTTTAAATTATACTGCATTTGGGGCCTGATAAAATTTCCTTGTGGCCCCAAAATATGGATACTTTAACATTGCAGCCGCTTCTCCTCACACCCATAACTTTAACATTGCAGCCTCTATGTGCAAAACTTGGAAACGTGATAGAAAAAAAAAATCTAAAAGCAGATTCGAATTCTGTATACAAATTATTCTTAAGAGCACTGTGTGATCTTGTGTCCCAAGTATGTGTTGCCTAGTCTTATGAATAAATATTCACAGCAAACATCATTCTGGAACATTTTAAATAGATCATGAATAAATGTGAGAGGAGAAGAACACTTTTAACGGGCCAGTCCTACATAACATTAAAAGCTGAACTTCCTAACTGAATAAAATTAATATTTATAGGATAAGACAACTTTCAAGTAAGCAACGCATAATGTTCATTATCGCTGACACGTTTCGTAAGAACTACATCATCAGAGCTATGTTTAATAACGGCATTGTAGACAGGAATGAGGTTCAAATTATAAAATATAATAGTGATGTAGGTCTTACGAAACGCGTCGTCGATAATAAACATTATGGTTTGCTTACTTAGAATTTGCCTTATCCTTTAAAAAGTAATTTACAGCAATTTATTCATATGATTCAATTTTCAGATTCAATTTTTTAAAGCTCCTTTAAAGTTCCACTGTATATGAAAATTTTTGGTCGATCTAATAAGTTTATAAAAGATTACAATATGGGTTCGGAACTAATTTTTATAACGAGATCCAAACATTTTGCCCTTATATATTCTACTATATTTATATGAGGCTCAGTAAACCCATGAGACGCCCTTTTTCGCGACCCTCGACTCCCATGGTTGACCGACGTTGTGTAACAATATCGTAACCAACTAAGTCAATATTTTGTTAAGCAATTAGTTAGATTAAGGACGAGCAGCGAATTGGGCGCAAATCCAGGCTGACTTAATTTGATCGCTTGCTCGGCCGTAGGGAGCAAGGGGAGGGGGGCAAAGAGAAGTGGGGAGGGAGGAGATGGGAAAAGGGTGTAGGGAGGGAGCTGAGAGGAAGCGACCATGCCGAATACACATACACACACACACACCACAGAAATTCAATTTAGTCGTGTGTACGGAGGTTGAAGGAGATGCTCGTGCTTAGACGGAGGTGCTGAACGGAAGAAGCCCTGTTGTCGTGCGGCAACGGCGACCGGAACGACGGGGAAATTCAGTGCTCTTGACCCTTAACAGCGCCGTGGGGCTTTTCCGTCGAGCCACGTGGCCCACTCCATTGTTTGCACTCGTTCGCCTCGCGATTCGAGAGGGTTTTCCAAGAGGAAATGAACAGCACAAACGGCTGTGGTATGGTCTCTGTCTGTCTGTCTCTCTTCCTTTTTGCTATCATCATGGATTCTTCCGCTCTTTTAGTGGACTTCAATGATGGATTGATCGAAGTAGAAGGTCTATATTTCTGGATGCATCGAAGTTGGTATCTGCGGCCACTACATCGTTTTGCTCTCTTACTTAAGCCCTAAGTAAATGGGAGTGCAGTGTATACAAATATTATTTCTTTAATTTTAGAAATTTTATAAAATTTTTCGAGATCTGTTAACTATAACAGTGAAAATATTATTGGAAAAACTAGTTAATCTCCAATATAAGAATCCACAGTATTTTAAAAATTTTATTAGCTCTATATTGGGAATGAATTTAAACGTTTTCCACTATTCCATTTATTAAATGGTTAAAATGTTGCTTAAAACCTGTCATTTCATTCTGATTTATCATTACCGTTTTTAATAGTATAGCGTTTGGTTATTTATTTATTTTTTTTACAAACTTTTACTATTAAATATAGCATTATGATAAAATTAAAGATTGTTTTAATATTTTTATCAGGTACAAATTAATTATGAATAATTACCCGCTATATAATTATCAACTTGCAATCATATATGCACATAAATACCAGCTGATTCTAAAGTCCCATATTTTTAAATACTAAATTCAGCATGGGAGTTTAGTATTCAACAAAAGGTGTTCATTGTGGAGCCTAATTTCTTCAAAAGTGTTCAGACGGTGTTTCATAAATATTTGGAACATGAAATGTGCCAATTCAACATTACACCGTTTAATTTAGAAATTCTGAGAATTGGTAATATTAATGGACTATAGCCATATCGATCACGTTATCTAACGCCACTAGATTTCTTTATGATTCTGGTCTTATATGGTGTAAGACCATCAAAGTATTAAAGGACAACATTCGCAACATCATTGTATATATCATTGTAACTCATTTGTTCGAACATGTTGCTGCAAATATTTCTCGTCGAGTAGAGTTGTGTTTGGCAAAAAATGGCTCTCAGCTTTCGATTGGAACTTTTTTCGCGGGCCCTTCGTTGGGATGCATTTTGTTTACATTACATATACGTATAGGATATGTAGATATTTTTTTGAATTAGCGTTTTTTAATTGTGAGATTTAATATAATTTGAAATTCACAATTTCTATCAAAAAGCGTGGGGCCCGATTGGGCCCAGTCAGCTCATATCAAACCCTGCTCAGCCTCCACGTTTATTGTAAATCACATTATAATTGAATACAATAATATATATAGTGCTAATCCTGTATTGAGATCTTTCTTTCTTTAAGAAAATATAACAGGAAATATTGGTTGCATGACTTTAGAATCAAAATATCTTTTTCTATAGGGGCTTTCTATAGATCTCCATCATGAAACTTTTCATTATTTTCAAAACAAGTAAATGTTAATCGTTTTTTTATTATCTCCGTAAGTAATCAGCATATTAAATTAATCTACGTAAAAAGTTGATAGTGAGTTAATAATTTTTTATAAACTCTTTCTTAACTTTTTAGTTTCATCGTTCCTAAAAGAAACTGCTAAAAAATTGTTAATATAATAAATGATATATATCCATTTCATTTTCCTTCCTATTTTTCTTTCTCATCAAGTGAATAACAAAGACAAGGTCACAACGTGTATACCATTTTTCATTATTTTTTTTTGCACTAATTTCATCATTGGACAAAACCTTCATGAAGATCTAAAGGGGTTGAGCGTGACGTTTTTATTCCTTCAAGCCAACTCCTCCTCTCAGGCTGTGGACTTCTTGTGTTGTTGCACTGTCCAAATGTCTCTCGAATTGCGGAGCTTGGTCTCCCCGGGTGGGCTTAATCCCCTAACCTTCAACCCCTTCGAACGCAGCCACCGTTCGCTGTTAGCGCAAAAGACGCCGAAGAACTTTTATCCTGATAATAGAACAGAGAGAGAGAGAGAGAGAGAGAGAGAGAGAGAGAGAGAGAGAGAGAGATAGATCTGCCAAACCCTCCTCTTGACCAATGGGAGCGACAGAGACGAGGGATTAGAAAACAGATGGGGGTATAAAGCTTGAGAAGCAGGGGAGAAAGAGTAACGGAGGAGAGAAAGAGGATTGAGTCGAGGAGGAGGGTGGATGGTGGTGGGCGATGATGACATACAGAATCCACTAGACTATAAGAACGATCAAGTGTTTTGACCACATCATTATCAATATTGATTTCGCTCGGAAGTTTAAACAATGGCCAGTTCCGAGTGGCTATAAAGGAGGGAGCAAACAGAAGGACTCAATCTTTGACCTCTTTCCCCATCAACTTCGGAATTCAAGCCGAATTGAAGAGAGACTGAAAAATAAAGGAGGAAGGGAGAATCGCCAGACCGTGAAGTGTATTTTTAGTTCTTATCGAAAAAGTTTCTTTCTCTAAATTGATTGACAACTTTAGGTGATAAAAGAAAAAGATTAAGGACTGCGAGTGGAAGAGAGGGAGATAGATAGATGGGGACTCTTGAACGAGATGAGAATGATTATGTAACTTGGAAGCTCGTAGTTAATTAGCGAACATCTGCACTTATCAAGTGGTAAGATTAGCAGTCTTCTTGGAAAAAATTGTGACTTTAATTATGTATTATGCTTAATATTAACTGTAATAGCTCTGGAAGAGGGGGGCTATCTTCTATTGCCGAAACACTATTGATTATTGTAAAGATTGGCTTATCTTGAATTTATATTATGATAAATTGCTTTTTCCCCCTCTTGTGAAGCACCGCCTTAATAGGCCAGAGTGGGCTTCATTGCTTAACAACTTTCAAGCTTAACTTCTCTTCGTATCTAAAAAGTGTTACAAGTGAAGCTAAATATTATGAATAAAAATTGTTACCATTTAGCTTTATTAAAATTATGAGGTATTTTTAAAGAATTTTATAAAGTTTCTTAACATTTATAAACCGTTATCTCTCTGAATATTAAATTAAACAATGCAATTTTTTCTTATTTTATTGTTTTAGTTTATTAATCGCAATAAAGTTGTAAATACGAATTAAAATTTAATATATGATAAATTAATTTAAATAATTAAACGCTCTAGAGAGAATATTGTAAAAATAAATAAGATGAATTTAATTTAAATATAGCCAATTTTCGGATCACATGATGGTAGATATTCTTTTTTCCTCTTCTATCTGTATCATGTCTATTCTTTGATGTTTTAGTAAAAAAAGTCAATGAATGCTTTTTGGAATAAAGATGATATCAATATTCTAAAAAAGACTTGAATAAAGTCTTTTGTATGAAGATATTAATTCAGAAATCACAGAAGAAGGTGCTTGAACTTCTATTGGAAAAATATTTAGATGATTAAATAAACGCTTAAATAAACCTCAAGTGTTCATTTTCATATATAGGGTGTCAGATCTTTAGAGTCAAATTTCTACAGTTGGTAGACTGTAAACTGAGTATTTGAGATAGAGAAGCAAATTTACGAGTGGCATAAAAAATTGTAGAATATGTAAACGGAAAAGCACTGGTCGTCCTCACAAGTCTGATGAAACTTTTGAGCGTATCCAAGGTGCGTATAACGGAGCCCTATGGAATCTATAACACGGATAAGCATTAAATTGGAGTTCCTGAAAGAAAGGTTCTAGAGTAGTTTCCGAATTACGCATTCAAAATCGTAACAGTGCTCACATGCGAGACTAATCAGCACGTGTTAAGATGTTGAGTGCGTAACTCGGAAACTACTCTTTGGAATTCGATCAAACTTTAATGATATACATAGTTTTATGTACCCTACTAGAAGAGGTACCCGGCGTTGCCCGGGATAATTACACTTGCACAAACTTTTCCTTTCATTGTTAGTCATGAGATATATATTGTTGGTTCATGCAGTGTGTTTGTGAATTGCGTGCTGATACCATTGTTGATACCTATTGTTGTACCAACTTTGCCTTGCATTGTTGGTCATGAGATATTTCTCATTAATATGCCTTGCCATAACCATGAATATCGATTTTTTATCGATATTTATTATTTTTCCGAAATCTGAGGTAGACAGTGACCTTCCTCATGCTTTAAAGGTCATGTATGCGAAATTTTATCAAGATCGGAATAAAACTGTAGATTTGTATAAAAAACGTACACACAGATCCACAGACCCACCCACAGGCAGACCCACAGACGCACAGACCCACAAACATCCTTCTTTATATATATAGATAGATTATGCCTCCAAAATTCATTATCCTAAGCGTTGCAGAGCCGGCAAGGTGGCCGAGAGGTCTATGGCGTAGGCTTTCTAGTTCTCGAGTCCACCTGGTCGTGGGTTCGAATCCCACCGTGGGCATGGATGTTTGTGTTTGTCCCGGGCTGCGTACAGATATAACTTATGTAAAAGGTACAAAATTATCTTAGAGGTCGACGCCAAAAATTCTAATAAACAACAAACAACAACTAAGCGTTGCAGAACTTGTTGATCTTGGTGGCGGCATTTTTATTTCTGTTCATATCTCAGTTAGCGATCAAATTCGGACCCATGTTCATATGAATTTTTTGCTTAGAATCACCCATACTACCACCCCTCCAAAGTTGGTCATCGAATTATACAACATCCTGTATTTTTTAACATTAATAACACAAGTCAACAAAAAATAACTAATGTTATGGCTACTATTTCTTTATACAGTAAATTATGGCATGCACATTTGTGCGTCTAATAAACATGTACCTCTCATCTAATCATACTAATTTTATAATAGAGAATTAAATAAGAAAACCTCATAATAGAGATCTAAACAGAAAGTCCTATATTTTAAAGCCTCCTATAGAAAGAGTTATATTAAATTGATGGAGGCCTTGCGGTACATAGCGGGAAAGAAATCACACAGAATTCCGACCGGTTTCGCCTTTTATTCTGGCTTTATCAAGGATACATATGAAGAGGCATGCAAGACGCCTATTTCGCCTTTTATTCTGTCTTGCATGCCTCTTCATATGTATCCTTGATAAAGCCAGGAATAAAAGGCGAAACCGGTCGGAATACTGTATGATTTCTTTCCCGCTATGTACCGCAAGGCCTCCATCAATTTCATCAAGAAGGACAGTACAGAGGACACATCATTTCATAGTTATATTGGATTAATCAGAAACATTAATCAAGTGTCTTCAATTTTATATTCACATTCTGTTTCTCAGTTTAGACCCTTTCGATTACCGTTAAAACCTATTTTTATTATTAATGATTAAATTAAGAAATTCTCCTTTATTTAGAGTATAAAGATGGAAAATAAATAAATAAAATAAACTTAAACTAAAATATTATTGAAACGTGATCAAAAATATTCAGTTTGGCCCAGTAAGGTTGTTTTTATTTTATTCCATTTTCTGGAATGCTTAAACGATCGATTGCGGCGCCAGTTTTATTACAGCGTAAAGCAAAAGAACGCTAAAACTTCAGTTCTTTTGCTCATTGGAGCTCGTACATAATTTTTTCCCCTTTCTTGACTTCCCGTTACTTTTTGACTTCCTAGTATTGAAGTATATTAAAATAGAATGCTTTTTTTATTTTGATCATAGTCATTCAAAGAGCACACCCATAAAAGGGGAAACTCGACCACCGTCTTAAATTAATTAATTCAAAAGGAGAAGCGAAGGAACGGGAGCCTTCGAAGAATAGATCCCGATACGGAACTAATCTTCCCTTGAAACTGAAAGTGGATTTCATCATAATTACCGGTACCTCGAACTCTGCACACGAGTGCATGATGGGAAGTGACACTGTTATTTCTGCTGACAAGGATTCCTCTTAAGAGGGTTACCCTCCTAATGCGATTACTCTTCCACCAGCAAAGTTACTGATACAACAGCCTCGTCGTCCTTCTCCTCCCATTGTCCCTTCCCACTCCCATTCCCTTTTCCTTTAAGCACGAAATTTAGTTTTTTTAAAAGAATAATAAATAGAAACGAGACCAAAATAATTCATCGTTTTTAAGAGGCTCATACTTTTTTAACGAATGATTCCTCTCAAATATCTTCAGTATTTTATAAAGTTATTATTTTATAAAATATCAGCAATTATTGAGTGTGCTTCCATTTCTTCCACCTCATTATTAGGACCGATAGGTACTTATGTTTTCACAATGTGCGTCCGTCCGTCCGTCTGTCCGTTGGTGCTCTAGCTTTCGAACGCTTCCGAATTTTCGACTTCCGTTTTCGCAATTCGACAACTTAGGGAAATCGGAAGACTGAGTTCGTTGGTGGAAAAAGTCGATGAACTACTTCCGGTTCAAAAAGTCAAAAATAATATAGGGGACCACGTTTATCACTATACAATCCTATCGGTCCTGGGCATTTCGGTTGCCTCACTTGTTTGTTATTGACTTGCATGTGAAGTTTTAAAAAAAACTGAAATCGACTCTATATTTCTCACTAAATGGGATTAAATTATTCTGGCAACTTTTTATTTCTTCGAAAACCTGTTCTACAACTTTTCTGTAACATTCAAATTTTAATTATAAGTTTTCTCAGCATGCTGATTACTTGTAAATGGAAATGGCTAAAGTATAAATCAACATACGGCCGTTGACAAAAAATAATCGACGGAGCTGAAATAACAACTCGATTATGAAGAAACTTCACATGCAAATCGATCACAGTTTCGCAGGACTTAATTTTCAAACAGATAACACCGTGCTACACAGTGCTTGCCTCTCTATGGAATCTCAGTGCTTGCAACACATTACCTTGGCCAGAGAGATCTCTCTCCTATTGAGCACATTTGATATGTGATGGGGCATCGCCCAGAATTCCAACGAAGATATTTTGTGTTTACTATCCACATCTTTCTCTATTGTGATGAATATTTTATTAATTAGAGCTATAGATTGTATTTGATATAATATGCGCTTTATTTAATTTGGTATTGTAGTAAAAGGAGGTTTTTATTGCATCTTTTAAAGCTACCTCTCAGAATACCATCCAGCAACAATTTGTGGATCTATTCCACGTCAGGTAACAGCTTTTATCCAGGTCAGAGATAGACCAAAGCCATACAGACTTACTCACTTTGTGTAACGATTTATGTCCAATAAATTATCGAATTATTCTGAAATCACTTCTTCTTCTGTACTTGCACATTCCACATAATAACTCTCGGGCCACTTGCACACTTCTTTCTTAGTAAGTCGATTTCTTTGTCGAAGAGTGTGTAGTGTGTGTAAAAAATCAGCAGAGATGATTATTACTCTTTACTTCAAGACGTACACATTAATTTTCCGCTCTTCAACCGATTTTTATCTATTATCGAATTCAAATATGTAAGATATATGCCCAAAAATCAAGATATTGTAATGTTGAAATAATACATATTAACTCATTACTTATATTTGATATTGTAAGCAAGGAGATATTAAATATTGTGTTTATTTATTTTAGATATCGTTTCGCCGTTTATACCCAAAGTTTCGCATTTCAGATGATCCAAACCCTTTAAATTTGACAGAAGCTCTCTTGTTTATCTAATGTCTGGCACTATGCAAATGAAACATGTAAAGACGATGGGTGGTGGTTGATGGTAAAGTTGGGGAGGTACTCCCCTTTTCTCTTTCTCCTCCCTTCCTCTGCAGTAGCCTCGGGGTTCCTTTATCGCATTGACCGGGAGAAAAAAGACAGACCAAACAGTGAAACGCGATTCTGATTAGACTTAGTCGCGCTGTCGCCCGTGGCAACGAAGGGGGTCGCCGGACCTCCACAACCCCCAATGGAGGCTCGTCAAGACCTTTCTTTTCTATAGGATCTCTTGTCTCTTCCCCTCTTTTTTAATTTGCGGTGGCTTTTCGATGACTAAAGCTTCATCGACTTTTAATCTTTCAACAGTCATTATTTCCACTGCATTGGCTAATGTTTTATCTCCGGGTAACTTTTGGGGGCAGTTGTTTGTTCTGGCCTCATTTATTCGTCAAGCAGATTTTCCCGTCCAACAGAGAGAACCTTCAACCGTCAGTCTCTCTGAAGCCGGCTGTCAAAAAGAGTATAATGCACAAAAATCATACAGTGATACATATTATCTGATCTAGGCTTCCTCTCATTTCCTTCTTCCATTCTCATTTCACAGTTGTCATTCAAGTGGGCAGACCATCTTCTATTTTCTAGTAATTTTATGATTAATCTTAATTTAAAGCTGCCGTTCCGAAATTGTTTAGGACGTTATAAACCGTTTATTATCATAAATGAGCATTAAAAAGTTCTTCCGAGTTCTTCCGTGATCAAACCGACTTATGGTTATGCTAAACAAACCGCTTCATGTAGACCATAGATGGATATGGCTTCATTCTCTGTGAATTGTATTTGTTCACACTTTAATCGCTACGTGATCCAAAATTTCCGGACACCTCTCTCTCTGTCTCTCTCTCTCTCTCTCTCTCTCTCTTTTTTTTTTCTTTTTTTTTGCACTGCAACTGTGATTTCATGAAAATAAATATGGTTCCGAACCTCCCTTTCTTTTTTAGTACGGTCTCAATTTTCAGAGGAAGGCTTTACATCAGATTTTGATAGACAGTTTTATTTTAGTAGAATTTTATTCTCTTCTTCACCAACATATTCAGTTTATATATTGAGCGATGAGGACTAGCCGGAGTTCTCGCTACAAATTCGTCCCACAGATGTTCAATGCGACACATATCGGGGCCCTGTGCAGTCCAGGCCATTTTTTCAACCTTGTCTCATGCACACAGTTTTTTGTGACAAAAAGCATTTTCTTATTGACATTACAGTGGCCCAAACGGTGCCCACAATGTTGGTAGTGCAGAGTTGTTCAAATGTTAAAGAAATTTGCTACTGGAAAAAACATCTAATCTAACCCATGAAAAAGAACCCCATACCATGACACTGCTTCCCATATGCAATTAGGCGTCACCTATTCTCTATCGTAGGTCACGAATCAGATCCAAGTAAATAGCTCAACGCAAACAAGGAGCGAGGAGAAGCGATTCTGACAAGAAGGAGACGGGAACATCTGCGAAGCGAGAAGGCAGGCTGAACTCATTAGGAAACCGGAGGGGCAACTTAGTTAGATGACTCTTTTATTAAATTAGTTTCTGAGCAAGATGTTTTCCAATGGATTTTTCACTGTAAATCCGACGAATTTCACAGAGAAGCCCTGTATGCTGATGGCACGTAGTTTGTCATCACTGCCACCATCATCTTGGCTTAAAATGTTGTTCTTCAGCAACTTTTTCTGAGGCGATTTCCACAATGGAGAAGTATTTTCTTAGGAATCCTTTTTTAAGAGATTTAACTTGAGATATATTAGAAAAATCCAGTTCTTTTCAATTACAAAAAAGCATAAAAGGTCCACTAATGCAATCGTTCTCCGGTCTGAACCAAAATCGACCATCTGATTGCCAAAGCGTATACCGAGATTTGTTGCCTCAAAAGACATATTTCCTTTATTTGTGGTAACTTGTGCATTGCTCCGAATTGATTCTTCTGATATGAGGCTTAAGAACAGCAAGACCATAGAAAACTAGCATCCTCATTTAACGGCGAATGGTAATTGTATTGACAATACTTGAAGTGGCATTTCGGAATTCTTTAACAATTGTTTCATTTGAAAACTTTGGAGCTCAAATCAATTCATCAAAGCGCGGGTAAGCGGCGGGAGTCAATACGACTCTCTTAAGTAGTATGAGCCAGGGCGAACAGAGCTCGTTTCATGGTGGAGGCAAAATTTCGACTAAGTCCCACTTCGAGCACCCAACGATTTGAAAACTTACATGTGTTAGCATTCGACGATCTCCGTCGGCCATTTTCTTTGGTTTTATCACTTTTCCTAGTGGTTTTTCTCCTTCACTCGTGACCCCGTAAATTAATTAACACCAATTAAATACAGTGAGTGAGCATATTATTATGACCACCTAACATGTTTATGCAAATGCGCGCACGGACGTCGCCACAATGTAAATATAAAAAAGGGAAGCTGATTTATTGTCTAAACAGGATATCGTCCCTCACGTGACAACAGTCACGTGAAACATTTATTCCAATTTCGTTAACATTAACATGAATCAACCTATGTATAAGAAAATCATCTTTAAGTTTGTGTTTCAATTGGCCCCCTTATGAATTTTCTCTTTTCATCGCGGAAGAAACTGTAACAGAGTATAGGGTGTTGCAGATAACTACAGGACAGTATAACGGGAAGCCCACCCTCCTCGACTGCAGGGGCCGGCTCGGTCGATTGGCAGAATGGAAGGAGATGAAGGTGGCCTGCAGCAGCCAGCAGTTTCCACAGTCGGGGAGGGGGGGGACGTCAAAATTATCATTTGATGTCGAGCCGGCCCCTGCTATCGAGCGGGTAGGCTTCCCGTTATACTGCCCTGTAGTTATCTGCAACACCCTGTACCAGTGGTGTGCTGGCAAATGTTTAACAATCGGCTCCACGACTACTCGATTGGAACCGGAAGTGGTTACTGAAATATTTCAGCCCGGAACCGGAACTTGTTACCGGATATCAGAATTGAGACTTCAAATCTGCAATAATTTTTGAGATTTTTTTTTTACAGATTTGTAAGATTTGTGGGACGGTGTACGAGAATTTTCTGTATGACGGACCCCTTGGTTGTCTCTCAGTTGCAGTGTTACATTATGCGATGGAATTTTTTGACTAAAATCTCTGGGGTTTTTTCTCCTAACAATATGCAGGATGTATCTGAACGGACTGTACAAACTTGGAGGGTATGTACTATGGGTGATTCTAAGCAAAAAAGTTCATATGAACATAGGTCCGAATTTGAACGCTAACTGAGATATGAACAGAAATAAAAATGCCGCCACCAAGATCGATAAGTTAATAACTCAAGTTCTGTAACATCTAAAATGATGAATTTTAGTAAAACTATAGGGTATATAAAACTGTGTGTACCGTTATCAAATTCCAGCCAATAGTTTCAGAATTACGCGTTCAACATGCTCACATGCGAGTGCTAACCAGCACGTGTTACGTTTTTGACTGCGTAACTCTGAAACTATTCATTGGAATTCTATCAAATTTTAACAGTCCACATAGTTTTATGCACCCTGTTATTTTACCAAAATTCATCTTTCTAGATGTTACAGAACTTGAGTTATTGTTGATCTTGGTAGCGGCATTTTTATTTCTGTTCATATTTCTGTTCATATCTTAGTTATTGCTTAGAATCACCATACTACCTCTCCTCCAAGTTTGTATAGACCGTTCAGATACACCCTGTATACACGAATTAATGTATAAAAAAAAATAATTTTTCATGTCTTTGTTGAAATTCAACAAACGGCTCGGAAAATATTACGAAGTTCAACAACCGGCTCGCAAAATCTTAAGAAGTTCAACAACCGGCTCGCGCGAGCCGGTGCGAGCCGGCTCCAGCGCACCACTGCCCTGTACCTAATAAAGCACTTTATTATCCATGCCTATCGTACAGCTGCAGTGGTATCGTTACATCCCAAGCACCAGCGGTATATGGTTAGTCAATAAATCAAATCCATAACAACTTTTTTCGGTAAGAGAATAACAGAAAATTACTTAAACCTCTGACATTGGACTCTTTCACTAGACATCCGATGAATAAAATTTTTCTTTGGTTTATGTATATAACAATATTAATACAAGGGTATTTATATTTATTCGTATATGTTTATATTTTTACACATATTTACTTTTCAATCCCGCTTACTGTTAAAGATCGGGGGCAGCAGTCCTTTGGAAGACCTCCAGCGCTCGCGATCTTCCGCCATAATTATTACCCAAGCGATTCGAACCCAGATTCACCATTTAGTCTAGTCAATTGGTTTTAGGCCGACTTCTTGGTTCTCTTATCCACCAGCTTAGAGTATAACGACTACCTTACTGCCTAGAAAGACATGTTTGCGGCATCCGTATAACGCGGCCATACTAAAGCAACGGAGACCTCAATGTGGAGAAGTACGGTGTCACATCTAAAGACTTCCTTATTGTGCTGCAGTGCACTCCATCTAGTAGGGTAACATCTGCCACATCTCTAAGAAATCTCATTTCGGCCGTTTATACCCGCGACTGCACTTTTTCGGTCATTACCCCTGATCATCTGTGTGAAAGGGAACAAATTTAGATTTGAAAACAGAGAGCTTGGCTTTGTTTCTGTATAAAAGCTCTGAGATGTGCGTCCGGATAAATGATATTAAGTCAATACCGTTTATTAGACTTTTCGACTGCTTTCATATTCTGCCTTTTAGTTTTTTTATTGGGTTCATTCATAATTATTGAAACAGTTAAGACCAAAGGACGAAGAGAAACCAGCGAACCGCAATACGTGAGCTCTGTGTCGATCTTCTCGTATGAGTTTGCATATATCAGGTAAAGGGCAAGGTTAAAATGATGCATACCTAGGTTCCACACGGACTCATATCTGAAAACATGGTGTCTGAAAACATACATTGCCCCAGTGTCATGTACGGCAATAATTAGGAAACAACCTATTATTCTTCCGTTCTGTGGGTTCTTCCTCAAATGATTTGGATAACTTTGATTATACATGTTTTCTCTTCTGTAGTTTTTTTTAGCAACGCACTAAGTAACTGCAATAAAAGTAAGCAGCATGTCAGAACATCGGAATTGATATTCATAAGGGAAATTCTGATGTTATATTCAACTTTTGAATATATTGAAATAGTGACAACAGCACTGTATTGATTGACAGGTTCCTTTATCATTCACTATTCTACCGAATTTCGATGGATTGTTAAAGCTCAAAGGCGGCCACATAAAATGATTATATATTCCATTCAGCATCCCTCTCCTGCTCAATGCCTTGTTTGGCTTCATTGTACTTACTCCTTCAGATGGTACCTGATTAGTGGATGAGCGGAATATAGGCATGCAATTTATTTTAAATATTTGGTCTAAACTGCCTTCAGTTTAAAATAATATTTGAAATTGATTTTATTCGTTGGTTGTTTTGCTGTAATGAAAATCTTGAAGATAAACACGCATTCAAAAGCCTTAGACAGGAAAATGGAACTAGTTAAAAAGATTAAATCTTCCTTCTTTGAAGACTGTGCTCCTTTTTTCGATATTTTATGGAGAAAAGTCAATCGTTTCCTTTCCGCATCAAAATAATCGATGGGCAGCAAAGCAAAAAGATAAAGGAAGAAAACAAAAGAACCAGGGAAAAAGATTTACTGGCGGGTGAGGGGGTGGTGGAAGGGGTTGGAAGAGGAAAGAGACGGCTATCTTTTCTTTTTTAGATTTCATTCTTTTAAGAAGGGCTTCAATTATATTGCCAGGAAACCAAATGGCAGAGTCTTTTCTATCCCGTTCGATTCTCAAAATGAACGCCCCTCCCCGGAGACTTCACCCTCGTCGGTTGGTCACTCTGTCGGTCAGTCGCTGTCAACCCGGCCGGGTTCGTGTTTGTCCGTCCACGACCACCAAGACACACCCGCCCCACCCTTCCTCCACCTCCTCCTACCTTCCTCTTTTTCCTCCTCCTTTTTTTGCTTTTTTGCTTTCTCTCTTTCTCTCTCTCTCTTCTCCTCTTCAAATTTACTCAGTGGATGAGTTCTCGGTGCTGGCGAGTGATTGGTTCTCTTGTCGTATCCAAAGCTCTGCTGCAGTTACCGTAACAACAACAACAAAACGAAGAGAGAAGGGAAAAAATCGATGCCTTCATATGTTTCTCTCTCTCCAAAATATCTCCACCCGTAAAAGATGTTTTCAATGTTTGCAACGCTTATTCTAATACGCATCGATCGCCCTTCCTCGTTTAGCACAGTTTAAATTTTGAATGGCGCTTAAACTCAACCATATCATCGATGTAACCCATCAATTAATATGTCGTAGTAATTGGGGGAAAATAAACAATTAAAAACAAGTGATAAAAGTATGTTATGAATTCTAAGAACTATCCATAAACTTTTACCGAATTTGAATTTTTTTATATTCTCAAAAGGGTACTGTTCTCGATTTAGCCGATCAGTTAACGATATTAATTATTTTTCCTTTGCTTTTTTTTTAAATATAGGAATCCTGAAAAAATAAATGGAATCATTTTTACATTTTAAACTGTCGCTTTATCAATCTAACAGGATGCATAAGGAAAATTATGCTGGATCGTTCAGAACGATTATATAAATCTACAGGTTTTATAAAAGTTTCACTATAGATGTATTTATCATATCATTTTTAGGAGTTATCGCCATTTTTAGCATTATCATGTGGAAAATTTGTTACTGATAGTAAAAAAAAATTATATTGAGAACTGGTAGCAGTTGGATCAGACTTTAGATAGTGCTCTCTGGATATTTAAGGATTCTTTCTTTTTATTTGTGAAATGGCATAGCTTAGTTTATTAACATCAACATGAACTTAATCCCTACCTCTCCAAGGAAGAAATAGAAAAAGTAGCGAAGCCTTGAGTTCAAGGAAATAAGTCGCGATAAAAGTGAAATTAAAATGTGGGATTAGGAAGTGGGGATAAAAAATGAGGATTAAAATTGGGGATAAAAATGGAAGATAAAGAAAGGGTAAAAAATGGGGTAAATAATCCCTCCAATTTTATCCTCTTCATTTTTACCTTTTTATCCCCATTTTTTAATCCCAATTTTGTTATGGTTAGAAAATCAAAAAACGCTGTATATTCTTTCGTTTCTCATCATTTTCAATCACTTGATATGTTAAGAGTTTCTAAAGACCACGCATGTTCGGACCAACCCCCATAACTTCGACCCCTTGAGGATAATCAGGTGTACAAAGTTCGTATTAATGTAAATTTTGCCTAGAGAAATCTGAATAATGTACCGAATTTACTCCTTTACATACCTATACGTATATTATTGATCGTAACTCCGACCCTAATAACTCCGATCCCAGTGGACCAATCCAAAGCAAACTTTACCCCTAGCAACCTATTTACCAAATTTCAACCTTCTATGCCAAAAGTTGTTAAAAATATGAAGGGATAAACAGACAGACGGACATGATAGATAACGAGAAGCGTTCAAATTTGACCTGGACTTTATTTTTATAAAATCAGGAAACTACAAAAAAAACCTACACACACACCAGTTACTTCTCTAAGAACTCTACACATTTTTTCTAGCGTTCTGGGAGTACCTGAATACCGGTTCTGTAGAAATCGAACCCACGTCAGAAAACCCTTTTTTTCACTTCCTCATTGGAGCCGAACCTCTGCCCTCCCAAGAACTCTTTCAGTGGTCCAAAAAGGTGATAGTCGCAAGGGGAGAGATCCAGCCGCTGTATGGAGGATGTGGTAAGATGTCCCATTTGAGTTCCGTCAGTGTGTTTATAGTCAGTTTGGCTATGTATAGTCTGGCATTGTCTTGCAGAAAACAAACACCACTGGTAAGGGGTCCTGATCGTTTTTCCTTAGTGCCGGCTTCGGGGACGTCCTCAAAATATCACAGTAGTAGGCCGCATTTATGGTTCAACTTTCTTCCAGAAAATCGACATGAATGATACCCTTAAAGTCCCATCACTTTCGTTGCCGACGGTGTCATCTTTTAATTTCTTGGGTCATGGTGAGTCAGTGTGTCGCCTCACCAGGATCGCACGCTTGCTTTCAGGAGTATGGTGATGAACCCATGTCTCGTCGGTGGTCACAACACGCCTTAGGAAGCTGTCACCTTCCCTGTCCTATCGCTGCAGCAGCATGGAACAGATTTCCACCCGGGTGGTTTTGTGATCTTCGGAGAGTTGCTTAGGGACTCATCTGGCACAGATCTTGTTGAATTTCAGCTTATCGTGGATGATGGTCTCCACACTGCTAGCGCTGATGTTCAGTAGTGAAGCCAATTCTCGGACATGAATCTGCCTGTTGTCCCTTATCAGCTCAGTTGTTCGTGCGATGATGCCATCATTGACAGCAGTTGCTGGCCTTGCCTTACGATGATTCTCGCCCTCCTTCAAACTTTTGGCATCAAGCAAAGACAGATGATCGAGACAAACATGACTCGGTGAACTGTCTTTGAAGTCTCTGATGAATTTCAGATGCTTTCACATCTTCGTTGTGGAGAAACTTGATGATTATTCGTTGTTCTACTTTGATCGACACATCGCTGTCCGCCATTCTGTTTAAACAAACAATCAGTTGTCAAGACAACCGGATGAGTGGTGCTGCATTTGCATGACAGACGGTAGTTGCCATCCCAACAGTGAAAGTTTAGATTTTTACAACAGTGAACTTTACAAAAAATAAAGTCCAGATCCAGATCAATTTTGAACGCCTCTTGTATTAGTCAGCTACGTATTATTAAGCTAATGAATTTTGACAGCGAATACTTATTTTTGTTGTATGTACAAGTAATTACGAAGTATGTATTTGTTATATGTAAGCACTGGCTATGTCAATATACGAGGGTTGGGGCGTAAGTCTTGGCAAATATTTTTTTCTCAGAGCTGAGAAATGGTATCACAAAATGTCATATGTCTCAAGGAATCCGTACATTCGTAGTATGTTTCCACAACACCATCTGGCTCAGTAATTTCCTGTTGTTGCACGGAGAGCAATGTTAAATCAGTTCTTAGTCATCTGCCGTGCAGGATGGATGTAACCCGAGTTGAACAATGCTCATATCTCAAAACAGCCATTCTCCGTGGAAGAAATGCCAGAGAATGCCGCGGATTCTCCTTTTTTTTTTTTTTTTTACCTTTCATTTCCTATGAAACCTTTAATGTTATGAGGAACATGAAACCTGTAATTTTATCAACAACCTTAATAAACATGAGGAGCAAAATGTTAGCGTGTTGTTAAATGTCCGTATATTTCGTCCATTCCTTCCTTTCATCTATATATTTCACATTTTCCACCGACGCTCGAATTTTCACTAAAAACAAAATAGTTGCCATGAACTAATGCCCCAGCCCTCGTAAAATTTTTGAAACCTCTACGAATATTCAACACAGCAGCACTTTAACGGAGAAAGTGAATGCGTAATACGCTATACGCAAGTCTTTGGAAAATACGAGTATTTCATTCAAAGTATTGGAAAGAATATGTTGTCGATCTGATCCTGAAGAGAGCGGAAGGTGCAGAGGATGCAAGAGACTGCATAGTGATAAGGGAAAAAATGTTAAAAAAAATGGAGTTTTGATAAAATTGCTAGTTTGTTTAGGTCTATAAAGTGGAGGAAAGCAGCATTATTTGTTAATTTTATTTCTCGCAACGTGGTTTCTAAAACACCATCTCTCTGTCTCTTTCGTTCTCTCTCTCTCTCTCTCTCTCTCTCTCTCTCTCTCTCTCTCTCTCTCAACGTGCTCTCTAGTTGGATGCACTTGTACAAAGGGGTCTTTCAAAGAATTAGCACAGACTATCTTTTGAGATACGCGCAAGCCTCATCTGAGGATTTCAGAAATTTCAGTAAAATTTCACCTCCAACTTCAAGCGAAGAAACGGAAAAAGCAAAAGAATCTAAATTAGATGCTAAATACAACCAGAAAGTAACGCATTTATTTTTTAACGGAGGAAATATATTTGTTGTGTAAAAGTTAACATAGCCAAAAAGAAGAGTGAGCACATACACAGGGAGTGCATAACAAGAATAGCTTCTGCACACGCGCAGTACGTGCTACTAGTCGTTTTACAAATGGCCGCCGCTATCACCTCGTCTACAGTGGAAGAACAGTGAGCTGTTATAAGGTTTCTTTTCGCAAAAGAGAAGAAACCCGCCCGCTGAAATTCATGGGGAAATGGTAGAAATTTACGGTGCCGACTGTATGGACTATTTAGTGTGTGCAATGGTGTAAAATGTTTCGGGAAGGAAGAGTTAGCTTTGCCGATAAACAGCGTTCTGGACGGCCTGCGTCAGCGGCAACACAAGCCATTATCGAGGACATTAACAACATAATCAGAGAAAACCATCGCATTTCCTTGAAAAAAGTGTGAAACCTTTCACATATCCTATGAATTTGCATGGGATATGAGCGCGCCAACTGCCAACAATCTCCCAACGTGGCCAACAGTCTCAACAAAAAGCCAACAAATTTCCAACGCCTTGTGCTCACTGGGAAACTACAAGCTGTAAACATCCACATTCTCCGGTACGCAAAAAATTCAAAGTATCTCCTTCAGCTCGGAAGATTATACTTACAGTTTTTTTGGATATGCAAGACATCCTATGTTCAACGCCGCTACCTTTTGTGAAATATTTGATCAAACTGCAGCGTGCTATTCGGGATAAGCGACCAGAAAGAGAAAACGCTGTTCGACTTTTCATGACATCGCCCGCCCTCATATGGCCAACGTCGTCAAAGCAAAACCGGTCCGTTTCTGTTGTGAGGTTCTGGACCAGACTTAGCGCCCTCGGACTACCACCTCTTTGGGTGGTCAGAAATTTGAGACTGACGGGGAACTCAAATCTTCTGTGCACCATTGGCTGTATTCACAGCCGACGGAGTTCTGTCAGGGTCTTTTAATGGGGGATTTAAAAGACCCTGGTTCTATGAACGGGTTATTCTGAAACGGGTGCAGTGTTGGGATAATGCCTAAATCAAGTGCCTATGTGGAAAAGTAGATAAAGACGTATTGTTCAGCTGCATTAATTGTTTATCTGTGTGTTTTGTAATTTTATTTGAAAAAAAGTAAACTGCGTTACTTTCTTGTATCTCTTTGTATATCAGATACTAAATAGGAGACAAAGAATAAGTATTTGGGGCCAATTAATATGCCACAGCATTCATAAATTCATGCGTTGTCTGGTACAAGGTGCTACACAAATTTTCCGAGAATTTTCTTGTAAAAAAGCAGAAAACGTACCTTGCACCCTAATTTTTGTTATTACCTTCAAAGTAGCCACCTCCGGCACGTATGTAACGATCCCAACGATTTTCCCATTTTTGGAAGCACTCCGGAAGTCCGAAGGTTGTAGGGTGTTTAAGACCAGTTGCGATTCCCCTTGGATATCTTCAATGGAGTCAAAACGTGGCCCTTTCATTTTAGAGAAGAGGGGACTAGGTTAGGAGAGTAGGGAGGGTGGGGGGACCGTTGCTACGTTGTTTTTGCCAGGAATTTCTTCACAACGAGCGTGGTGCGTGCGGGCGCGTTGTCATGGTGGAGCAACCAGTCTTTGTTCTTCCTCAGTCTCTTCAAAACTTCCAGTAAAACTGCCTGTTGACAGTCTGACCAGGTCGATTAACACTGGTCTACAAAAGTATTTAAATTGATATTTCTGGATAAAACGTTCGTCTTTCTTATGAAAATTTGCCTTCTGAATTCAAATCTGCAATCCGTTTTTCTGTAGCAGGCATAGTTTTCAACGTCGAGGCAATTTCAGTTTTTTTCCCCCCCCCCCCCATGCTGTGAATTTATATAAGCAAAACACGAAACCATGGCTATTCTAGTCACTTATTACAAACATTTTATGCAATATAAAACAAAAAAATTATATACAGGCACGTAATTGGACTATCGCAGAGGCGTCGAGCATATGAAACTCGAGGTTCCTGGTTCGAATCCAGGCCGCAGAATTTTTTCCTTTCATTTTTTCAAATAATGTCATTGCCTGATGTTTGGAGTTCATCTCCAGTTTAAATTTATTATTTATTATATCAGGTCGTTGCATATCAAATGTCGGATTTCAGAGGTCATCTTTAATTGCCCGCTAGAAAGGACACCTTCACACGTGCTATTCGAAATAACCCCTATTGCAAACCAAACATTGTTGCTAGCCATTTGGCAGCTTGTCGAGCCCTCTCCGATAGAATCCATGGTCACGAGACTCAATAAACTCCCGGAATGCGTTTTCGACGTCTGCATGGGTTAGGAATGTTTTCCTCCGGAGAAAATTGCCCAGCTCTGGAAAAGATGGTAGACGGTAGGGGAGAGGTCCGGAGAGTACGGGGGGGGGGGGTGGAAAGCACCTCGTAGCCCAGAGGCTGTAGCGCCTGCACGGTTGTTCGCTCGTTATCATGCAGCAGAAGGACGCCTTTCCGATGCACAAGTGCAGGTTGTTGCTGACACAGTTTTGTGTGCATACGATGTAGTTCACGACAGTAGGTCGCAGCGGTGATCGTCTCCCCCTGCTGCAGGAAGCTGTAATGCACTACACCACGGATGTTCCACCAAACTGTAACCATGAGCTTCCTGGGGTGAAAAGGGGGTTTAGGGAACTGTCGCGTGGGTTCATCAACATCCAGCCACTGTGCTGACCGTTTCCTATTGTCGTATAGGAGCCACTTCTCGTCGTAGGTGACAATGCGATCTAGAATCTCCGCTTCTTCATGGCGCAAAAGCAATTCCGTACACACCTCCAACCGACGCTCTTTTTAGTTTTCCATAAGTTCATGTAGGACCCATTTGTCCTGCTTTTTCACCTTGCCGATGGTCCTAAGGTGTCTACTGACAGTCGACGCTGATACAGCATGATCCCCTGCAAGGTCCTCTTCCACAGAGCGCTTCAGATCAGCGTCATTCAACACGTTGGGCGGTCTGCCGCGTGGCTTATTTGCCAGGTCCGTCACTCCCGCCCGGAATTTTCGGAACCAACGTTGGACAGTACGTTCGTTTATGGTGCCTACAGCGAATACCTTATTGATATTTCGAGAGGCGTTGGATGCCGTGTGATTCAACCTGAACTCGTAATGCATTATCACACGTAATTCATATGAAGTCATGACTATCTTCGCTTGGGTTCAAACGCTATTAAATAACATCGCAGACATGCAAATTTCGGGCAGCTAGTCGCTGATAGGTTTATCTCGGGGAATGTGCCAGTTTGTTATGAGTAATTGCTACTAAACGTGGAAACCGTGCTGAAGCGCGGAACCCACCTCGAAATCCGACATTTGATATGCAACGACCTGATAAATTGAAAAACGTGTGTCTCACTATGAGAAGTGCCTCGATAACAATGGCGATTATGTAGAAAAGTAGTGTTGGGTTTAGTATTGTACGAATAAAGTTTTGATATCTTTTGTTTTTTATTTGGATACCCAATCGTTCTTTACTTTCTGGGCGACCCTCGTACTTGGGAAACTTTTGGGGAAGTAAAAGAAGACTTCCAAACCATCATAAATGTCATATATGCATGTAGTTTGTTTCGTTAAGGTTTTTAATAACAGATATTTTTTCTTTACAGAATTGGTAATGCACTTAATCGGGTCTTTTATTTCATCTGGAACAATGACAATATCATCGTACAGCGAATTTTTAACGGAATATGTGTTATGCTAAAAGACTAGACAGAACATTTTTATTGTATGTTTGTTCACTTAACTTAATTCGCCGTATTTGGTTCATGCACGAAGAAGCACCTGGAATATGTCAGAGAGTAAGAGAGGCGCTTAGAAGCCTATATTAGAACTCATGGTAGTCATTACTTGAAGAGTACGGACTTCGTAAACAAACCTGCATGAATTAAAAATTCCTACAATTAAAAGCGAAAGAGGCCATTTGTTTATATGATAATTATCGCTTATTTTTACGTCCTCAATCACTCTCCCAAATGTTTCCCACATAATTTTAGTACCCTTTTTCAATGTTTAGCGGATAAAATGCTGGAGATTACAGAGCATGCAAGGAGCTTGTTTTTGGTTAGCGTTGAAGCACTTGTAGGTCAACGGAAGATCAAGCGTTCACAGGCATTCCCTTAGTTCTCGCAAAAATTTTGGAGGAGGATCTTGCTGTAAGATATCGGCATGTTGGTTAAAAACATTTGTCTATTCGTGCATAGTCGATGTCCTGTTTTAAACGATGCGATAGCGCTCTCACTCATGATCGATTGTTTTTTGAGACATAGTAACCCCTTTTAGATAAAGACTATGGATCATTTTTCCAGCAGGTGAATACTCTGGATATTGCACCTTTCGAAAGCGTGCTTTGTTTTTGAAGCTGCTTTGTTGTTTGAAGCGTGACTCCAGCTAAACGAGCACCTTTTCAAAGTCCTTCTCCGCCCCCCACCCCCAATGCTGATCAAATTCCGTGAATAGTCTCTCCCAAATCCTTCCTAAATGGGTAATAAGTACAAGCTTAAATCACATGACCTCAAATTATTTTGTATAAGAACGAATCAAAACAAATTTACATATAACAGAGTACTTATAATATAAATAATACACATAAGAACAAGACTGACCTGGCCGATCTGTGGATACTTTGATGGATTGATACTGAAGATGGCTACATTGTGGCCGAAATGTACATCTATGTTATGATGAATAAATTCTTTGTGGAAATAGTGGAATCCATAGTCTCCTTTGCAAATTTACATATGTTTCAAAGGCCATTCATTGGCCATTGTATGCACATCATCGTAAATGCCTAAACATTATTTCCAATTTTAATGAAAATTACTTTAATCACTAAAACAGAAAAGCAAACGAAGGGTATATGTCACTCTTGAATGAATTCAAAATATTGACCACAGTAAGAGATATACACTATCTATCAAAAATGTTCTGACAGTAGATTAATGAATTCGCGCGGCAATCATTTTAAACCGGTTGCAGTTATACAAAATATCATTGTAAAAGAGATGGCGTGTGGCGCAGAGATGTCGAAATTCGATAATGGTGTAATTGTGGGATGCACCGTAGTGGACTCTCCAGCAGAGAAACCGCTACTAAGGTAAACAGGCCGAAATCAACTGTGGCTTCGTCCTGTGTAAGTGAAGGGACATTGTAGGGATACTGAAAGTTCCGTACGACCGAAAGTTCTGACCAACAGAGATCGCGGAGCCATGAAACGTGAAATTGTCAAAAATCTGGGCTACCGCCGATAGCAATCATCAAAAACAGTTTCAGGCAACAATAAGGGTGTCCGTTTCCGTCTTGGATAGTCAGATAGAGCCGCCGCGCATAAACTTCATATCACGAAGTCTCAAAGGCTCAAGAGGTGTCTAGACCATTGCAGGGGAAGTCAGTTATTGAAGATTCGCACTGTTTCCCTCCGATGGACTAGTATAGGTGTTACGGTTACCGGAAATGCTTTCCGTCGGCATGCAGATATATTATGCATGATACGGTGTTGGACCGCTGGCGGTTGTTTGTGGTAACATGAAGTCGTAGTTCTATTCTGGACAATGAAGTACTCCCAACACTGTGGCATTTTTACGGAATGGATCCCTGTTACTTACAAGATGACAATGTCAAATTTCATTTTGTTGCTGCTACCATGCGATGGTATGACGTGAACAATGTTTAACGCTTGGATTGGCCTGCACAGAGCCCCGACCTCCATCCTATTGAACATCTTTGGAACGAGTTGGCACGACGGGTAAGATCTCAAGAGCAGCGGCCAACTTCCATTACCCCCTGTGTGAGATTATACAAGAGGAATGGTGGAAAATTCCAATGGGTATCTTCCACATTTCCAGCATGCCTCAGAGGGGGCTGCTGTTACAGCCACAGGAGGTAACGTTACAAGGTTTGGCAGTTCAAAAATCCCAGACAAACATTTTGTATAGGTTTACAATTATTTTTTGGCGGATAGTGTAGTTAGTAATCCAATAAAAAATAACACAAAGAAAAATAAATTTTTTAAAAAAAGTTTTCTTTAATCTTCTTATGCAATGCCATCTATTTGTATAATTCATATAAATCAAATACAATTTAATACAGATCGAATACAAAGCCAGAGAGCAGATTTTTTGAAGAAGGACTGTGTTGCTTTTTCTTCCTTCTTTTTATTTTCTTTTTTCCTTCCAAGGAGAGGGTTTCCTCCTCCTTGTTGTTCCTCTCTCCTTCTTTCCCCATGCACCCTCGGCGGCCTTTTTTTGTTTCTGACTCGAAGCTTTCACGGATGATGAGTGCCTGCAATCGAGCTGCCATCGACGGCAAGGGCGAAGGAAGATGGGAGGAGGAGGGATTTGCAGCAGAGAGCGTCGAACCAAGAACCTCCAGGGACGATTTTCTTCCTTCTCGGAGAAGATGGTGACGATTTCGGATGAAGGATAGGACGTCTTATCTGGGAAAGAAGGGTGGGGGTGAAAAGGAGAAAACAAGAAAGCTATGAAGTAAAAGTAAACATCCAGTATATGCCGTGGACGTTAAAACAAACTGGATTTTGAATAGATCTATTAATATCGATTTATTACCAGTGTAGGCTATTAAAATTCAGGCATGAAAATGGTAGAAAAATTTTTCTAAGAAGGCATAACATTAAAGAAAACCTCTCTTGCTTCCAGAAAGTACTTCATTGATTCAAAATTTCATAATTTATCACTCTTTAAAATTTGATTAAGTATAAATTATTCATAACTTTTCCCCCCTACCAAAAGTTTTATAATCCAATTGCCAGTGCCACCGATAAGCGTTATGAAATTAATTTTATTTGCTCCTAATCCTCCCTCTCTATCATCTTTAATTATTTATTGGATTTTTGATAACAAATTTTAATGGCGGCCATCTTCTCTGCGCATTTGCCGCAGTTTCTACTTCTAAAACCTAGCAAAGTTTTGTATCATGAACAGTTCCAAAAGATTTCGAGGTAAGATAAAAAAAAATTAAACACATGAGAACGTATAAGATGTGCTTATTCCTATACATCTATCTAAACCTCATACCCATAAAAATAAACTCTTAATGATTACTATCAAGAGAGAAGGTGAACTTATTTAAGAACGAGTTACTTATTGTTATATTTTTGTCTTTCGACGAGGAATTTTCCATTTTCCCCCTATCCTCCTCGCGCTGCTCTTGGATTTCTTCTCTTATCACGTTCGGAGCGACGAGCCTCGACCATATATTACTCAACGGACGACGTTTCAAAGATTTATGAGCATCAGCTACTTGAAGAAAAGGGTCCGTACGACCGAGGCTCCTCCCGCCCACGCATAAATACACAATCAGTAAGTCACGTGACTTGATTAAATGAAAAAGGGGGTAAAGAGGTAGGGAGAGGGGAGAAAAGCTGAAGTGTTTAAAATATTATAAACTATAAAAGTACTTACTTAACGAATCTTATCCAAATCTTACTAAAACTACGTACATGTTTTACGTCAGTTTATTATAATTACAGTATTCTGAAGTCATTAATTATTGATTTAATTAAAAATTTTCAGTATCTGTTAGTACAGCTTAATAATTTAATGAAATAGCTATTAAAAGTAGATAAAAGGCAAAGATTTCAAAATTCTATTATAAGTTTTAACAACAACGACATTACACCACAATCTTCCTTGAAAGATATGCAGCATTTAAAAACAGCTTAGACTTGGCGACAACTTCCCTTTCCCTATAAGCAATACTTGTTTTATCCACTGTCATTTAATTAATTCTTCATACACATTCGCATTTATTCAAACTGCCAAAACCATACATTCTCAAGTACTTGTTTTCGTCACAATTTCCTTGGTTTCCCTATTCCACATTTTTCATTCACAGGGCCGGCATACAATCGTTTAGTCAACCGTTCATTCGCCCAAACTATCTCTAAGCAGACTTATACAGACTAAATCCACTATTAGACTAATCTCTTTACTCCACAGATAAAACTAAGAACGTGGTCATTCCCTGTATTCCGGCCCATCATACCTCTTAAAAATTTCATCTCCACCTCACTAAGACGTTGCATTAGATGCAACTTAAGTTTCACTCTCCTATGCTCATGGAGCCCTTTGGAGCAAGAGAATGAATTTGTATGTTTGAAATGCATGTTTCAGAGATAAGGTATCTTGATGGCGAGATTCAAAAAATGAGAAGATCCGAAGTAAAAATGGCAGTCTATGGGAATATTTTAAGTCACTTAAATTTCATAAACTTTGTAGTAGGTACTGTTTGTATTTAAACAGGATCTAAAAAAAAATCCCGTTTAGATAATCTAGTTGATCTAAGTTTTTGTAATATTCAAGTGAATTTGAGAATTATGAAAAACATTTTCCAGATTTGGTTCATATCATGGTCTGTAGATATAAATGGTCATCGAGCTCCAATGAAAAACGAAGCTAAAATTTCTAGCTCCCGATAGGGTTCCAAGTTAGGGAATTCAGATTACGCCAGGTGCCGTATAGATCGCACTTGGGCATTTGCGACCTATGCGGCATCTAGCGTGATCTGAAATCCCTAGCTTCACTAAACAATGGAAAATGGTGAAAGCGTGATGACCATTTATATCATTATAACCATGGTTCATATTCATTATAATAAGAATTTTAGTTACAATATAGTTACTTAATGTTATGTTCATCTAGGAAGTGTCGCTGGAGATCGAGAATCTTTTGCGCAAAAAGCTTCCCAGTGACGCACGATGACGTAACTATGTGCAACGGAGTGTTGGAATGGAAACGAAAGTTCGAAGTCAGGTGAGAGAGAAAGTAAAAGAGACACACGGTAATTGGAATCGACGGAGATCGGTGGCTCGTTGGCAGAGCAGAGAGGCGAAGGACCTGAACTGTAATGAAAGACTTACTAATGTACATTGTTTCGTTGAAAGTATGTCATGGAGAGAAAAGCAAGAATTATTAGTGAGCGAGGACTCCGACAAAAAAAAGAAATCAAGCAAGTGAATTTAAGTCAGGAAGTGGTTTTAAACGCTCCAACTGGTCCCTCCCGTGGAATAGCAGCTTTCCCATATTTCGCATTAACTGAACTCGATTTACAGTTCTGGAGCGAAGAGTATATTGCAGACAAGTATTATTCCATTCTTGGACTCAAAAGAATGAGAGGAATTTTCCCTTACGGATTACGACAGTTCCGAAATGATGGAAGGGAAGGTTAACCTATCTATGACTGTCATATATCTCCGAAGCAAATATTCCCGGGCGTGCTCAACGTCTTTTCTTTGTTCAGTCTTATCGTCTCACCAATACTGGATCTAATATATTTTTGTTTCCAATTATATATCTGTTTTAATTATGAAGTAATTTGTCGATATATTTTGTGTATCTGAAAAAAATATTCTTTCCTGTGTAAAATTGGAATTGATAGTTATAATAATTTTATACTATAATCAAATTTTTGTTTTGGAAACTTGTAAAATATATTTTCTAACTGAAATTAAATTTATTTTTCTTTTTATTCTCGTCCCAGTGATTCCGTTTGTAGGTTTAGTATTTTAATTATAGTTTACAAAATTGAATCTGACACTTACAGTGCAAACACTGACCCTAAGATAGGTATCTAATATTTATTTTAATAAAGACTAAACTGATTTGAATGTAATTCTACAATGATTCTATAAATTGTGGTCCAAAGTTTGCAATCTTTCTTTAAAAAAAAAGCGAAGCTAAAGATTTCCTTATCGAATCCGTTATCGATTGCGCTAAAATCAATTGAGGCATTTTGGAGGTCAGACAAGATTACAGAAGTCCATGTTAAGATGCATATTTCTCGTATTTTATTACAATATGCATTTGGCCAAATATCGTATTTAGCGAAATATCCTTGAATGGCATCTGAATCTTCAAACAAACCTTGATACCTGTATGAGCACTATTTCTTCAATGCTTTGTCTTCAGAGGACATTTTTTAGTCCCATCGCATGGTGTGAGTTTCGTTACATTCTCTGCCTAACATTCAGACAGCGAAATAATGTGCATGTTTAATTCGTCTAATCGCGTATTTTTCCATTATGCAATCAGAACATAAGCGGAACTTAATCATTTTTCTACTCTCTTTACAATCTGTTCAGATCACATGCCCCATTTATATTATGAGATGTAGATGAATACCTTGTTGTTGTTTTTTTTAATCATTAGAGTCTTCAAAGGTATTTGCTTTTATGGGACACCATCACCACTTTTAATTATATTTTGTTGATGACATACACTACCCTATCATAAGTCATGGGACACCATCACTTTAATAGAAACACTCAAAAATATACATATTTTAGTATCATGTTGGCCCACCTTTTGCTGCTATCATACCTTCTACTCTCTGGGTCATACTGTCCACAAGTTTTTGATACGTTTCGATAGGTAATTTTCGCCATTCGGCCATAAGTGTCTTAGACAGTTCGGTCACGGATTTTGGGCGTTCCGCGCAAACGCGCAATCGACGTTCCAACACGTCCCACAGATGTTCGATGGGTTCAGATCGGGGCTCTGGGCAGGTCAGTCAAGTACTCGAACCCCGTTTTCATCAAACCGTGTGCCTACAGCCCTTGCTTTATGGCAAGGTGCGTTATCGTGCTGAAACAGAAAAGGGCGATTGCCAAAGTGCTGCCAGAGAGATGGAAGTGCTGCGTTGTCCAAAATGTCTTGGTAACGCTCTGCGTTTAGATGTCCGTCCACAGAAACGATTGCACCCAACCCATATGTATCGACCCTCCGCCGAACTTTACCGTGGGCACAACACAGCTTGACAGATAACGTTCGCCATACACAAACCCGTCCATACGATTGCCAGATGGTGTAGCGGGACTCATCACTCCATTCAACCATTCGCCATTCATCCAGAGTCTAAGGTTGTCGCTCTTGGCACCATTGCAACCACCATAAAAACCCATGGCATGCAGTTCCCTGCGAACAGTCAGGGTGCTCACAGTTGTTCCCGTCGACTCCATGAAGGATCTTGTCAGTCCATCAAGTGATGTGTGACGGTTTGCAGTGACCACTTTACGAAGAGCCCTTTGGTCTCTGGACGACATGATCTTGGGTCCTCCAGTCCTGGGCAGAACACTTGTGGTACCTTTCTCTTTCCATGCCCGGATGACGTTGTGAACGGTCGATTTCGGGATGTTTAGGAGGGTTGACGTCTTTCTAACAGCTTTGCCTGCGAGATGGCACCCAACAATTGTACCTCTTTGGAAGTCTGAGAGCTCTTTTCTTTGAGACATTCTTACAGCATTCACGCAAGCATCATCTCATAATAACATACTCTCTGTTATGTAGTGCTGGAAAGAATGCCAACAGTGAAATTGCAAAGGAATGTCTCATTTTCATTCAGATCAGGGTTGTCCCATGACTTTTGATAGGGTAGTGTATTTGAGCATTTTTCTTACGTCAATGTTCCACTTGAATTTTGGCGCTTTCCAGCTACACATTCAGGACACTGCGGCTTGGTCAGTTATCTTGCTCTTAACATTTTTCTTCCCAGATTCCGCCTCATTAGAAAATTTTTTTGCCCTAGATCATTGTTAAAGCGAAATGGACACTATATATGGTAAACATGTTAAACCATCAGGTACATGTTATATTAATAATAGGGAAAAATTCTGGTTCGCTGAAACGAGGATCAAGTTGGATAGTCATTCTAACAATAATGCTTTCTCAAAAACATAATAAGCCTGGGTTCTTTGTCCATTAACTTCTTAAAACTAAGAGATAGTCGAAATAAATTCCTCTTCCTCTCTCTGGTGACCACATTGAGCTCTTCTCTCTCTAGGTAAGCAAAAAATTTAAATGGGTTGTTAAACTTAGCGAAGCAACCGACTCACCAACAGAAAAATAGTCATCAATACATTTAATCAGGGAAGATGTTTTAAACTTTCAAAGCCAATGATTTCCTATAAAGATGCATTGCTGCTGATAAACACTAATAATTTATTGAAAGCACTTTGCGCGTGATTTATGATTAGACCAGAGAAAATCAATTTGGACACAAGTTCACCAATCTCCTGTGACCCCTTTTAGAAAGCTAAGGGAATGACACAAATCAATGATTCCTGCTAGTCGCTCTGTAACATTACTTGTTTTCTCTCTGCAACCCGGTCCTCTCCCGACCCGCCAATAAAACTCCCGGGTGTTCGGGAGCACCCTTAATAAATTTCTCTCAACGAAAGAATAAAACTCTGCCACAATACCATTTATCGAAAGGGTAAACTGAAAAATGTTGGTGGGCCCCTGTTTATATACAATGTTATCTATGGCGAAAAGAGCATTTGAAAAGATAATTGGTTTTTAATTTAATATTGTAGCTTTGTTTTATTGGTACAAATATCATTCATTCATAAAATTACATTTATTTTAATAAACAAACATGTTTTAAAAGCAGTCAATTTTAATTTAAAGTACACAAATTTATCTAGTGCTCCGTGTATCTTTAGGATAAAGTATACTGCTCAGTATAATGTTCTGTACCTAAGTAAATGCTGTATTAAAGTGTGACTGTGAACTCTCCACTACTGTAACATACATGGGAAACAGGTTCTTTATTAAATTTTCGTCTTATTCCTCTAAAATTATGATGTACTTCATTATTATTGTAAGCTTATATATTAAACTCAGTCTATTGTATCAATTGACTTGATTAGAAGTTTAAGAGCATTTTCAGTTGATCAAAATTATGGATAAAACTATATGAATTTTAAATTTACTTTTAATTTAAATTTTTTTTTCATATTGATTTTGAATTGCAGTCGCGGGTTCGAGTCCTTCTAAGGACTTAATGATCTGGTGTAAGGGATATACACAGAGACCTATCAAACCAAGCCTTCCAGCAATATTGATTTTGTTATCCAAAACAATCATTGATTTTCGATTCGTGTCGGTGGTTCTGGTTCTGTCCTCAAGGAGTACAGTTGTAAACTTATAGCACGTCTCGATAAGCTCTCATGTATGTCTTCAGTTTATTTTGTTGAGCTAGTTAGTCGTAGCCAAACACAAAGTAGAAATGTGCTTTGGATTGGTTTCTTTATTTAACAATAACATCGAAGAAATTTGGACATTGCACATATCTCCTTATTCTCAGGAGTTCTTTTCGAATTTATCGAGAACATTCAACGATGTCTACCAGGAAGGCCAAGGAAGGAAGGGTGTTTGCATACGATTACTGCGGATGGTATTCAAAATGTCAGGGCTTGGCGTGGAAATATGGCAAAGCTCCATTTCGTAACTTGAAAGATGAAGTCCGCGCTGTTGATTTGCAACTTTGCATGAGCCAATTTTCAGGCAGGTCCACATATGTGTATCCTGTCACAGTTTCTTCCGCACCATAAATTTTCAATTTTCAGATGGCGGACATTTCAAATAAACATTAAAATCTTAAAAATTTGTTGCTTCTCTTACATAACTAAACTTCATCACCACAATGCTAATAGAAAGACTGCAAGAAATTCACGAAACCCCTACGATCATTTGTAAACATTCCGTAGAAGCTGTGGAAGGGATTTATGTTGTGTAATCCTTTAAATGTCATATTTTTAATGAATATTCGTGGGAGCACTGGATATTTTCGTATATAGTTAACTATAAAATCTACGCATTTAAATATCTATAGATGCTCATACAGATTTGCATATTATTACGTTTTCATTAAAAATTATTTACAACAACATTTTAAGCCCGTATTCAGAATGAACACTAATGTTCTTTCTATTGCCCAAGATCATTGTTGAATAGAAATTCCGTATTACTGAATTTGTATTCAACAATGGTTTGAGCAAGTGTAAGAGCATTAGCGCTCATTCTAAATACGGGCCTCAGTCTTTTAAAAAATTGTGCCTTGACTTTTAATGTGTCTCTTGTTTTCAATTAACGTTTAACTAAATTTCTTCTGAGGATTATTAACAAATCATTTCATCAAGCAACAACAAATGGAGAAGAAATTATTTATTTATGTGAGGAGAAACTGATGAATAAAATATGAACTGGCAAATATTATCGTCTCTTCCATTTAGCTAACTCGTGATTTCTCTGTTATAGTTGCTTGTTGCTGTTTACACTTTTCCATAATAACACTCGATTCGATCAATGTTAATGCTACCAATAATGAAAAATCAGAAATGGAATATTTGATTAAGTCGTATTGTCTACAAGACCAGCTCCCCCCTTTTTTTTTAATTGGAATTAAAATTAAATTAACACAATTAGATTTATTTTTGAATCGTTAATATTTCAAGATGCCAAGATCAACAGAATGCTGGTTTACATATAAACCGAATGAAATTTTTATTCATTCCCAACAAACTGAATTAGATCATGTATGATATTAAAAAAATTAATTTACCATTTTGTATGCAAAAATATATAGAAACATGTTTGTTTACATGCGTGATAATATGCCATGCTAAAAACTTTTAATGAAAATTAACCGAATTAAACTCGGCAATTGTAGTAAACAATAAATGAAATAAATGTATGGCCTGCTTCCGCAAAACACTTGAAATATAGAAAATTTGTATAGATTGAAAAGGCTTTTGAGAGCATAATTATTAAAGAAGTTGGCAAACGAAAACTCCCGTTCTCTATTTACCATTCATCAAAGGGCAGGGAAATGTAATTTCTATATTCATTAATTGTTCACTCATATTCACCTTTTAAGCTGTCAATATATTGTATAATTTATCGGCTTATTTTCTACTAATGTTTATAAACAGGGTCTTCAAATATGCAGCTATTCAATAAAACGCTTCGTATGTACCTCAAAGCGATGATACCTTTACCAACTATTATAATCGTTATTAGTTATTAATGTACATGAAATGGATGCCTGATAATACACGTTTATATAAGCCCTTTATTGTGCACCATCCACACTAAAAAGAACTTTCCCTTAACGAAGTAGCAATACGTAAGAGCAAATGATCTGATCGTCATTTCGACTTTTTTGTCTATTCTCCTCATTTTTCACTTTTTTATATTTTCTTTTTAATAATCCGAACGAACCCTCTTTTAATTCCCTCTCTCTCTCTCTCTCTCCTCTCTCTCTCTCTCTCTCTCTCTCTCTCTCTCTCTCTAAAATTTCGATCCGCTATCCATTTTCCGTCTGTTCATCTGTCATCATTATTCATCCGATCCTCCCTCTCCATTTTGATTTTTTTTTATCTCCTCTCTATCGTTGACCAATCGTTCCATTACAAATTTCTCACTGTTGGTGGTTAGGCTTGGGACATTGTGGGGCAGGCAAGGAGGGGGTCTCGAAAGAGGGGGGTTTAGTCACGAGGGATGACTGCTCCGTTCACTCTAATCACGAGAGCATCCCCATGGGATTCTGGGGCCATTTTCCTAATTGAATTTTAGAATGCAAGATGGACTCGCCAGTAACAACAACGATGACGTCGGTTGAGAGGTGAGTTGAATGGGGGGGGGGGGGGGGGAAACCGTTTCAGGATGGGGGGGATATTGGAGAGGGTAAAGAGACGCAGTTCGATTGATTCTATTAGCCTCTGTAAACTGATCCTAACTAGATCTTTCACCACTTGGCTTCTTTCGAGTTTCGCTACATTTCGGAAACATCTTCGTCATTTCCGACACGCCCTTTGTCTCCCCCACCGGTGACACGTGCTTTTTCAAGTGACACTAGCGAGAACGACGTCACTCCTCCATTAGCACCATCCGTTAATGGCAAGAAACACACTCTCACTGTGAATTTTCTTTTTCCAAATCTAATTTAGTCCCCAAATCGATTAATCACTCAATTATGGAAAACAAACAGCATTCAAATTCATTTTTGATGTTAGTCGCAATGTTAGGAAAAAAAACCCTTTAGCTCCGTGTGGATCGGAAAAGTCTAGAATAAATAAATCTTCTGAAAGTTACTTGTTTCAGCTCGCTGTTTAAAAGGTACTGAACGCTTGAAGTAACTTAATCTTCTGCACAGGTGAATGGCTATGTGAGCGTTTATATGCGTATTTGTATATATGAGTATTAATGAGTTTTATCATTTTATCTTTCCGTTCTGCAAATTTGTAATGCAAACCCTTTGGTTTTCGAAATTTTTTCTTATGGGATTGCTTTATTTTTTAAACCAACAATTTTCAAGATAATTCCAGATGATTATGCGATTTTATATAATGTTTTTGCGTTATTTTTTCGCAAAATATTTTTTCGTATAATATTTTATTGTGTACTTGTATAAAAAAGGGACAGACAGCCCTGGAAATTAGAGCGCGAAACTGCTCGAAGGACCAAAATGATTACCTTGAAGTATCATTTTGGCCACGTTTCCGAAGAGACAGGACATGCGTACCTAATTCTTGATGCTCTCTCCGAATCTGTAGCCAAATTCGAAAAAAATTGGCAACAGAACTACTATTCAGATTCAATAGTAATCATTTATATAAAATCATCGACGGTGGACGTTGTCAGAACAAAGAAAAAATCTAACAATGCGTTATTTCCCGATTATACAAACAGGTGGGTTCGCTTCTAGCATTTACATATACATTTGTAATATAATAAAATACTAATCCAAAGGTGAAGAAAGATCAAAGACCCGTCGGGATCATTCCTTGGGTAGTGACAAAAAACAATAAAAAAATGGGAAATAATAAAAAGATCTAAAATAGAAAAAAGAAGAAAAGTAATTATGATCATAATGACCAATATTCCTTATGTTGGATGAAGATGAAGAAAGCTTGTGTTTAAACTGAATCTGGACTCAGCACTGAAGAGAATACAGTTCCATTAGGGATAGGGCTGATGCTGTCTGCATCCCCTAAGATGGGATTCTTTGCGCAAGAGTGAGTGGGAATGCAGACCACCGGTCATGTTGTATAAAGATGTCTCTACATTTAACCTTGATATTGTAGATCAGGTGGCAGCTGAAAGGTCATAGAGAGTTGCCCCGCTGTTGTCTGGCTAATTTGGAAATTGTCAGTCCAAAATCCATCTCTCCATGGGAGAAAGCAGCTGATCATTCCACGATGCCTTCTGGTCGTTCACTGACTATTTGAAAGTATTTTACTACCCAATAAAATTCTTTAACAATATTGTTCTTTCTCGTGTGTTGTGGCTCTTGGCATCCTTGTCCTAGTCATCTGGTCATTATTTCAATTTGCTGGAATCGTCTCCAGAAGATGGAGACTATTTGCTTGGAAACATTGAATATCTTGCAACCTCAGATTGAGATTGGCCTGCTTCCAGTCTTCCTACTGTCCTGCACCTAAAATAATCGTCGAAACGTTGATATAGAAACTCAACTCCTTTCACTTTCTAGGCAAACTCACTGACGTACTCAATAAAGAACAATTCTTCTAAGTTCGTTTCAAAGAAAAATTAGATTCTAAGTAAAATTTAAGATTTTACTTGAATTTAATCAAAGCAGTCCATAGGTTAAATCTTATTGTGAAAAAGGGAGGGGGGACCTCTTGTGGACAAGAAATTAATGTTATAAAATACCGAATGTGGCACATTCTTCAATCTCAAGCTAAGGAATAATGGCGGATAGTTGAGAATGGAAACAGAATAGAAATTAGTATTTAATTAAATTAGCGAATTAGTATACTTTTTGTGAATACTAGGTTCCCCTTCATTTTTCATGTTTTCAAATATTAAATTATATTTTATGCTTATCTTTATATTCAATCTCAGGGCATGTTCAGGGTCTTAAAAATTTTATAAATGTATTTTATAAATTTTCCATATAATTGACGTATGCACCATAATGGGGATTAGACTTTGTTTAATCTTATTACATAATCTCTATTTGAGTGATAGTGAACGTTTCTTTTACATAAGTGCTTGTGAGAGCTTCTCAATTTGCAATTTAATTGTCAGCATTTTTCAATATTATAGTTCCGTCATTTCTCAGCATCCCAATACAACTCTCACCATTATCGATTTTACATCTGTAAAAGGCAACAAGTAATATATAAAGAATAAACGATTACGAAAGAGATAAAAGTTAATTTATTAGCATAGCACCATATTAATTAAGAATCTCTGTAAATTTCTAATTTGATTCAAATATTTTAATCAATCTTTCTTTAATGTTAGGTAATTTAAAACAATTCTTTTTACAGCTTATATACAACGTATGTTAAAATACGCATGCTCCTGTTGATTGCCCAGAAAACTGTCAAAATGACACTTTGAAAATAACGAAGCGAACTGTGATGATTTTGAAAATGCTTAATTAAAAACTGCATCATTTCATGTTCATTTTTCGTAAATTGATACTGCATTTTGAATGTAAGATGTTCTGTTTAACAGCGTCTCATCTGAATTTAGGTTTTTCATTAACGCGTTGTTTCATTAATTTTGGCCTTCATTTCGTGTTATGTTCACAGCTGTTCACGACGAAGGTAATTCAAGTTTATGTTATAATCATTTATTTTACGAGGGTTCCTCCCCAATTCGACTTCCATTGACTGATTTTTTCCCCCTTTTCCTTATGACTGACTTGAATTCAATAGCGTCGACGCTCGCTCCCCCTCAATTTTATAAAAGAGCGTAATGCAAGACGCAATAGGTTGACGGCTGAATTCACAGCACTAACTGTCCTCGTGGGGGACCTTTGCGCCCTTTGCACCGGAGAAAGCGGGAAGGTTCGGGGGAGTGAAGTGAAACTGTACGCAACATCGACATATGCTTGGAGCTAGCAATACTCGGAAGTCTTTAAGAAGTACCGTACATTTTTCAAATAGGCCTATTAAGATAGTTTTGAAACTTATTGAAAGAATGCTAATTAATTTTCTTGTTAGTGACATTAGTATAATTGAATACGAAAATGAATTGGAATTATATGTATTTCATAAAACAACTTAAAATGAGTGATTAAAGAAAATAATACATCGGAATCCGGCGTAGAATTTATTCACTAATTTAAGGAACACCTTACTAGAAAGTGTAGATCCTATTATTGCATCCAATGCAGCTTGAATGCATCACGACTTGGACTCAACAACGTGTCCGATGCATTCTGGGACAACACATATGCATCCGTTTCGTGTCGAATCGATGGTGGTGAACAGTCTGATCCAACTGATCCTATAAGTGTTCTTTTTATAGGGTTGCTTGTGAAAGCTGCTATGGCAACTTGAACTCATTGTATTGCTCCAAGAATATTCTGTGACTTTGCAAAATGCTACAAAGCCTAAATAGATCCTCTCCAGAGGAATAGCCATGAATTAATGGACATGGTTTATGACAATGCTGAGGGACTATTCTACCGTTATGAAAGGATCTAATTTCTAATTGTTGCCATCTTCCACGGCCATCTTACATTTTTGTTATATCGCACAGCAGATTATAACCTTATGCTATTTTTACTGCATCTGTATGGTACAACTGAAATCTTGATTCATCTGACCAAGCAACACATTTCCAATCACTACAATTACAGAATGTAGTTTTTGTATTGCTATAAGAAGATCTGGACGTATTTTGCGATTTGTACGTTTCCGAGACGAAATCTGAAACCTGCTTGATATAGAATCATTTTAAAGCCAATCACGTTAAGATACACAGTATTTCATCATTATTATTGTTAACGTTGATCAAACTATTGAATAAACTTGTGTCATATGAATATCAATGACAGTTGGTCTAGTTCAAATGACAGCCAGTGACGTTCTCTGTCGTACCTAGGGGATGAAGCTAATGGAGTGAATTACCATTATTACCACCACCACTACCACCACCATCATCATCATCATCATCGTCCATTTCGTATCATCATAGTGCTATCATAAGCATTTATCTAATGCGATCGATTTTATCTGATGAGAACTATTGATCTAGTGGATCTGATAGTTTCATGACAAATCACTAACAAATCTTACTTAAGTGTGTTTTTTAAATTACTAGGAATTCTAATATTTTTTATAATATTCCAGAATGCTTTGATTTTGAGCATTACTTTGAGAATTTTGTCAATTCATGCATTCTCATTAATCATAAAACCCCGAATCATATTAAACCACAGCTTTAAATTTGTGATTCGAATTTTAGTTTCAGGGATTTTTATACTACCATTCTGTAGCTTTGCTATTGTTGAACTTTCCCTAGATATTTATATATATTGCTGGAAAAACCTCATATTTACAAGAACACATTTGTCAACGTGGGCGCGACATAAAAATTATTTGAAAACAATGCAGTTTCCAAACTTCTTACTGCTATCACTACAAATTAAGTAGATTGTTATAAAACGTCAAGAACCATTATTTTTAACGTTTTTTAGCTGCAAAACAGGCAAGAGTCAACAGCTTTTTCCGAAGTACTACACTTCTATGTCAACATGCTTTTTCCAGCGTTGTGAGGCTTCTTCATCCCAATCTCGGAATGGGTGCTTGGACATCTATACGATGATCAGATAGTCACCAAGTTCCAGAACTATGACGGGACTTTATAGCACATTCTCAAATGCTGACATAGTTCCGAAATCAGACGAAAAAGTACTATGAAATTTTATATGACATTCAAATTCTCTCAGTCGTTAAGTTCCTAATGCTACTGTGAATCGACTTTTCAACTTATCCTCATAGGAAAAGGTCACGTGGCGCTATTTATGGGGACCGAGGTGCGGCAGTGATGGAGAACCATATCTTAGTTCCCATAACGATCAATCCAAACTTGGAGGTAGGTTACGTTCAGAAATCGGCAAACATCACGATCTCTTGATACTTGCATTTGAAAACCTATAGAACTTCTCCTTCGCGAATATTCTCCTTTAGGAATAGTGAAACCATGTGCTCAATTATCTCAGAGAAATAGCGAACTAAACGGATATATTCTTTTATGAAGCTAGTTCACGTAGCGGAATTATCGTATTGCTCCGTCTAAGCTCATTGGTCTGTACGATTGCGTTTGTCCGCCTTAGTTGTTATTGACCTTGCCTTCATGTGGTTCATTTTCGACTACTGTCTGTCCTCCTTAAACGAATTTACCTCTCAAATGCAGATGAGCAGGATAGACAGGAGTCATCAATCTGTGCTTCAAGAATTTATTTAAGAGCAAAACTTCTAGGGAAAAAACAGATTTAATTTGAACTTTATTCGTTTTATTATTTTTCATTGAATTGTATTCTGTCAAAAGCAATATACAAAAAGTAGGCTTTCTTTATGTATTAGAACAGACGAACGATTTTGGCTTCCTCTGTTATGCAGAATAACGTTCAGGTAAGGTTTTCTATTTCGTAAAATACAAAATGCAGACATTATGCAGTTTCTCAGAATTACTGTCTCCGAAATTGCACATTGGTTTCCTATCCCAATGGTGGCGAAGTTCGTCCTAGACATCAAAAGATTAAAAAAAAAACGTAATTGCATTGCTTTGAAAAATATTCTGCCATTATCAAATTGCAAAACCAAGCAAATACTGTAGAAATATGAAAGGATTGTTTTTTATTTTACAAGACATCTCTCAGCTTTAAAAAAGACAGAAAATTTACAATTTTTATGATTTACTTGAAAACCAATTAAATTTTTCAAGAAGAATTATCATTAGACCTGCATATTGACATTTTGTAAAACTAAAATAAGGAGAACCTCCTCCAGCTCATACAATAAAAACCAATAACAACTCGAGTGTTTTCCCTTTTGGTAAGTACCACCACATAAATGCATGTGTCCATACGAGGAAAAACTATACAAATACACGTATATTTGAAGGATAGCAATCTACATCCGAAATCTATTTTTGTAAATGAATCTTTTCTTCAACCTTTTTAAAACAAACAGGATGCTTATAATTAAACTTTCCCAACTTAAACCATCCTAGATAGGAAAGTATTTAAGGTATAGGTATCAAACTCGATAGGAGTAATGTCCAGATTATGGGTCACAAGATTTGGATAGTTCACCGATTTCTGGTTGTGAGGCTATCAGAAAAGCAGGGTTTATCATGGAACGTTCGCATGAAGAGAAGCATATCAAGAAAAGTATCAGGAACACCCGTGGAGATGCTTCGTGGAGCATGCTATTCTACGCTTTTAGACTGTCCTGAATACCGATGGGCACCATTTCTAGCACACTTTGTAGTGTGTTGGACTCTAGATCTACAAAAACTAGGCATATTGTATAATATCGCAACGCATTAAAAATGGAATTTCTCTTCTCCGTATCCTTGGCAATGTTCACATTAAGGCTCCTGCTCATGCGATCGCTCCTTTTTCCACATAGAGACGGTTAAGAAATTTACGGTACGCTTTTGGTACAAACGAAGAGCGGCGTAACCATTTTATTCTGCCACAGCTATCATTATTGTGGGAATAAGTGTCCCAATCATCCAGAATTAAGTTGAGCTTAATTATAACAATTCTGTATATCACCATTGTTTTTTTAAAATCATGCAATCTGCAAGCAAATGATAGAATTATTCGAATCCAGTCAGAAATAAGAAAAATATTCAAAGCATATTTCTAACAATTCCGATCACTATATAACTAGAATTAGATGTAAAGCTTCGATTACCAAATTATATATCTAATTGCATTTTTAAGATTACATTCGAAGTTGAAGGGATAAGTCACTTAGGATTAGCTGAATAAAAGCCCCTCTTTCAAATGAGAAATTGGCTGTAGAAGAAATTCAAACGAGAGAGAGAGAGAGAGAGAGAGAGAGAAAGAAGAGAAAAAAGAGAAAAGTTCTCAATAATTCATCACGACGAGATGGACGACTTTTGGGAGGAGAGATTCATTCGAGAAGATCAAAAAGAACGAAACAAAATTTTCTCTTTTTTTAATTTTTTATTCAATGTTTAAATTGTGACAGAAAATGAAAAATTAAATTCCTAATGTCGTTACACAAGCGTTTCTCCTTCTCATTTATTTTTATTTTATTTATTTATTTTTTTTTCTCCTGCTTAACTTTTTTTTTGTTTCCGTTTCCCATTTCTCATTGGTAATTGATTACGAATCCAAAGCTATCCCTCTGTCGTTTCCACCAATTTTAAAGGTTTTTTTTTTCTTTTTAAATACAAAAATTTCTTTCAAAATTCGTTCTTTTTTCCCATTTAAGTTTGACGCTAAATGTGATTTTGATGATCATTAGCCTTTTAATTTTTAGGTTTAAATAACCGTATTAGATGGTATCAGTTCATGATGTAGATGGCAGTAGAGTAAAAGAGATTGAAATTCACGAAGTTTAAATGCCAAAGATAATAGTTTAAAATATATTTCACACCACACACTGTGGAAATGTGTAAGTAACTGCATAAATAAAATCACTTTATTATAAGATATATGTCCAAGAGGAAAGATAAACACTTTTCAATTCCCTATAAATCATTGTGTAAATATACCGGGTAATTCTAAATAAGAGAATTTTAGTTTATATTAGTACCAGATAAATATTTATTACAGAGCAACGTGCAAGGTTTCTAAATTTATATGTATGCTTGATGCGCAGTTCGGCGTGCTGTTATTGTAAAATGTATTTACGACCTGGTCTTTCGCAATTGCTACCCAGATCACGTGATCCTTACTGTGAGTTTATTTTTCACGTCGGCATATGAAAAACGCTGTTTATTTTTCTTCAAAAGATACTCGAGCTATGATGGTGAATTGAAGTATCTCGAGTTATGATAATGAATATCACTGAAACCATTATTGTGGACATACGGCCTGTGGTATAGCAAGAATTGGATTCTGGCCTGGATCTTTGCTGTGTGACAAGTGGCTCCCACAGTGAATCCTTGTGATTCATTGCAATGTAGATAAACTTCGAAAGTTTTTCTATACATTCATAACTTACACGTTGTTCTGTAATAAATAATTTTTATTCCTAACGCGTACACTACAACCCCTGACAATAAGTATTTGTTCATGGTGATTAAATGAGTTGAGGTATAATTGATTATAAAAAAATAAACGAAGAAATTTATATTGTAATTTATTCCATTGTTTTTAGAAACATCGTAAAAAAGAGAGCAGTCAATAATGCAAAAATAAAGGATCATAAACAACTATTATTTGAAGACCCTGTAAGGAAAAAGTATTGTCCAGGTCTTATCCTGGAAATAAGTATTTGTTCACTGCTTGTAAACAATGTCAATACTGAGTGGCAATGCCCTTTGCCTTGATCACAGCTTGAATTCTTTTTGGCATTTATTACAGTATAATGGATCTGTATACGTATTTCTTTCCATAAAATTTGAATTGCAACTGAAGGGTATGATATTTTTCTGGACGTTTGGAAATTTATTTTCGTTTTCAGTTCGGCCCACACATTTTCAATTATATTCATGTCTGGGCTATTTGCCGGTCAATCCATTGTTTTAATTTGTTTTCTTTCAAGAATTCTTTGATTTTTAGCACAGTGCCACGATGCATTGTTATCTTGGAATACAACCGGATCGTCTCCAAACTTATACAGAGTGTCCCAAATTGATGTATGCACTCTTTGAAACGTTATAACTCAGCAGCAAAATGAGATAGAAATATAAGATCGTTAAGTGAAGAGTCCTTAGTGCTGTTACTACCAATTTTAGAATTATAAGGTTTGTTGTATTTTATTGCTTAAATTTCCTTAAGCCCGTACATGTTCAAAATGTCCACCTTTTGCCATAGCACACTCCCAATACCGACGTCGAAAGAGAGACTGGATTGTAGCTAATGGAGTATCATTGATAGAATGTTCAATCTGATCTCTTAATTCCGTCAGTGTTTGTGGGTTTGTGGCGTGCACCGTGTTCTTTAAAGTTCCCCAAAGGTAGAAGTCGAGAGGGGTTAAATCGGAAGATCGAGGCGGGAATTCCGTAGCACTTCCTCTTCGTCCAATCCATCTGTGATTGAATGTGTTATCGAGGAAAGTTCTCACATCGACTGTAAAGTGAGATGGAGCCCCGTCTTGTTGGAAGTAAACCTCATTTCCAAGCCTTATATTTCTATCTCAATTCGTTGCTGAGCCATAACGTTTAAAAGAGTGTATACATCAATTTGGGACACTCTGTATTTTCACTGGTTTGTGGACAATACACAATTCACCTACGCCTTTGGTTGTGATACATTCCTATGCCATAAGATCTTTTTTTAAATTTTACAGATCGCGCTAAACAGTCAGGATGGAATTTTTCATATCCTCGGCGCCACACACAAATTTGCCGTTATCGTCTTTTCTGTTACTATGCCACGGCCGAAACACACTCTGTATTCATCATTAAAGATGACTTGGTCAATCGTTGACATCTCAGTTTTTAATACGATTTTGCCAATTTCAAACGTGCTGCAATCTGTATGACAGACATCTTGGCTTTGCTTTTATTCGGCGGAATCCAAGCTTGTTCAGATGATTACGAACAGTACGATCACATACACACACATCTGATTTTCTCCATTGGATATTTAGTTCTCGTGATGATGATCTTATTATTAAAGCTATCGCTTTGAGTTTTTTGTCATCTCTCCTTGTTGCTTTGAGTGGTGCGCCGGTTCTTTGAGCACATCCAATTATTTTAGCAACTTCTTGTTGTAATTTTCCTTCTTTAATCAGCTTTATCATAAACATTTTCTCTTATTCACTGTATTCTCTTGTTTTAGGGTATCAATAACTAAATAAAACGAGGAAATTATTTGCATTTATAAAGCCTCTCACGTCTATCTCCCGTTGAAGGTTTATTCCATTGTTAACAATAGTGAACAAATACGCTCGTACTTATTTCCATGAAGTCACCTGAACAAATACGTTTTTCTTTAGAGGTTCTTCAAATAATAGTTGTTTATGGTCCCTTATTTTTACATTATGAATTGCTCTTTTTTACTAATGTTTTCAAAAGCAATGGAATAAATTACAATATAAAAATTTCTTTATTTCTTTATTTTTTTATAATCATTTATACTTAAACTTGTTTATTCATCATGAACTTGTTTATTACCATAATAAGGATTGTCATATTTAGAATTAGCCTAAATATCTTTCCGATTTTATTCCGTTAGATCCAAGCAAGGAGACTCCTAGCATTCTGAAAAATTTCCCAAAATCTTACACACTCAAACTTTCCCGTCTTCACAAAACAGATTAATCTCAAGAAGCGAATACTTTTTCCGTTAACGTTGGGAAAAATTGGCACCGGTTATACAATGGGTTTCTCTCCAGTTTCTAAGAGATTACGTATAGGAACGTTCATAAGTTCGTACTTTGGATATTCATAAATTTTAAAGAAAAGAAGATTGAAATTTTATACATACCCATCTCTACTTATGTAATTTGTGAAATTACTTATTTCTCTCAGAGATACATTGCCTCGGGCCATCAATGTAGAAGTCAGAACGATGAAAACGTTTTTTGCCGTTGAAAAAGGTTCCCAATTTCAATCGTCACCCCTTCAGCATTACTGAAAAGCAGTGGGCTCTTTCAGTCGACGATAAATGAAGAAATCGCTTCGATAGGAAGAAGTTACTGGGGAATATGGCAGGTTTTTATGTACAGTACCACTGCCTTATGGAGGAAGAGAGCAGGCGTGTTGTCAAGAAGAATGTCCTTGATTTGTTCACGCAGTTGTTTCAAGCCTTATCAATTATAATTAACTTTCTCATTAACAAGAAATATCTTTTTTTTTTTTTACTATTAAAATATCAACAAAAAACACATTCCTCAACTCTATTATTTTGATATTTATAATGAAGTTTTTAGAGTTTAGGAGTGTGTTTTTTAATAAGGTATTTACCTCAACCTATGATTTATATTTCATCTTTTTTACTTTTCAATTTTATTAGGATGTTTATGAGATTTTGGGGCAATGAAATCCACTCTTCCACTAAGGGCCTTTTTAGCATCGGTAGAGTTCTGGAAAGAGGATGATGTGCTGCTATTGCCGTTTCCAGGATATCCCAGATATATTCTACAGAATTCAAGTCTGGATATCTGGCTGGCCAATCCATTCGCTGAACAGATTAAACATAAATTCAGAATATTTAAGACATTCAGAATTGCATGCAACAGTTAACAAATTTTTTTTGAAAAGTGAAGATAGAACCATTAAGAACTGAAACGACGACGTCTTGAAATAAGCAAACGGTAAGGACAAGAAGTCGAAACTTCATTCGTAACTTTTTCTTTTCGGTATTGGCCAGGCCTAAATTTCGTTTTTTATTTTTTCTGTAGAAAAATTAAAAGCAGTCGTTCATTTTCAGGCGCTGAAATAGTTTTCCACATTTTTCTATGCAAGGAAAAAAAGTGCATTCCCGCTTTCATGTGAACGAGAAACGCCTCGTGGATGTCAGCAATAGCGGTAATCGAGTGGGTTAAAATTATTTCACTGATTCGGATATCGTGTACTTAGAACAGCTATTCTTTTTTGCACATGAGAAAAAAAATTAATAACTGTGTCCAAACCCACGACGTAAAGCGAAAAAAATTGTCGCCAAACCCTGAGAACTCGGAGAAAGCGTCATTTTCTGCTTAGAATTGTTAAATCCTTTAAGGCGGCTTAAGTGTGAAATGGACTCGTTTCATTTGCAAAATAGGCAATAAAGCTATCTTCCTTGTTAATCGCTGTATTGGGAATAAGATGGGGCTACGTCACTGGGAGGGGGTTTTCGGGAATCGAATGTCGGCCACGTGTCGGTGTCATCCCGTTTCTCAGCGCCACCTGCCCGACGAGAGATGAAATTCCTGCTAAGCATTTAAACGAGGGCCTTAATCGTCTAATCCCACGGTCATCAACGACTCTGGGCCGAGGGAAGGGAAACTCGAGATTCCGGTGTCTGGTTCCTAAAGGAGGATTTAATAGAGCTGAAAATGGATGTAATTTATCCTAATCCTCTTTGCAATTAGAGCAGGAAAAACTTTCGTACGCTTTGAAACGCAATCACATAAAGCAAATTAAAACAACACAACAAAAAAGATGGAACGAAAGAGTTGGCTTTGTTCATCAAAGCGCTTTGTCATCGTTCAAATGGAATTACAACCCTTCCCACATTTACAAATAAAAGACGTAAAATTTATTTCGGCCAAAAGTATAGGCCTGCTTATTTTAATTGCAAAGTTAAAAGGTTTTTATTTTCATTGGACTCTAAATTAATTTTTTTCTTTATGGTTGCGAGTGCGGTATAAAACGCCCTCGTATATGATGGACTCAATCATTTTGAAGTTACTTTCGTAAAACCCTTATTACATTATTGAAGCTGAGCATAAGATAACTTGACAAATACCTATCTGTACCTATCCGTACACATTTTGGTTATGAGAAAAATACTTAAACTTTAAGGTTTACATCAACGCCTCTATTTATTGAGAAATATTTTCAAATATTGAAGAACATATTAAGTTTCCAAATAAGTAATTCTCTGAAGAAAAAAGTCCAAATTACAAATACTGTTCTAACATTAAGCCTGCATATAAAATTTTAAGAATCGTTGTGTAGAATTATCCAATTGGATAAAGGAAAAATTCTTTTTTCCTTCCTAAATTATTATAGGATAGACTATTATAAACTACTTATTCAATATTATTCCATTTTTTCCGATTACACTTGGTTATTCCGTACCTAACCTAATTTATTTTCTTAATGAAATACACATCAAATTTTCGATAGTAGTACGTCTTTTCAGTTAAGATGTGCCAGCCTTCACTCTGTTCAATTATTCGAAGCTATAGTTGGGATTTATTACTATTATCAGTGGCTTTTAAAACGCATTAAAAATGGAAGAAGAAAAGGAAAATCCTACTGGACTGATGGGCAAGAACGGAAATTTAGTGAATACATTATTGAGAATTTAATATCGCAAAATATTAATGATCTCTAGACAAAGCATTAACTTGGATTCAGTTTCAGCTTTGGAGTAAAGAGAATTGGAATTTGCCCGCGGCCTTCAGGATAAAAAGACCGTGCTTACCTAATGATGGCTCTTACGGTAAGGTTTCCACCACCCATGCAAGCTTTCGTGCTGCATCTGAATTCTTGGACAAGTCGCAATCGCTTGCTGAGAAACTGGTCTATATCTACTTTATTTACCGCTCACTTCTAATCCATCACAGCATCTTCAGTGTACTAAGAACTAGTTCATTGGTTTCTAAAATGACTTTTGAGCGTTTAGTTTTTTGGTCTTCATACATAAAGGGCCTGATCTGAAAATTGTTGTAAGCATTCCATAATTCATTTCGGAGCTATAAAATTTATCTAAAATGTCTGTCACATGTTGCGCATAATATATGCAAGATGATTCACAGGACGGTCTTAATCTGTTCGTGATTGATTTCAGCACACAAAAAACAGCAAACAACAGTCGGATTTAAAGCCCAGACACACATTTCGCAGAGAATAGATGAAACCACAATTCGTATTGTGTCCTTTAGGTCATTGATAACAAGAATTTTCTGCTCCTATGCATGTGCTCCTTTAACATATTCCATAACCAAAAATCACAGGTATCATATCAGGAGAGTGTGGAGGTCACGGCATTGGTCCACCGCGAGCTATTCATTACTGTTAACATACTTTTGACTAATCCTGTATATTGCGATCAAATGATATGCTATGTTGAGTAAAATGAATGCTATGCAAAATAATGAACCGCCAGTTTATTCAGATTAGTTATTAAATTTGCAGTCGCGAGTATTAAAAGTAAACTCCACGCTCAAAACAACTTTGTTTAAAATGAAAGATGAAGGTCTCAATAACAAAGTAGCATGTATAGAAATTTTCAATTCGAACTCAAAATTGATAGAATATATAAAAAAACATTCAGCCACTGTTCGACACTGGCGCCATGTTTCGGCAACTGTTACGTCACAAGTAGCAGAGAAGTGCGAAGGAGTTTCGAAATCGTGACGTCACACATTGGACTCTATCGGTTAGTTGTCAGTTTGGCATTGCAATGGACTAGAATATGAAACAAGACCGATAGTAACGACTGCGATTTTGATAACAGTGACAGTGATATATAAGGGCCGTTAGCAGAATTAAATGCTACTGCAATTTCTGCGATATACAGCCCTATGCGTTAAACCGTGAAACGGGATCTTCTGCTTGCCGCGTCGGCGTGTGCACATAGGCCTACGTCATTCCTTCGGCGTTTATCACATGCTGTTGCGGTCGTTGCTCTTGAAGAACGCCAGGCCCGTTTAGAGTTGGAAGAGCATCTCGTTCCACCTTATACGTGATCTAGTTTCAGCGAATTTCTTGTTTGAATTGATACTGAATTTAAAACGGCGGATGCGTAGACAAAGCAAGATGCTTCAAAATGAGCTGAACACATGAAGCTGTTTGGAGTTGGATACAAGTTCCCTCGCTGTCAAAAACTAATCCACTGTTTTTTAATCGATTCTGATTCTGGAAATCTATGAAACGTGAAATTTCTATCCCACTGTCTATTTTCACATCCAAACAGAGAACAAATTGAAGGCATTCCGACATAAAACATGTTAGCAAAATCTTACGATATGTAGACTCGTTCTAAGCGAAACTGACTAGAATCGAAAGCGACTAGAATCTCGCGACAAAATTCCCCGAGGTTCTCGCGGCAGGAAATGACGCCTTGTTCCGCCGTGTTCTCTGGAGAAGGGATGCAAGATCCCACGGCCAATTTTCAATTTTCCGAGGCATTTTTCTTAATAAAATATTAGGAAAAATAGAAACATTTTGAATGATATATACTCTATTAAACTGGATTAATGTTATGATGCAAAAAAAAATAAAGTCGATTTTTTTTCTTGGAGTTTACCTTTAATCTTTGCACTTACGTTCTAAAATTTGGTTTGGTTTGATTTGTTTGGTAATAACGTCCTTTTCAACTGCCATGGCCATTTCAGGGCGGCGTTATAGGGGCCACAAATTTTGCCTCGCAAGGGTTCTTTAACGTGCAGCTGGCAAACGACTACACGGGATCAACGGCTTTACTTCCCTTCCGAAGGAAGTGCGTGATCTCAGGATTTTTCCCCTGAAAAAATCCTCGTCGTCCTCGGCCGGGGTCGAACCCGCGTCCTAGGGCATCAGAGGCGATCACGCAACCCCTGAGCTACCGAGGCCGATCTAAACACAATTGTGTATCTTTATGCAGAAAATAACAAAAGTTTCAGCAATAATTAAATATATATAATATCATGAATATTTTCTCTTGCGTATTCTTTGCTTTAATATTTTTTGTGATAAAATTTCGGCATATTCACTACTTCATTTTCTTTTTATTCCATCATTTCGGAGATATACGAATTTTACAATTCTTGAACCGAAAATTTTACCATTTACTAAGTTTTGCATCGTATTAGTTATTCATTATTTTGTAAAATTGCATATTTATTTAACCGTTAAGCAACAAATATTATAATTAATTATTCTTATAAACCTTAACAAATCCTTATGGAGCTTTCCATTAGATTATGTCTAGTCAAAGTCGTTTCGTTAAAAAATACGGGACTTTTCGGAAATTTTCTCCTTTATTACTTTATAAAATTTTATCCGTTTGAGCTATTTTATTGAGCACATTTTCATATCAATGAGAGATATCTTTTAATAATGGATTTTAAAAAACATCACTTCAGTAGTTAATAAAGACAAAGTAAATAACAACTCTTTAACCACAACAAAAATTAAGTAAAAAGAAAAATACAACCTTGGCCCACTTGAAGTATGGAAGAAGAAACCTGTCAGCTGTGGCGAAACACTCGTTGGATACGGGACATAAAATATCATTCAACGATCTTGTACTTGTTAAAGCAATAAAAAATAATCGCCTTCTGGATGCCTTTGAAAGTTTAGAAATCTCATCAGCCAACAGCAAAAATTTACTAAACTCCGACAAGGGACCCATTGGAGATTCCCAACTGATTAACTATTGGTCCAAACGGACCAATCACTGATCTAGCCACCTTAGTGGGGTTTATCACTCTTTCTGTCATTGGTGCTGTCAGACTATAAATATCGGTCTTGTTCTTTTTCACACTCTCCCGGATGCTTGGAAGCAATCAGTTGTCTTAAGCATTCCTAAGCCAGGACAAAATCCTGCAAATCCTGTTAGCTACAGGCCCATCAGCTTGTTACCATCAATTTCCAAAATCCTGGAAAAAACAATTCTCAAGAGATTCATTGAGCACTGTGATGCCAACGATCTCATCCGCGATGAACAATTTGGCTTTCGCTCAAACCATTCCTGCCAACTCCAAACATGGAGGCTCGCAGCGGATATCAATGAGCCCCTTAATCTCTCTATGTACTGTGGGGTCGTTTTTCTCGATGTACACAAAGCCTTCGACCAAGTCTGGCACGATGGTCTTATTTTTAAAATGATTATGGATGGATTTCCTCAAGACATAATTACTCTGATACACTCGTTTCTCTCCAACCGGTTCTTTCAGGCCAGAGTTGGAGATAGTCTATCTCCTATGTATGAAGTAAAAGCTGGTGTCCCACAGGGTTCAGTCCTGGGGCCAGTATTATTCAATTATTTTATGCGAGACTTCCCAAGTCCTTCTAAATGTAAGCTCTTTTTTTACGCAGATGACGCTGCTATACTGACCTGTGCTCGTCAACCAGCCGTAGTAGTCTCGCGGCTGCAGAAGGCTCTAAAGGAGTGTGAAAGCTGGTTTAGCAAGTGGAGGCTAAAATTGAATGTAGACAAATGCAAGGCGATGTTTGTCTCCAAGAAGAGAAAGAGATCATTAGATTCTCTAACACTATATGGCAAAAAACTGGACTGGGTTGAAACTTATAAATATCTTGGTGTTGTTATTGACTCTAAACTTACCTGGACTCCCCACGCAACTTATGCGTTGAATAAGGCCAGGAGAGCCAAGTTTAGCTTGATTGCTCTGCTGGGCCGGAATAGTGCTCTAAACATTGATAATAAACTCCTACTCTATAAGGTCATTGTTCGGACTATCTTGACCTATGGTATGCCCGTCTGGGCCACAATATGTAAAACTAGATGGAAAGAACTGCAAACGTTCCAAAACGTTACCCTTAGGACTATTGCGCAAAAAGATCGGAGAATTGTTCGCAATTCCTCCATTTATAATGACTTCAACATGACTCATATTGGCAAATACGTTCAAGGGCTCATGGAATCCATGCTGCCCAATATAGAAAATCATAGCAACGAGCTAGTCTCGGGCATTTTAAAGAATCCTATGCATAGAAAGAGATATCGTGATCCAAGGCATATACTTGATATTAATTTTGAAGACATTGATAATGTCTTATTTCCAGATTACTGGACTTCATAGGTCGTGTTTTATCTAATACTAGTGGTCTGCTTCTAGTCTAGACAGTCGTCAATCAAATTTTCCTCCACCAAGAGGAGGCAATTTTCTTTCATACTTTGGATGACCCTTGTGGGTACATCAGGCTTCTTTTCTAGCTCAGTGTATTTCCCTTGGAATATGATTATGAAGGGTGAGATTATGGAAGCTATGCTTCAAGTTCCACTTGAATACCGATACACTACACTGTTCGATTGTCGATTGTCGATTTTCACACTCTCTGGTTGCAGGTATTCTTGAGCACCCGCTTACCTTCAGAAGCCTTCTTAGACATCGCAGGCCACGTCACCTCTTGGACATCAATTTCGACGACATCCAAAAGGCGATATTTCCCGAATATTGGATCTCCTAGCTCCTCGTGTCCCTTGTCCCTCGTCAATCAACAATCAACACTATCGTCCTGATAGGAAAGGACTCCATCTTATCCTCTGGATGACTTAACTAGGTTTCATCTGGCTTCTTGCCTAGTTCAGTGTACTTCCCGTGGTTACTTTCTGGACGAGTATGGCAGTGAAAGCGTTGCTTTCGGACCACTCGTTTCGTTTTACCTGCACTGTTCGATTGTCGATTGATTGTCGTTTTCACACTCAGTATCATCTGGTGTGTTACTCCCTTCTTTTCCACCTGCTGAATGATGAGAGCTTCGCCCTCGAAAAGCGCTTCAATAGGATTAGGTTGTATTTTTCTTTTTACTTAATTTTTGTTGTGGTTAAAGAGTTGTTATTTACTTTGTCTTTATTTATCATATCCACATTTTCTTCCCATTTGTATATTTATTTATTTCTTCCCCAGGAGTTTATATTTTTATCACTTCAGTAGTTGCTGTAAAAATCCAATTCCCAGTAAAAACGGTTTTAATAATACGTGGTAAACTTTGCAGGTTATTAGATCTGAATTACCTAGACAACAGACTTAAAAAGTTAGCTGACATTAACATTTCAGCCGTAGAGATATCAAACTGAAAAATTGAGAAAAATAATACAATTAATAAGAACAAGCCACATTAAGAAATTTTGTACGCTGATATTTAAGTTCGGTCCTAAAGATGCTAATACAGGGTCTTTATAATTAAAGTTCCATTTTGACATGGCCATAACAAAAAACTACTGGGCCAAAAGCTATAATACTTGGTAATATTATACAAGACGGCATGGGAAGTTCATACCCACCAAAAAAAAAATTAATTCAAAAGGTCATTAAATTAATTCTTTAATCGTTACTAAAATTAGTTACATGTTGAATGTGGCCTCCACCATTTACTGAAAGAATTTTAGTAACGATTAAAGACTTGTTAACCTGTGTCTTCGTGTCTAATTTCGTATACGAATATTGCTTAGAGCGCCATTCCATGCTGGTGGTGACCTTTTGAACTAATTTTTTTTTTTTTGGTGGGTATGAACTTCCCATGCCCTCTTGTATAATATTACCAAGCATTATAGCTTTTGGTCCAGTAGTTTTTTTTTATGGCCATGTCAAAATGGAACTTTAATTATAAAGACCCTGTATATCAAAAATAAGTAAAAGAGAGTAAGAAACGTAAAAGAAGAGGAAACACGAAAAAAAACTGAAGAAACGAACATGGCCAAGATCGACAAGAAAGTAAACAACCTTACGAGAGCTATTCAATCAAAAATGATCATAATTTTTGACAACATTTTCGAATAGTTTTCATCCTTATAATGTTGACGATATTTTTTCAAAATAGTCCGCACTGGATGCGATGCATTTGTTCCAGGGTTTTTTGCCAGTCTTCAAAGACATGTTGGAAATCATCTTTCGAGAGGTCCTTCAAAATCGCCTACGTAGCCTTCACAAGGTGGTCTGATGATGAATGCCTCCCAAGTAGCGTTTCTTTAAATTGGGTAAAAGAAAGTTCCACGGGGCTAGATCTGGACTATAAGAAGGATGTAGAACACATTTCATATCAATTTTCGAGACATATTCAGTAACGACATTTGTAATGCGGGTCTTTGCGTTGTCTTACTGCAGCATTCACTTTTTCATTATTTCCGATAGTTCTCTTAATGTTATCCGATGTTCTTCTCTCACAACAACAGTTGCAGTATATTGTTTTCTTCCGTAAGAGCACTGACTGGAGCTCCGGGTTCACCTTTCCTTTGAAATTGTCTCCCATATTTGAATATTTAAAGAAGAGAAAATCTAGGCAAGGAGAGACACTCCAAAGCCTTCAGAAGCATTGCATAGGGCTCAGCCGGCGATTTCTTCAGACGAAAGCAAAATTTCAAATGCAGAGTATTGTTCATCGCGTTTTACCTCCATGGTTGCTGTAGGCGGAGCTAAACCAGCCTCAGCTCGCAGGCTTGTCGCAGTCGTACAGTTCCCGCCAAAGTAATGAAACTTGTACCATGTGTATATCGCATATTAAGTTACCATTGTAACACACACAATTAAAGCTTAGTACAAGAAATTACACAAATTACAAGAAATTGTGATCATTCTTCATTAAACAGCTTTCGTAGAATTTCTTCAGTGAAAGAGACAAAGCAAATAATAAACTATTCTTTTAACCATTACTTACCTCCAGAAGATAGAAGAGATTAAATGGAGAAGATGCATAGCTTGTAAACCTGTGAATAAAATTTAGAAAAATCCCAATGCTTTTTATCGATTCCAAAAGTAGTAGAAATAGTTTTATAGCAGGTAAAGCTTTGATAAAATAATAAGGCAGATCTTTAAATCATACAAGTGCAGAAGAAGCCTATAAAATAATGACCTAATAGAGGAAGAAAACCAAGAATCTTGAAAGATGAGGAGGACGTTTCCGGATCAGGCATACGTCCTACGGAAGAGATTGCAGAAAGATTCGATTGAAAAACTTGAAAGCTCTTGAGAACTTCGAAAAAGCAATTTAAAATTTCATTTCCGTTTTTTATCAGAATGTATATGTATGATAAATTGTTTTTAATATCCATAAACCGTTCTCAATCATATTAAAGAGTTGTTGTAAAAATATCGTTCTTAATTCAGTTTATAATGGATCAGTAAAATACTAGATCTAGTCGCCTAGAAAAACAAGCAAAATTACATAAGAATCTGTTAAAAATAGCGATATAAATGAAACACGACGGGCATGAAATTCAGTACAGCGCTTGTTAAAATGACATAAGGCCGGTTCTTTGAAAATGTGGAACAACGAAAGGCTGGTGAGTTAATGAATTAAAGGAAAGGGGATGTGTACGTGGGTGAGTGTGTTCGTAGACGATGGATGGAGGAAATCACCGAACAGAGGGTGGATACGGATCGCATTGACGCATCGGGTTCGATTCGAGAAGGGTAATAATGAAGGGTAAATGTGCTCCACCCGCCACATTCAACTGTTTACCCCCAATATAATGTGGCGAGGGGGCAGCGGAACGCCTTTTCACCGGATCGCCATTTTTCACTCGGCAAGACAACTCTTCAGTGAAGACCGATCAAAAGGAGGCGCTTCCCGCAAGAACAATGGCCGGAGGGAAGGAGCGAGTCGCACCTCTTTTGACCTTTTTGGTATGCCAGTGGCCATCGGATGGACCAGTCGAGACAGATAAGGATCGAACCGGGGAGAACACATGTTGCGGCCAGCCCGAGCCGAGCTCCCATTCATGCGGCAGTGTCGGGGAAGACATTCAGATGAGCGAGTGAAAAGCCCCGCTTCACCATTAGAATGATTAAATGCAACGACGCCATTGAGAAGACATCTCGACTGCTCAGTTGGCCACCGTTCCATTTGTGCTGAGTTAAGGTCCACATCATGAATTAATCATTTTTGGGATTATAATGCTGCAAGGGTTTTTCTTTGCTTCATGAACAGACAATCTATATGCTCTTATTCAGCGGATTGCCTACTTTAAACCTCATGAGAATAGTACTTATGTAATAGCGGTAGTAAACTTTAAAAAGAGATATATGCTTTACTTCGTACTCGACTCGTTTTATAATTCACATTTTAATGAAAAGATAAAATCTATATCATTTTTATGAAATTTTTCTGCACCTAGCATGAATATTTGTAACGATATAATGAAGAGCTGTTGCATACATAAGGATAAAACGAATATATAAAAAACATTCCCTGTCGAGCATTGGGTCTATTTTGAACAAACAGTAGCTTGCATCTTATGTGATATTTTTGCGAAGTCACTGTGTAGATCCAGTAGCAGTCACTTATCATATAATTTTCCCACCTGTCATCTTCTTTCCATCTCATCAATAATTGTCATGGTGGAAGCATTCCCTTTGCTTTTCGCGGTTTACACCAATGTTTTAGATTAAAAAATGTCCAGGTGAACAAGTGAAAAGAAATTTTAACTCACGGATCAACTATACACTTTGAACTTCATCAGCATGCCAACAATTACAACATAATCAGTCTCCAAATTATTGCCAAGGAAGGTATGAACGATAGTTTGAAAATCAGTCCATTTCATTGCAAGTAGGAAGTCGCTATCTAACATCAGTTGCTTACATCTAGGCGGACAAAAATGCTTTTCTTTAACTTAGCTTCCCACATGTGTAGAAAATACTTGCCGAAGTACGTGAAACAGGTCCAGGTTCTGGTAATGCTTTAACAAACTGTTTCATGCAGCTATGGTTAGACTTTCACGGAAAATGATCTTATGCCCTGACGGCATTTTGTATCTCGGTGGTCATTTCTTTTGAGCCCAGTGTTTATTTCGCGCTCTACTGTCCTAATCACAAGCAGAAACGTGGATGCATGGTATGTCCAGCCTGCTAACTAAGAAGCGAAGACGTCCACTTTTCCATAGATGCAGAAATTTGGAAAAGTGTGATCTTGAGCACACGGGAAGGTCAATTTAAAACGTTCTACAGTTTTATTAGAACAACTATTATAAAATGCATGAAAACGAAGCAGATTTTCCTTTTCTGTTTCCAGCGATTTAACTTCATACGGTATGATTAAAAATCGGGTTTATAGGTGGTGAGTGAGTAGTTTCGTACATTTTATAGCTTAGCAGGATTGTCATCTGTGGAGAACAGCTCGACAGCGGCATTGAAATTAATTTAGTTCTCTTCAATAAAAATTCAGCGCTAAAAACATTGGTATATAATCACGGATTATAGACATTCTAAGGGAAAACTCCCTTATTTTTTTCTAAGGGATAAAGGCCATTTGAGGAGTTCAGAATCAGTTCATCTTACATTTTCACTAGAATTATTGCTACTGCGACTGTATACAACAAGATGTTTTTGCGTTCCTCGTTCACGTGATTTCAATTATAGTATTTTGAGAAACAAAGGGAACGTGTTAATTTAGAAAATGCTAATTTTAAATTAATTGGTATTCATTTTCGAGTTTACTTGAACAATTTGTCTATCACGAAAGGTCGCTAAATGGGAAAAGCAAGAATGGCAGTGGGAAACTCTAGTGCTCATTTCATACATTAACTGAATAAGTGCAGATTTTTTCTGGACGTGGTACATTTACACACATTTTCTTCATATTTTTGTGTTCTAATAAAAAAAAATTAATATTTACTAAATAATCAGCTTTTGAAATATGAATAAAATTATTATAGAACCATTAATCGTGATTACATATTTTTGGTTCGTTCGAAGATATTATCCAAGAATAGACGAGATTGTCTGTTTAATACAATGAAAAAAACTTGGAAAAGGTTGGTATTTGTACGAGATGCATTCAAGTTCTAAGGTCTCTTCATTTATTTTGCAAAACGTACTTCCCCTGGAATGCTGAAATTGCCTTCACTTCTGAACATAGTCATCCTCTAGCTGCATACATTTTTCGTAATGCTGGTACTACGTTTTTCTATGGTTGCCGCAAACGCTTTTTCTTCTTCTTTTACCCATTGGAAACCTCCGCTGATGCGGGGCAGAACAACGCGGCTACTCTCGTTCAGAAGTTACTTAGCGACAACAACTTTGAAGTGTTTCTTCGTGCTCCGTACACAGCTGACCGATTTTTAGCTTTTTCAAGTCGCTTCGCTCTTGCTTCACCGATTTTCCAGTGTCCAAAGACGCGTTTGCGGCGGTTATGCAATCGACGCATTAGCATTGTGAAAAATGTGTACGGGTAAAGGGTGACTATATTGAGATGTTACGGTAATTTCAGCTTTCTAGGATCCTCATTAAAAAAATAAATTAGGAGACCTTAGAACTTGAACGCACCTCATATGTTAAAGAAATTGACGTTGGTAGAAAGGGAAGGATGCTTAACATCTTTAATCCTAAAGACTTATTCTCGTAAAGGCAAAGGAGAAAATTCTTCAATTCAACTAGTTTTTATAAATGAAGCAACTTCTTCCAAACATATTACTTGAATGTGGCTTAAAAAGGAGAGTCGCGTTTAATCTCGACTGTTGACCTGTCAGTGTGGTGACCGAAACCTCGCGTGGGCAAATAAGGGAAGACAAGGCGAGGGAGAGCGATGCAAGGCGGCGGCGGAGGAGGAGGAGTGGGAGGTGAAGAGACGGCGGTGATGAATTTTAAGTCATCCCTCCCACCCTCTAGCCTGAGCGCATGTGGCATTGAAGTGGTTTCCATGATGAGCTGGGTTGTATGCATTGATATGGGGAGGGAAGGAAAGGGGGGAACAGAGGATGCCGGGAAGAGTGTAATGATTAATGACGATGGGATCGAACTCCGTTTCAATCACGCTTTTGCTTCTTTACAGCGAGGGTAGAGCGCTGGGGCGAACCTCACTGCAACGGCAAGCGCAGCCGTTCGAATTACAAACGCCGAATTAAATTTTTTTTAATGCCCGATATGATTTGTTTTGAAGGGAGAAAAGTTTTTTTTTCTATTTCTTCTAAAAAAAAAAAATGAAAAGTTATCAAAAATATGCTCAGGTTGGAGACTTCTCCTATGTCGAAGTATAATTATGGAGACCGGAAATGAAAGAAAAAAGAGAAAAGAATAGGATAGGATGGAGAGGTGGGGATGGGCAGAATAGAGGGTAGATGGGGAGGAAGGGAAAGAAGAGATAACCATTTAGCACACAGTTGGAGAAGGAGGGTTCGGTACCGGCCCCAACATTAGCAGTTGGCAGCAGAAGGGCTAGGACACGGTGGCTCGCTCCACTGGCTAAATTGTGTGGAAAATGGCCGGCCATTCATCACAAACCTTTGACTACGTGTGCCTTCCTCATCTCGAGGGAGTTGAATGTCGAATGCGACGGGATCTTCAGGTTACCGGTTCGAAGCCTTCCATACCCTTTCCCATTATTGATATTGTTTTCATACAAAAATTGGTATTTTTTTTAAACTTTATAAAATGACGAAGAATGGAAGAGTGTTTGATATTAATGCAAGTAGATCTTTAAAAAAGAAAAACTACAGCCTAGATAAAATTTTGAATGTAAAAGCAACATTGGCCCAAGTGTGTACGGGGCGAGACATAAGCCGCGATTCATAGGAATATAGATGAACTTAGATAATAATTACTGTAATGATTTTTTATGCTATTTGAAAAGTGTTTAAGGAAAGTTAAGCACACGAGCTAACACGTACATATCTTTTATTTTTATATGCGTCATTTGCTTGGAATATTACGGTTGAGTACTATTTTACGAGTGCCATACTAAAATTAATGAATAACAATTTTGTATTAATCAGAATTATTAATGTGGAAAAAAACAAGAGTATCCTTTTATTCTACAGACTATGCAGCATATTGAAAAACTCTAACGTTATTGGTTTCGATCATATGACTGAAAATGGCAGACATAGCTGATCGTTTCATCAGCTTATTGTCACTGAATTTCATCAGCTGCTGATGATATTCACAGCTGAATTCAGAGTTGACAAAGAGATGTTTGAATGGAATATTTTAAAGATAGAAAGAAAAGCATCCAAGATCATCTCGTAGCAGTCACCCGCGAAGTGCCTGAACGCAACAAGGAATGGTTCTGGTTGAATTCGGGCAAACCATATCGATTGCTCTGTCGTGCACTGCACGATAAAAAAAGACCTGGAAAAATAATCCTGCAGCACGACAACGCTAGGCCCACTCTTCTGCTTGCACCACGGGGAAAACGAGAAAATGGATTGGGAAATTCTTCCACACCCCGCTACAATCGCGACCTGGCACCTTGTGAGTACCGTCTGTTTGATTTTTAGAAGGAACAGATTCGAAGTCAACGCTATGCGACGATGTAAGACATCGAGAAAGCAATGCGTCTGTGTCTCCGGGCAGTTAAAATTGAATTTTGCCGTAATGGAATTTTTAAGTTTTCAAAGTTATAAATGCTTGTAGCAATATTTGTAATTAGACGTGTAGAGGATATTGCATTACTCAAATAATCGTACGATTTCATCTTCTGCAATTCACATTAAGTATTCAGGCAAGAAATATGTCCATAAATTCCAGTCTATTTATTGCTTCTCTCTGCGCGTTACTTTTTTTTTTTTATTTGAAGAGAAAATTATAAAAAATTCGCTATTTTAAAAGTGGGAACTGTACTTTTTGTGAACTCCATGTATGTGCAACTAACTAGAGCTGTAAATAGCACAAACATACAATATTTGTATTCACTTACCAATACTGTGTGTTATAATGACTTTATTTTCAATCACCATTCGTTTTATTCTCTTAATTCCAACCAAGTTTTTATTCTTCTTCAATTGGTCCTTAATGAAACTGTCACCACGCCATATAGCCATTCCTTTGAAATCTTTCTATTATGTTTTTTTTTCGTTGTTTTTTTTTTTTTTACCAATACATCTCGTCCTCCAGGAGTTCAGATCTTTTTTGTCTATGCTCCTCTCTCTCTGGGCTCCCATAAAAGCGTGGGGCGGCCATGTCGTGCGAGCGTCGTTCGTTTTGTTGACAAAAACCGATCCATGTTTTACAGTTATAATTTCAGTTGTTCAGAAGGAGCTAGATAATGAAGCCTCGGTTTCGTTTCACTGGACCATGAAGTGGTGGCATATGGCAGGCTCTCCGCTCCAACGCACTCTGACGTCATACACCTTTAACCACGTGACTCAGTCGTGCTGGAGAGCGAATAAGGGCGCGGTCATTCAACAACAACCTTACCCCTACCCTCCTCCCACTCTGTCAAATAGCGAGGACAGTATTTACAACGTTTGATAATGAGAGATTTTCCTTCGTAACGAAATAATCAAGGGAATAACACTATCCGACAGATCAAAGAGTTTTTCTGCGGTGGGTGGTTAATTTCCCTCCACCCAAACCTAACGATAAGACTCATAAAACATTAATGGCTGAATTTCTCTTTGGATTAGTAGACTTTACCGATAAAACTCTCGATTTATAAGCTGTATGGCTTGTTATTAACTACTACTGATTCGAAGTCCTTGTTAACGGTCGCCACTGTACAGAAGAGGCTTTTCTTGTAAAATTCGTCCTATGAACGAATATTGAAAGTTGCTGTCCATGAGCTTTTTTCTTGCCTTACAAAGTGTTAATTCTTGATCATCATATTCGTGAAAATTTTTAAACGTATGTAAATAATAGGTGGGCTACTTTCACTAGGTTCTTTAAAAATGAATAAACATAATCTAGATATTGTGTTTCTTGAACATCCTAAGCTGTTTTTCTTTTATGGGAGATGCGTCCTTAATAATAATAAAATATTTTGGATCTAATAATTTGTTCTCTCGTGGGTACATTTTACGAGTACGACAACAGTGGAAGATTAATGGTGTACTAAGGTTAATCTTCAATATTTTCATTAATTTCATAAATTCTAATCTTTTGGCAAATGTAGCTTTTGGTTCTTCAATGACAACAACTGACATCACCAGAATACTTTGATTACTTTCGAGTAGGTGGAGCCGAAAATTTTATGACGGCACCTAAGGAAGCTTCTTAATAATCAGAAAGTCTTAAGCGAGACGGAACTTTTGGTCGTGAAATTTTCTCATTTTTCCCCTCGTGGCATTAAACCGAGAGAAAATTTATTTGTGAAGGAGAATCGGACGAAGGCGAAATGGATAGTACGAAAAGATAGCGAGTTGGTAGGTGGTGGGTGGATTGGAGAAGAAAGGGAAAGGGGAGGAAATGGTTTCGACCACGATCAGGAAACAGTTACAAGTGCTCATCTGGTGGGCGTTTCCGGAGAAGGCACGTGCCGGAGCGCAACTAATGTTGATCGTGACGTCACGAACGCGTGGCATGAAATTCAGTTTATGTGTTTGCTGCGTTGAAACTCGAAACGGTCCGTGTTTACCTTGCGAGGGAGGGATGGGCCTATATTGATTAGGAATCAAGGTAAGGAAGCTATTAAAAGAATAAATAAATATGAAACAACCCAAAAATTAATCGACAGCATAATGGTTTCCGGATGTTACTACTACACGTTTGAAAACAAATCTGAAAATTTATGGCTGTTTGTTTTAGACAGTAATCTTTTGCTAAAAATCTGACAAGTCATCATCCTCTCTCTCTCTCTGTCTCTCTCTCTCTCTCTCAATCCCTCCACTCGATATTATCATCATCGTCTCTGTCGTTTAGAAATAATGAACACAGGCTCATTTGCTAAATGATTTTTCGAAATCCGTGAAGGGAAATTATGCCAAGCGTAGTGGATAACGACTATTAAATCGTTCTTTACGGAACCACATAGGAAAACCCATATCGGTAAAAAAAATAATTGTTTAATTAAAAGTCTTGTTACAAAATAATTTATCATTGGATAGCGTGTTAGAAAAGAACAAAAGTTATTTGTATCATTCGCACATTTTAGTAGAGTGTTTTGTTATTGGTAATATTGCTGTTATTTCAAATGACCCCCAAATGAAAAGTAATAAAAAGACGTTTTAATAGCCAATTTTAATATCAAACAATGAGGAACACAATCGCGTAAGATTCTTTAATGTGAACGGAATACGAATCCACTGGTCAAAACAGGAGGTTTTTGATCCCTGTAGAAAGCTTTACAAACGTACAAAATATGGAAATGTAGTTCAATTATTTATTTTCCGAAAGTAAGTGTAAATGTAAATTTTCTCTCTCTGATGAAATTCTCCCTGTCATGTGCCAGGAAATGAGCCAGCGATTTTGGATATCAAACGCAACTACCACTTACCAACTTAACAAAGACCAGTAACAAGTGCTCTCTTGAAAGATATTCTGCATTAGTAGGTGTGCAACTAAGTTTCCGGATTTTTTGGATCAATGAAAACGGGAAAATGTCAAGAGAAATACAACATATGGTTTATTCAAAGTATCGTCCCTCGCCAGCTAACATTTTTCACATCTCTCTGGCAATACATGAATACCGCGATGATAATACGACGCGTCCATGGGCGAAAATTTTGCACTTTCTGCACATTCATCCAACCAATTTTGCACTTCTTCGAAAGTAGGCAAGAGTAGCCCAGCCAATCCATACGCCATCGACCGGAACAAGTGATAATCGGAAATAATCCCTATTTCAGCGTTTTGATGGTCTCCTGGACGATGCAAGCGCGATGGCCATTGTCCCATTCTGGCCGTTTTTCGAGCAATGCATGGTTCAGATTGATCAGTTGTTGTCGGTAGCGATGCCCATTGACATTTCGCCCGGTTTCATCCAATAACGCTTGCAGATCGGCGTCCTCAATTGTTTTTGGTGTTCCGGAGCGCTCCTTGTCCGCAGTGTCAAAATCCCCACTTCTGAAACGTTTAAACCAATCTTCACAGGTAGTTTTCGATGGTGCGTGTTTGCCGTAGGCCTCCTCAAGCAAACGACGTGCTTCAGCTGCATTGTTTTCAGGTTAAAGCAGAAAAGCAAAGCTTTCCGCAAATACTGTTTGTTTGGCACAAAAGCCGACATCTTCGTTGTTGGAAAAATATTTTTGCGTTGCGATATGTGTTGGTATTACGACTGATTACTGGTTTAACAGATGTCCACGCTATAAAGAAGCATAACTTTTTATGTCGAATACATTAAATCTCTGGATGTCTACATTACATCCAGAGCTTTAGACTACATGTGTCGTTGGCGCCATCATGTGTGAAACTCGGAAATTTAGTTGCACACCTAGTAATATGCAGAATTTGGAAAGTGTGCGTTCTGATCGCCAAGTCAGATTCTCCTGTGTCTTAACAAGGGAAGACGGTTTTAAAACGTTCTTGTAGGCATATTTCGAAAGATATCAGAAAATGAACGAAAACCTAACAGCATTGGATTTTTCCGTTTCCGTTGCTTACTCGTACGATTAAAATTCGAATTTATAGGTGATGTTTGTATAGTTTAGTCCTTTCTTTTATGTAAATCATGTAAACCTGCATCTTAAAAACTGTTTACCAGCTTATTCTTTGATTCTGAGCTGGCATTTCACATATTATCAAATAAATAATAACAATGACCTGAATATTGTAGGGTTCTACGAGTTCTTCATATGTTGCGGTGATTCCGGTTTCACCTTTTATTTTCACAGCTATTTACATATTCATTTTTATGGATTAGTATTTCAGAATTGATTGCTCAAAGAACGATGAAGGGCTTCGTTTCTCCCTTTTTAAAGTAAATGACGTAAAAAGGATGCATCAGAGACTAATAATAAACTGCTTGTTCTATCTGAAAATTTCCACGTGTTCTGTCACTAGGAGATATTCATTCTGACGCAGTTTTGCAAAAAGTAATCTATTTCTGGAGTCTCTGCCGTTTAATCACAGGGCTCTGACGTTTGGCTTGTGCACTGCTTAGGCTCTTTTTTAGTACAAATAAATTTTTAAAATAAAATTTGGATTTCATTTTAATAATTGCTGCACAGGTGCATCTATCTCTTCCAAACTTGTCATCCGAGAGAGAGAGAGAGAGAGAGAGAGAGAGAGGGATCTAAAACGGAATCTTGTTTTTTTCTTTTCTTTCCGGGTGGAATAAAGAAAATTTCTTCTGATATTATGCATTCGGTAGTTTTGAACTGAAATACTAAGAAATTTTTGCCGCTTACGTCTTTTCTGGAGTCCACTATGGACATTTTTATTAAAACCTGGAACGGATTGAATTATCACCGTTGTTAGTTGTTAATGAAAACAATGTCGGTCTTCGTAAAGATTAATTGGATTGACTATTTCCATTTTCTGAACAAGACATTTTGGAGAATGATGGAGTGTCCATTGATAATAGCAAAGCCTTTTATCCTGGTCGCCTCCCCAGTCATTCTCGTTCACTTCCCCCACGCGTGGCCAACACGTGCCAGCACTCACATTTAGCGCCATCTGTCGATTGAACATGAGATTAAAGTCTCTTTGGAGTCTCCTAGAAACAAAAAGACGGACGAAATTGATTTCCAAAAGAAGAATTAAGAACATTGACGAGAGAGTTCTTCTCATGGTTAATGGAATGGGAACTTGAACTTGGAACATAGGTATTTTTATTTGTCAAAGTATCGAAACATGACCGAATGGGCTACATTAGCGAATTTCCGGTTACCTTTTAAGAAGTTTCCCAATGGTCGTAAATCGGCAAGTCATTACTAAGATGTTAAAATTGCCATCATAAAATTCTGTTCATTTCTGCTTATCATGTATCAGGACTATTCGTAGAACACATCACTCTTTCAATGCCATTCTTATTGATTCTTATCTGCGATTAAGTGTAATGCACAATGTTCAAGTCTTCGTTTATGAACTCTCGGATTTTTTTTTTTCCTATTGAAGTTGGCGACCAACAGTTGTCATCGTGGCTAAATTCCTAAATTTCCTAGGTACTGTTTGTGCTATTCTTACACACATGACCGACCCATGGTTCCAAAACTGTGAATTTTCTGTGCCATTCTCAAGGAGTTCAGCTTAAAATTTAATCACAATTCTGTCACTTATTTTTTGCAGAAGATTCACAAACTGTTTTATTTCAATGAAAACTTAATAGCTGCAAGAGGAAGCAATTACCACAGTTGTAATAAGGCAGTGCTGTGCAAGAATTCCCGTTCATCTTTTAGCCATTCCTTGTACATTCCTAATGACTTTCTGATTACAAAAAGATTCTTCATGTCCTCATGTTCCATTAAGATAGGACACCGTGTCATAATGCATGTTTCTGAAAGAAGGCATGTGGGATTTAGTCACCTGGTTACAAGATAATCTGACTCATCTTAAAGTCGTTGTGAATTGTTATAGGGCAAAATAAAGCACAAATTTGCTTATTCTTTTGTCTGTGTCGCAATGTTTTGTTTTTTTAGAATTGAAGGTGTTGTGAAATATTCGCTATTGGCTGACATGTATTTACCGGGTGATCAGAAAGTCTCTCCCTGAAAATGAAATTTAATACGAAGGTTGGTCGAAAAGTAAAGCGTCCATGACTGTACTTTTTTATTTGTTAACCGATTTTCAAAATTCTAATTGTACCTGATATTTACATCTTTCCTCGTATGTAATGCACTATTCACTTTTCGACATAGTCCCCATTACTTTCCGCGCATTGCGCCAACGCGTGACTAGTCGGGTGAACCAGGCGGAGAGGAATTCGGGGTTGTTGTCGACACGAGGATTGAATGGCATCTTTCATCTCGTCGTCAGAACGCAACTCATGTCCCTTAAGGTCCTCTTTCTTTTTTGGGAAGTGGTGAAAGTTTGCAAGGTGCAAAGTCTTTCATCTGCAACTCTTCTGGTTAGTGGGATCGTGTGCGGGCGGGCGTTATCGTGCTGCAGAAGAGGGTCCAAAGCTGCCATTCAATCCTGGTGTCGACAACAACCCCAGAATTCCTCTCCGACGGGTTCGCCCAACTAGTGACGCGTTGGCGCAATGCGTGGAAAGGGATGGGGACTGTGTCGAAAATGAATTGTGCATTACATAGAGGTCAAATGTAAGTATCAAATGCAGAAAGAATTTGAAAATCTCGGTTAACAAATAAAAAACTTACAGCCATGGAGGCATTACTTTTCGACCAGCCCTCGTGAAAAAAAAACTATGTTAGATAGATTCATACGCATTTTTATATCATGTTCTTCATCTCAGAAAGTTCTTTTAACGGATGGTAGTTAGGAGCCGAAGCGCTAACATCGACCGTATCGAAATGGATATGCTGGAGAGATATTTAGCATCTCCATTAGAAGAATACCAACCATGGATAGTTTTCCAATAGGATGTTACGCTGCCACACTGTGTATTCCTGAATTTCACAACATTACTCCCTTAGACTTTATCTTAATGTTAAATTTAGCGTTTTCTACACAGATCTCCAATATACATAAGTTGCGGGCGAGAATAAGGATGCGATAATATCGGTAATAGGAGATATGCTGGCGAATATTAACGTGAAAATGAATATTGCTTGGAGCAACGAAAGGGGCACATGTTGAGGTTTATTAAGGATATGAAAATACTTTTTAAGATGAAGAACATAATACAAAAAACCTATTTGTTTCTATCTAACGTAGTTTTTGTTTTATTAAATTTCCTTATCAGGGAGAGATTTTCTGATCACCTTGTACAATTCTAGTGAAGTCGGGTTAAAAATGCAAACTTTCTTCTGTATTTAAGTTGCACACAAACCATAAACCGTGAAATAAATTTGAATAATAAGGAGCAAAGTAATATTTTACAAATAAAATGTTATAAATCAAAATTTACAGTTTCCAGTAAGATACATGCCACTCTCTGTCAAGTATTAAAAGATCGAAATTATTGGCATATAAATAACAAGCCTGTAATTATTGATAAACGAATCCAATATATTGTAAATTTTAAATGCGTTTGTATACAGCATATATGCATCTATATAGTCACAATATAAAAAAAAATTAAAAAACGTATTTCTCACCCAATTTTTTATTATTTTCTGTCTTTCTTTTTACCACCCTACGTAAAGCCGTCGCCACGCATGACGGGAACGACAGTCCCATTGTCATCAACGACGGCAGTCAAAATGACAAGTTTGTCGCGTCAGAGTAACCTTCGTCACTGCGATACATTACACTTAATGAACGCTGTCGCTATTTCCTCCGCGAGAATACTAGACTGGATAACCCCCTATCCCCCACCCTTTTCTCCCCGTCCTCCTCCCTCCCTCCCTCCGGCCGTGCATTCTCTCTCTCTTCGTCCTCCCACTGCATATTGACACATCAAAATTAATCAGGGAAAGTGCAGTCACCCAACTCGACTGTTAGTAGTCCGAAAGAGAGAGAGAGAGAAAAGAGAAAAGGCGGGAGGGTTGGGGAAGGGAGGAGGCTAAAAGGCTGTCTGTCACCAGAGGATGAAAAACCTTAAAATACGTACATTCAGGCAGATAGACAAGCTGTTATGTGAGCGAAAAACAAATAAACACATACTAAAAAAAAAGAAGGAAAAACCTACCTCATTAGTTTATAAAAATGTAGTTGATGAAAAATGTCAAATTTCGAGAAAATCTTCAGATAATGCCTGCTAAAAACGCGTTCTATGCTTATAGGAAAAGATAAAAATAAAGATTTACCTTATACGCCATGGAGAAGTAAATTCATACGAAGAGCTGATAAAATAGCTTAAATACTTAGGACCCTGTTAACTGGCTAATTAATAAAAATGTTTACAGGAAAAAAAATATTACAATAAATAACCCCCCTTTTATATGTTTTTATAAATTAATAGTGTTGCCGTCCATTTTAAAAAGAGGAAATAAAGATTTGTGAGTAATTATTTACTCATAACAAATAAAAAAATTATACGATAGTTAATGTCCTCATAATAACAATGAGTTAAACATGACTTTCAGTTATGAATGAAATAGACCTCTAATATTGATATGTAAAAAGCTTATAGGCCTTGTTTAATAATAATATAATAATAAATTTGATAACAAACATTTCGAACGAAATTTACGTCCTGGAATTGCCATCGTTTCTTAGTCTGAAATTGCTCCACACTTTCATAAGAACCATTCAGTTGATAGTTAATTGATATTTGATATTGATCTTTAAACCTTTAATAACATTTTTTAAAATTCCAAAACTCTCAAAAGGCACAGTTACATATAATTAGATACATTTTGAGCTATATCCTGTGTATATTGATTTTAAGTGCCCGAAACTCCGAAATAAAACACCGGAGAAAGATATAATTTCAGGGTGTTTTACCGGATGCAAATTAAATGTTGAGCGCTACTTGAAGAATCGTTTCCTAAGGACAAAATAAGAAGAAAATGTTCTTGGAAATTTTTTAATAGACTGCATACTTTTCCAGAAATATGATTTTGAAATGTGATGATGTCACATCCGGCAGCGCGGTTATTGTGTCACATTATTTCCTGCAAAACGTTGCTTACGTCTGTGGTATCTTGTTGTTATAGTCCACCAGGCTCATTTTGCGTGAGATGTGATGGGCATGTCAATTGTTATGTATTTTTTTATTTTTATTAAAAAAATATTCAATAATAAGGAAAAATTTAGATACCAGAAGACACCAGATAGCGGATTGTACTATGGATCCCAAGGCAGCCATTTTTAATGTTAACCTATGAGGAAAACAGCAGATTTAATTAAATGTTTTTAATTACGAAGGAAAAAATTGGTTTTTAATGATTTATAGAAATGCAATGCCAAATGAAAATTGTTAAAAAAATTTTGTTTAAACGCCGGATGGATTTTCTTAGGAAAATTCGCATAAGAAATACTGCTTATTTTTGAACATCATTTTGCTCAGCTACATGATTCAATAATTTCATACGAAGGTTTAGCCTACCACTTTTTAAGTTTAGGCTATTACAAATTGTTAAATTTGCACTTCTGTTAAATTTTTTATTACAAATTTTAATTAAAAAATAAGAAGTTGTGAACAAGTGACATATATCAATAAAGAAAGTGAGAAATTTAATATTTTAACATCACCATTTTCATTAATTCAGAACAAAAAATTGTAACGACTAAAACTATATTCTTTACGACGTTCATGAATATATAACAAATATTGCGAGGAAATAAACTCCGCTGGTCATTTATTAAAGCAAATTTGGGTAATAAAATTTATTGAATGAAAAATAGCATTGGTTTATCATTTCATAAAGTTTTATCAATGTATTTTCAAATTTATTAAATTTCTCACAGTCTTTATTGATATATGTCACTTTTTCACAAGCTTTTATTTTGTAAATGAAATGAATTTTTAAAATAATATCGTAATAAAAATTTTAACACTTTATACTAGTTATTGCTTTCTAAAATTAAAAATGACATTCGTATAGAATTATTGAATTATGTAGCTGAGCAAAATGATATTCAAAAACAAGAATATAACTCGTAAAACGATTTTCAAATATGCTGAAAAGAAGAATATAAAAATTTGTTGTTTAATATTACTGTAATATTTTTATATACAGCAATGGCGAAAACTGCATGTAAATTTACGTATTCGATTGCAGCGCTCACACGAATCTTTCCAAACGCGCGCGAAATGAGAATGAAATCCTCGCACGTCTAAATGTTTTAAACTACTGGGTCTATGTTCTTTCCACTGCTAGATCAAAGTTATCATAAACATCAAGAGAGAAAAACCATTGTTTCAAAGCATTGCCGGGTAAAATCTTTTAAGCATTCCAAGGAGCTTTAGCTCTGACGCAGATGTAATTTTAATATCTCACTTTTACTTCCACTTGGTTTAAATAAACAGTGGAAATACCTTTGATTCTATATGCATTCACGTCATTTTAAAATATAGGCCTAACTTCAATTAGCCATTTTAACAATAAGCCTAATATTAATTAGCCATTTTTAACAATAGGCCTAACATTAATTAGCTAATTTTCACAATAGGCCTAACATTATTTAGTCATTTTAACTGTAGGCCTAACATAAATTAGCCATTTTTAACTATAAGCATAACATAAATTAGCCCTTTTTCACAATAGGCCTAACAATATTTAGTCATTTTAACTGTAGGCCTAACATAAATTAGCCATTTTTAACAATAGGCCTAACATTAATTAACCATTTTTAACAAAAGGCCTAAGATTAATTAGCCATTTTGAACTATAGGCCTAACATTATTTAGTCATTTTAACTCTAGGCCTAACATAAATTAGCCATTTTTTACAATAGGCCTAACTTTAATTAGCCATTTTTAACTATAAGCCTAACATTAATCAG
>JAHWFO010001074.1:5029593-5085302 GCA_023313115.1 Rhysida immarginata
ACCTGTCGTCCGGGCTTAGAAACTCCCCTTACCAACTCGCATCCCCACGCTACCTCAACCCCTTGTCATAGATACTATTATCTCCCTTTATTAGTATTATTATTAGTACTAGTATGTATCCAAATTTTTTGAATGAAAACAACTTCTTCACAATGTATGTCAAATACGTGTTTTTTTTTGTTTTTTTTTAACATTAACGAATATTGCTAATGAAAATAAGCGCTTTAATATAGAAACATATTTAAAAAACAATGCAGCAAAACAAAATGTTAAACAATTGTAGACATGCCTATTATCCTATCAGATAATAGAAATGTCGTTTGGTATTCGCTTATCCAATTACTCAAATACGTTCATCCTTAATAAATAAATAAAATATCAAACGTAACTATTGGGTTAGATTGAAAGAAATTTTGATAAACCTTTCTATCCTATAAAGTCTTTTAGTCATTCGAGTTCCCATTTAAAAAGATCACTGATATTAAGAGCGTTTCCTACTTTGTACCTCCATACTGACAAGTGCAAGTGAGTATAGAAAACTTAATTAAACTTTATATTGCGAGGATCCAGATTGCATACAACTCACTCTCATGAGTTTCCTTTTCAATTCTACGTTATACCTCCGCTACCTTATCATTGGCATGTAAAGCAATATATATTAATTTTATTATGGTAATAATGGTATATTAATTTTATCTGGCTTCATACGATTGACTAAGATCAAAGATTATACGGGCCTCGTGCGATCCCGATCATCTAGTCCTTTTTATTACATAGTGGATGAATAATACCCTAAACACTCGGATTATAAGTAAATATAAATTGGAACTCTCTATATTTGCCAGACCAGCGGTCGGCACCTTTTGGACTTCACGAACCCACCAAACACAAAATGTTGAAACCCGAAGACCACTAATCAATTATTATCAATGATTTTTTTCAGTGACACGAAGACGAATCAGAATTCAGTATAATGTGTGCAACTGCCAAGCAGGCCTTTAACACTGTCGAGGCTTGATCAGTGATATGAGAGCAACAATATCAGGGTTCCTAAGATCAGGGATATGAGAGCAACAATCTTGAACTGTAATATGCCAAAAGATATATGTTAACAAGTTACTTATCCAGTATATGAAATAAAATCAATTGTAATCTAAATATTTTTTCTTGTTCCCTCATTTGGGAACCGCCCATGAGATACTAAACTTCAAAATAAATAGTTAAATAAAAATTTACCATTTTATCTGCAGTCTTTGCCGTTAGTTACAAACAAAATTCTTGTAAAGTGATATCAGTCCTTGCGTCTGTCTGCTTGTGCAGAGTGGAAGATTTTTAAGGAATTGGATAAATGAATTTCATAAAAATCGAGGCAATATAAAATTTTCTTTGTGGAAGATAAACTTACAAGTTAGTGAATTTCATGTCGTTTTATCCGACCCCCCCCCCAAAAAAGTACGACTTGTCTAGAAACTTTATCAACCAAAAAGTGAACACTAATCCACAATGAGGAACACTGCATTTTTAATATTATTTTTTGTGTAGAAACTTTATATCTTTCATCTCTGAATTTTTATTCTAATTTTACCATTAATTAAGCGAGTACTAAACTTCATCTATCATTTAAGCCCGTAACAATGTATTTTCAATGATGAAAATTCCGTGTTAAGGTATTTGATGAAACTATGAACAATTACCGAATATAATGTCAGAGTTGCTTGTTGAAATTTAACTTGTCTAACCATAAAATGAAAGGCTTTTAGATTTATTAATGGATTTTTAACTACAACGAAGAACGCATAAGAGCATTTGTGTTCACTATAATGGAAAGCACCTTTCCATCTTATTTTCTTCTTATCAACTCCACAACATTCTCTCATTTCCTTAATTTCATTTGTTTGCCTGTTTTTCTATTTTTGCCTTATTCCATCGTGCTATCTCGTCCCATCTGTCCAAAAAGAAAGAGACGGAAGCAAGGGGGAGAAATAATGAGAGAGAAAAAATAAAAACCTCCATCGAGGCGCAAACAAGTTATTTCACGGTTGGTCGGGGATCATTCGAGGCGGACGGGGGAAGGAGGAACACCCGCTTCCCCGACCAGCCCGTCGTCATCCCTCATCTCCATTTCTTTATCGTTGATCAAATCGCTCGTTCAAAAGCGGTCAGAATGAAAAAGTTATTAAATTTGAGGTGGAAATGTATATGCATAATTAGTTATTATGGGTGCATTATGAAATTATCTTTTGGCTTCATATGTTTTTTAAAGCTTAATAGCCCTGCTTATTTGCTTTCCTTCAACAACCATTGAAGAGTGTAAATAAACATTTTACTACAATGCAATAATTATTTATTTATTCATTTATTTATTTATTTTACAATATTTTTACAAACTTCATTAGCTGATTTGTTTTTACAGAATGGTAGCTTTAAAATTAATAAAATGATTTTTCTTTCGAGCTTTGGTTTAGGTAATTTATTTGTAACAAGCGTTATCGGTTGTCCAGATTAGAAAAGCCTAGGAAACAGAAGAATCAAAGAAATGTTTAACCATCGAAGTGTATTTTTATAAAAGAATCTTATAGCTGGAATATTTGTAAAGTTTAAAAAACTGTGTTAAAATCAATTTAAATGAAAAAATGAATATAGGCTAATGGTTGAGGAAAAAACCGCTGAAAACTGACGTATAGCATCTTACCTTGCGAAATGAAATTCTGTTAGTTCATGTCTTAATTTACTGTCATCTCCTAAGACATAATTGGCACAATGAAAGGTTATGAAAGATGACAGATTCCAAATAGTTTATATGTGGACGATGATGGGATTCTCAGATTGCCATTAAGAAGACTGGAATCTTTGATCTGCCGAGCCTACAGTGAAACATGTATGTTTCACTAATATCTGTTCCGTCTTAGTGGGTATGGCCAATAAACAAGTTTTTGAAGTAATATTTTACAGATTCATATATAGAACAGAATGGAGGGCTTTTAGCCCTCTGCTCCTTTTTATATCATCCTTTGGGAAAGGGATATTTGGAAACTTTAAATGTAAAATCAGCAATGTAACCGTATGCACTGGAGAGATACTACTGCACTGTCACAGTGTTCAAACATACGCGATGCTACACAAAATATCCGAGAATTTGAATATTCCACCCAAACCAAAAAGAGTACGAGGTCCTGTCGCTAGAATATACCTCTTGGTGCACCTTTCAGCTGCTGCTCTCCCAAGTTTCGTAATCGTAGGCTCATTTCTTTACGAGTTATTGCTGCTTGTGTTGCAACGTGTTCTTGTACTTCTGCGAATTTCCAAATTATTCGACCTAATCAGAGAGTCAACAGAAAGTTTTACTGCGAGATTTGAAGAGACTGATGGAAAATTTCGCGCAAACGGACCGAGTTGTGGAAGAACAAAGACTGGTTGTTCCACCATGACAACGCGACCGCATACACCTCGCTCATTGTGAAGGAATTCCTAGCAAAACACAACATAGCAACGGCCCCACACCCTCTCTACTCTCCTGACCTAACCCCCTGCGACTTCGACATCTTCTCTAAAATGAAAAAGTGACATTTTGGCTCTATTGAAGATATCCAAGTGGAATCGCAACTGGTTCTTGAACTCCCTCCAGACTTCGGACCTCCACGAATGCTTCCAAAAATGGGCAAATCGCTGAGATCATTGCATACATGTCAGAGGTAGCTACTTTGAACGTGACAGTGGAAATTAGAGTGTATGGTACGTTTTCTGCTTTTTCAAGAAAATTCTCGGATATTTTGGATAGCACCTCGTGTGAATGGTAATATTACCGAAACTCGTTTATGTAACATAGTTTAATTGAAATCGCTCAGAGCTGTTTATTGTTAAATTAAAAGGGTGGAATCTTCATTATTTATCGTCACAGGTCTTCAAATATCGTGCGTATAGAAATTGCGGGACCTTTTTAAAAAGCCTTTCTCCTTTTCGCTCAAAGTAAACTGCCAATTTTGAGGGATTTTTTTTCAATCATGCACAGAAATTTAGCAAGTGAGCCACTGCCGTCGCCGAACGCGATCCCTATCCCTATTTCTGAACATGAGAAGGTACTTAAAAGAGTATTTTAAGATATACTCCAACAAGCGAATCGTAAGAACTGTCAATCACTGCGTTATCATGGGAACCAGCTGGAGTAAAATTTAGCCTCATACCTAGGTTGCTGCTAAATGAATTGCTGTTAATTTGCGGACCTTTAAAGAGCCTTTTTTTTGCAATGAATGCGAAATTAATTTTCCTCAGAAGAATCGTAATACTTTCTTGTTTGACATTTTGCTTGAACACGTATTGAAGAAAGTGGACTTAAAGCAGGAAATATGAACGATAAATAAAAGGCCTGTCCAACGAGGCTAAAGCAGCCACTGATTGGCTGATGAACTTAGCCAACGTCATGACCACGATCTATTGCAGCATGACCACGACCCGTCTGTTGGGCTATACTTGTATCATTGCTTAATGAAATGAAAACGCAGCATAACATTGAAATTTTCCTTTTCAAACGGTATAACATATCTAAACGTTTGAATATATAAAAATCTAAATTATAATTGATGTTTGATTTCTACACCTTGTAGCTGTTAGCCTTTGTCGTCTATAGCGAACTGCTCGACACTGATCGGGAGCAATTTATTTTCGTTCAACAAAAACGCAGTGCTTATAATGCATGCACCTATGCATTATAGGCATTCTAAGGAAAATTTTCATTATTTTTAATAAAAATAACAATCGTCATTCCACAGATTCTAATTCGGTTTATAGCATTATCTACCTTAATTTTCAGTGGAATTGTCGCTTTTAAGAATGCGCAATACCGCCATCATTAAGCAAACTTATTCACGTAGTTAAGTTTGATGTCTTTAGTTAGATTATCAGAATCATTAGGATCGTATTAATTTATAACGTGCAAAGAATTAAAATTAAAATTAATTTCAATTATTCTTTAATGATACTCTTGAGAAACTGCTCATTGAGAATAGAGATTACTAACTGATCAAAGCAAATGATGGCGGACTAAGGCAATCATTTAAAGAATTAATTGAAGGACTTGGGGTATTAACAAGACAAGCCACAGATTTTAATTTGATATATAACCACTATTGTATTTCAGATTTACACTAAATCAAGTACGAGGTGCGTTCAAGTTCTAAGGTCTCCTAATTTATTTTTAAAAAACTATTGACCCTAGAAAGCTGAAACTCCCGTGATTTGTCCACATAGTCAACCTTTACCCGTAGTCATTTTTCACAATGCTGACGCCATGATTGGTAGGCCACCGCAAATGCTTCTTTAGGAACCAGTTTTGTCTACTGGAAAATCGCTTATGCAAGAACGGAATAAAGCTTCTGCTCATCGAGCGGCTTTTCAGTAGGCAAAACAGGCCACTATAGAAGTTTTTGCAGCGGCGATGCAATCGTGGCGTCAGCTTTGTGAAAAATGTGTACGGCTAGAGGTTGACTATGTGGACAAATGACGATAGTTTCAGCTTTCTAGGGTCAATAGTTTTTCAAAAATAAATTAGGAGACCTTAAAACTTGAACGCACCTCGTATTGGGAGTAACAGAAATCATTGAATTGTGGTGACTTCTGTTCAAGAATCAAGCCTTGTATCCAAGCATCGGATACTGTTTTCACACATTGTAGAGGGGGTATCCCGCCAAATTTAAATACAAAAAAAGGTGACATAGTTTCGAATCTGCAATCCTATGATAAAGTTTTTAGATGCAACAAACAAATAAATATTTTATAATAGTACATAAACGTTTTACTTATTTATCAATGGACGATTCTACAGAATCATATATATCGGTAATACTGAATAAGGGCTTATAATATTTAAGGTATGAAATATAAGCTTATATTCCTTCCATAGTGTGCGGGACAGTCCCGAATTTTTGCTATCCGTTCCGAATCCCGAATAAGTCATTCGGGACGCATTTTTTCTCCGGTTTTGTCTTCTGCGAAGGGATATATGAAGGAAATTGAAGTCATGGCATCTTGTTCATGGCATATTTGAAGTAGGAAATACATGAAACATCTGTCTCCTTTCCTGTCCCGTTTTTCAGTGTCCAGGAAATGGTCACATTAAAGCATGGGTATCGAGTCCCTCGATATGTCGAGTAAACACAGCGTCTATGATTAAGGTGCACCTAAAAGCGTTTTCACTTAAGTGAATGATGTTCGGCTTCCTTGCAATACATTAAACCGGTGAGAGTTCAGGCAAGAAGTCGAATTCGAATCACGTTGGACGATGCCATTTAATTGTTTCTTAGCAACAGGTAGGTATAATGAGTGATGTCAAACTGCTTTAATTGAAATCTGATTTTGAGCCTTTATTAGGAAAGTTTTTCTTTATTATTAATAAATTATATATTTTAATATAATGGAGAATACACGAATTAAATCATTACATGTTTTTCATGTAATAATCAGTAGTAGAAAATTAGCTTTAAGTTTGCTGGAGATTTAACAAAATAATTGTATATAAATTATAACTCTATTAAAGTATTTCATAGGGAACAGCTACCAATCTTTCGAAATGAAATATCTTCTGGGCTTATGCTTAAAAAATAACGTATCGGCAAACAAAGTTGTATTCTCATCCATGACGGGAAAAAATAATGTATATACTGTATAACAATACAGTATCATATACGAGATATCGTAATGACTTTCGTTATCTTATAAAATATAAGCATAATACACTGAGTGAGCATATTATTATGACCACCTGACATGTTTATGGAAATGCGCGCACGGACGTCGCCACAATTTTGCTAGCGGGCCGGACCAATATAAAAAGGGAAGCTGAGTGTCGTCGACAACAGTAGACGTGTTAAAATCTTCAACTATGGGTAAACGACGCGATTTAACAGCCTTCGAACGCGGGATGATTGTAGGTGCTCGGAGCTACGGAGCGAGTATCAGCGAAACAGCAGCATTCGTGGGGTGCTCAAGAGCAGCCGTCGTTAAAGTATTTAAAGACTGGACGGTTAGCGGCAAGACGGGGTCTGAACGTTCTTGTTGTGGCCGCCCACGAATGGTTGATGATCGGGCAGAACGGAGACCGTCACGACTGGTAAAGGATCATAGAAGGGCAACTGTGCATCAAATCACTGCTGACCTTAATCAGGGATCCTCCAAAACGGTTTCCTGTCCGCACACCTTTGCTGTCTGCAGCCAGCAAGCGGAAACGACTTCAATTCGCACAGGAGTCCAAGGACTGGACTATCGAGCAGTGGAAACAAATCATGCGGTCTGACGAGTCACGATTCCAGTTACATCATGCAGGCCGCGTGAGGAACGGGCGGAAACAGCACGAAAGCATGGACCCTGCATGCATGAGTACAACCCTTCATGCCGGTGCGGGCGGTATTATGGTCTGGGGAATGTTTTCCTGGCATGCGTTGGGTCCGTTAATACGTGTTGAACAACGTCTGGATGGCACAGCATACCTCCGTATCGTCGCCGATCAAATCCACCCTGTCATGTTGATGGCGTACCCCAATGGAGATGGCTACTTCCAGCAAGACAATGCGCCATGCCACAGAGCTCGTATTGTGCAGGAGTTGTTCCAGGAACATGAGGGGGACTTTACCTTACTTCGGTGGCCCCCAAAATCTCCAGATCTCACTCCAACTGAGCATTTGTGGGACGAAGTCGAGTGAAGCATCAGACGGCCGGATCCACCACCGTCCAATCTAGCACAACTAGACAGTGCTATCCATCAGGCATGGTGTCATATTCCTCCGACCACCTTCCAACATCTAGTGGATCAATGCCACGAAGAATCACCGCAGTATTAAAGGCAAAAGGTGGCCCAACGAGATACTGACAGGGTGGTCATAATAATATGCTCACTCAGTGTATATGGCCTGCGGGGTGAATGCATGAACAATTTCGTTATCAAAATATTACAGAATTTAAAAAGTAATAAGTAAAAATATCACTGTTCGAAATACAGAAAAAATAAATAAATAAACTAAATATTTAAGGATGAAAATAGGAAAGAAAATTCCACAGATTGGATTCGAATCGGAAACTTAAAACATTATCATGTTAACATCTCAGTTTAGGCAAAAATATGGCTTCTCTTCTTAATGCCCTAAGCCATGTATGAAGAAAGCCATTCAACTCAAGCAAAAGTGGGATTTCTGAATATGTATTGTTAGAAATTTATGAAGTCGCCTCAGTAGTCGCCTACGTCGTTTTATTAATTAGAAACATACGGGAATTTTTTTTTTGATCTGGATTTTCCATCTAGTATACCATGTACAAAGAAATTGTTGTAATATACTCTAGTATAAAGGTGATAACTCTTTATAGCGGCAATCACGCAGTTACTTCGCCTACAGTGTCAGAAGAGTTTCAGATAACAATATGTTGTTATTCACATACTCTTATTCTTTGGGTTAGTACATAAATCATTTCAAGCGACTGCAATTGCTGCAAACAAACATAATTGCAATGTTAAAGATTTTGTAAAATTTAACATGATTTCGATGTGCCTATATTTGATATTCAGTGCTGAAAGCTAAACTCTTTTGATATGAGGAGAAATCACAAAATTAATTTTTTAAACCACGAAACAGAAAGAGATAACATCCAATTAATATAATCTTGCTAAAACTAAATATAATATTAATTTGCAAAGCGTTTGTGATTTCATTTTCTTTTTTGGTATTTAATTTAACGAGCGCGAACGAGCAAGATAAAGATACGAGAGCGCGCGAGAAGGACTTGGGCTGTTTAATTACCGGGCCCAGTCCTTTTGCTCTTTCTGGAGCGGCCGCCATTTTAATGAACGGGACTCGACCGCAAATCTTTAATAAAACCGGATCCTAATGAAAGTTGGAATGTTTCGATTCTGGCTTCGTCCTCTCTCTCTCTCTCTCCTTTTAAAGTACAGAGAAAATGCCACAGAATGAAGGAATGTTTGAGATTTGATAGAATTTGACACAGACTAAGTATAAGTTCTTTTGGAAAATTACATCTATCGGCAAATCATTTATGTCGATTGACTGCAAGCCTATCTCAACCTTTCTACAAGAAAGCGTCCACGTAGAATGTCATCAGTTGTGGATTGTGTTACAGTTGTTGTTTGCTGTTGGATGACCTGCACGTTATGACTAGGTGCCGTGACGATTCGTACTTTTTCTACACGACTGTCTACCATGGCTGTCGCATCACACTGAGTATCTGCTGCGATAAGACATAGAGACCAGTCATATATACACCCTATAACAAATCGTTCAGAAATTTTTTACTATTGAGGATTTGTTCTGGATAAAAAACGCAAAAAAATACCCTAATTTCTATGGATTTGAGAAATTTGAATAAGTAAACTTTACAGACTACTTTCCCCTTTATTATTGCGCTTACCAAAAACGTGATCAACTTTTGACTGCGCTTAAGGCTATCCTGTAATTTATTTATTAATAAGTAATTGATCTTTTTGAAAATTACGTCTATCACCCTTAATAAAGCCATAGCAAATATTCTTGGGGTAGCAATTTCTCTGCGAGGCAGTGTATTTCTATTACAGTAGCTGAAATGGGCCTGGGTTTGAAACAACTATAATTCATAAATATTTATTTATTAAATTAATCGAACATTATGTAAAATGCTGAAATATCTGCCAAAAAAATATCAAGGCCATAATTTATCATTTTGCTTAGAATTTTTGGAGTACGCATTACAGGTATGTGTGGACTTTCGTTTATGGACCTTTTAGTGAGAGCAAGGGTTTTGACATCGTGTGGAGCTTCACCTTTTGAAGTTGGAATTCATTGCGTTTTATTAATGTTGGGATTCTTCGATGTTTAAATGATATTGAATTTTGCTCTGTCCGACGAAAGTTTGACTGGGTGTGGCCAGTTAAATTTCAGCTTTCAATTGTTTAGGCATTGTTGCAAAATAAAATTAACAATGTTTAACAATTGAAATTGGAAATTGAATTGGACACACCCATTCAAACTTTCGTTGGATAGAGTATGGTTTCAAAAGAAAATATTTTTTACCCCTGCATTGTTAGTGTTAACAATGGGTACGCACACATGAGTTGTCACGGCCTCCTAAAAACTACCAGGCCTGAACATGACGTCAATAATATATTCAAAGAATAATTTGAAAAATGTTCATTGGAGGATTTTTTCACGCCATTACCTCCTATATTAATTAATAAATAGCGAAAAATAGCAAAGAAAATACCCAGAGGTCCCTGGTTCGAATCCAGGCCGTGGAATTTTCTTTGCTATTTTTCGCTATTCAATAATATATTGTTGAAGCACTAAATTATCACGTGGAACTAACTTCTATAATAGCACCACCCGAGGCCAACCAACACCACCTAGACCAGGGGTGACCAACCTGCGGCCCGTGGGCCAAATGCGGCCCTCCAAAGGAATTTATGCGGTCCGCGAAATTAAGTATTTACCGTAAAATTTATTAACAAGTAAGATTGTACGTGGTTAACGCTTCAACAATATATTTGAATGTATTTGAATTATAATTTGTTGCCCCCTGAAAACCTTCAGAAATTTATCTTGGCCCGAGACAAAAAAAGGTTGGTCACCCCTGTCCTAGACAGAGATAACAAGGCCTGGAAGCGGAAAAGTTACCTGAACGTCGGGGTGCTAGCAACAATCCAACCTTCATTGTTTCCAACAGACAGAAAAACACTAATTGTTAACATGATAACACCTAAATTATTTGCTTGATCAAACATTGGCAATGTAATTATCTACTTGATAATATGTATTCGGGGAGTGGTAGAATCGTTTCAAACTAACTGTATATACTCGCTAAATTCAAGTTCTTCGTGTCAATTTTTAATATTCATTCAAAGAAACCGATGAAGATATTTTTCAGCCCGTTAGTTATTTTTCAGCCATATAAACATGCACAAATTTATATTTTCTGATTTTCTTTAATTAAATTATCTTTTCAATAAAAAAAAACAATCAAACAAACAAAATGGTCCATTTATTCGTTTATTTCGGAAACACTAATTTTTTTGTTTTCAGGTGTAGTATTTTTTTTTTATTTTAAATATTAAAAAAATTTCCCAGACAGCAACATTGCTCTATTCTGATATGAAAGCGTCTTTATTTTATTATATAATTTTTTTTATAATGAAATATAAAAATAATTATACGTCATAAATTTGTCTAAATAGCCTAATTCTCTTTTTCTCTTATAATTTCTGAACCTAAAAGATCAAAAAATGATGTAAATACTCCCTATAGGTTTTGAATATTTTATTAATTCTATTAGAATTTTATGACCACGAATTAAAATTTAAAAACCCATTAAAGTAAATATATTGTTACAGCAATTTTCAAGCTCCTCTTTTCAATAACGTTACTTCGGAATCATATGTCCCACTCATAAAAAAAAAAGAAATTAAATTTCAATCACAAGCCCCCAGTGAGAATCGAACTCACGACCCCTGGTTTACAAGACCAGTGCTCTAACCGCTGAGCTATGGAGGCTACATGATATAACAGCTTATGTATTCGACTACAATCTACATAATTATAATATACTCTTTATCATTTCTTCCTTTTCCTAATTTCCCATACTGAAATAATCCTTACTTTTTAATATTAAAAACTACAAGTATATAATATAAATAGCTGTGAACATTTGTATTGGAAAATGCAACTATGACAACTAATGACGACGAGATACAGTAAAACGAATGGCATTTCCTATTTATGTGAGTGGGCGAGTAGTGGAACGCCGTTCCTTCGTGACGTTGACAGTTGCGCAAAATGTCGATTTTCAAATAGCGAAACACGCTCTGCCAATTTTATGCGTGACGTCAAAACTGCTTATCCCCTACCCGCTTATAAGTTCAAAACTGACGCAAAAACTTTCCTTCTGTTTCGCTGTAGAATTTAATTGATTTGAATGAAAAACGTCTAAGAAAAATCTATAATCATATCATCGATCAAATACAGAAAAAGTAGAATCAAATTTTCATATAATAATAATAATAATAATAATAATAATAATAATAATACATATTTTTTATATAATAAGAAAAAATATACATTTAAATTAAATAATTTTCTTCCACTGTTCAATATATTTCTTTGTTTAGGTCTATTTCATACTATAAGAAATTCGGAATTTTTAACAGAAAATAACCATAAAGTTGATTAAGAAAGGATAACCCGATTTATGGAAATTTTACCACAAATCCTAAGCGAATGCTAAATCAATAATATAATATAGAGAAATTATGGATGTTAATTTTTCGGTATAACAGCTCATTTAATTAGTTTCATAAGTTAATATAAAGAAGGTCATAAATGTTGCAGAGAAAAATTGGCTCTATGGATTTGGGCTCAAGGCCAACTGGAATGTCATCAATGAAATTGTAGGCACACAAAAGCATATAATCTGATTCATTCAGTTTTCTACAACTACGAAGAAGAGATTGCTAAAAGGAAAGTTTTAAAATTGATATATCATAATTAATGAATGACCTGCAGTCATATAGTTCTTTCTACCATATAAAATTAGGTGACGAAATTTTTCAGTTCAAAAATCGGGACGAGATGCTAGGAAGAGGTATGTAATTTTAATAAATATCTAATTAATATATAGTAGAAAGTAATTTTCAAAATAAAATTTAATTTTTAAACGGTAAAAATAAACTTTTACTAATATTATTTTTTTTTTGCTTTCCATTTTGTAATACATAATGTACATAATATAGAATTTAGTAATAAATATTGAAAAAAAAATACAGGATGAGTCAAAAGTCGTTGGACACCTTCCTATCTTGGATACCAATGTGGTTACGTAAATTCCAATACAGGGAATAAATAGGAACTTGAGGGTGCTCTATCTGCTGGAGCACCTTTCATCATCTCAGATATGCAAATTAGGACACATCCAAATTCTATCTCGAAAACCGTAAGAGATATACAAAAATTTCCAATTGCAAATTTGTTCAACAGCAAATTCCAAACAAAACAAAAATAAAAGTTCACCAAAATTCGATGAGCGGATCACCCGCAACCCTCATTGCAAGCTCTGCAACATTAAAACCTTGATTCCTGTCAAGATTGAGGCAAGGGATGAGTGGCCATAGGAGGAAACAAGAGCAACATAGTCCAAAGATCCTGGGTTCAAGTCTCGGAAGTAACCACCGAGTGTTTTTTCTTCTGAATACCATTTGCCAGGCATGCAAATTGTTTCATGCACTATCCTCATCCTGTTCTGGAAAGGTTCCACAATTTACCATAAAGTCACCAGTTTCCTATGCAATTGGTATAAAAAGGGATTTTGAAGCTGAGAAAAAACAGACCAAAGCAAGATGGCATAGTATACTAACCAGGAAATGATCAACATGGTCCTCTGCTTTGGTGAAGCGAGGCAAGATTATCATGCAACAACCAGGCATCGTTGAAATGTCGTGCGGAATTATGCTATGGTGCAAGTGGACATCACATTGAACACTGTCTGGATTGATGGAAAGAGTTACTTTGTATCAGATGACTGTTTGTAAACAACAAACAGTAGAAGAGCCAATTGCCCTGTTGCACAGCTTGCAATGAGGATTGTGGGCGATCCGCTCATCGGATTTTGGTGAACTTTTTTTTGTTTTCTTTGGAATTTGCTGTTGAACAAATGTGCAATTGGTTATTTTGTAATTTTGGTTTTTGTTTGGAATTTTTTGTGTATCTTTTACGGTTTTCGAGATAGAATTTGGATGTGTCCTAATTTGCATATATGAGATGATGAAAGGTGCTCCATCAGATAGAGCACCCTCAAGTTCCTATTTATTCCCTCTATTGGAATTTGCGTAACTATATTGGTATCCGATGTAGCTGTAGCCTATGCTGATGAGAAAAGCACGTATATTTATGAAGATATATAGGTTTCTTTAAAAGTTTTTTCGTAAGTTGTTTGTTTATAACATGCAGGGTTTTCAGCCCAATGCAATGCCATTTTCAGGACACTTGACAAACTACAGTAGAGACAACATCCTACAATCAGAATAGAAAAATATTAAATATTTGATGAAATATGAGCATTTTCACTAAATAATGTTTAACTGCGCAGGCGCAAGCGTTACCAAAATGTCTTTTGCATAATTTATTAGCCAAATGTATAGAGCTACTCTGATAAAAAACACAAGCAAATGTCGTGAAATTCAGAAAGATATCGCCGATAGAATGAGTTGAATTTCAGTTGCTCTCAAAAATAAGCAAAACGATATGGGGTTTTCCTCCAAAAAAATTTTTTTTGGACCGGACGCCCGTATCGATTTCTTCTGCTTACGCTGATATGAAGTCAATAGGCCCTCATATCAAAGCAAGGAAAAGAAGTTGATACTGGTGTCTGGTCCAAAAATAAAAATTTGGAGGAAACCCCATATCGTTTTGTTTATTTTTGAGAGCAACTGAAATTCAACGCATTCTATCGGCGATATCTTTTTGATATTTCACGATATTTTCTTGGGCTTTTTATAATATAGCTTTATATATTTGGCTAATAAATTATGCAAACGACATTTTGATGATGCTTGCACATGTACAGTTAAACTGTATTTAATAAAAATGCTCATATTTCATCAAATATTTAATATTTTTCTATTCTGATTGCAGGGTGTTGTCTCTACTGCAGTTTGTCTAGTTTCCTGAAAATGGCATTGCATTGGATTGAAAACCCTGCATATTATAAACAAACAACTTACAAAAAAAATTTTGATTTTTTTTAAAGAAATCTTTATATCTCCTTGAATATAAATGCTGTTCTCATACGTATAAATGAACACAGATGAGTAAAAGAAGCCTCATCAGCATATGCTACAGCTACAACGCGTTTCAAGCATTATTTTTTACAGGATGATCCCAAGCATTTTTTTTGTTCAATTTGTTGCTGGTCCTCTATTTGCCTTCCGGACAAAACCTTCGATGAAATATATGAGGGGTAACATATTCTTTACACCCTTGAAGCTTCAGGAAAGTTCGTCAAGTATTTTTCTAAATATTCGACAAAAGTCTAATATCGAAAGTGTACACTTTCAATTGAGCAGTCAGTGTATATTGAAAAAAATCCTAATTTGATATTATACTAACCTCCAGATGTACGATCAGAAAGTTATGTGGAACTTATCGATCAACGGATTGTACGTACCGTACACTATTTTATATAAATTGGGACAAACAGGGACAAAAAAAACGAAAATCGGGTTTGTTAGTCCATATCAAATTGGACGGGTCAAACGACGAAAAATCGGGATATCTGGTCATATAAAATAATTAACATTCAAACTGTCTGATAAGTGCCTTAGTGCTGCTGCTGCTGCTTCTGCTTCTTTGCTGATGCTTAAAAAATGATCTTTTGTGATTCATAAAAATATTTTTATTAACTTATGTTTACTTCAAAAAGTGGTTAACTATGTCCAAAGTTTTTTCGAGAAATTATTTTTTTATTTTTTGCTTTTATTCTTTCTCGCTTCTAAAAATAGAAGCCGAATATCATGTGACCTAGAGCATTCATTCTGCTTCTCGTCTTGGTGCTTCCGACGCTCTTGGTTAATTAGGCCGAACGGAGTTGCGCAGGCGCACCACGGCTCCGTCATCTCCCTCGCATCCTCTCTCTCTCTCTCTCTCCATCTGATCCGTTCAAAGAGAAATCGATGCATTCTGCAATGCTAATTTAATTAGACAAGAGCTAGCATTCGAACGCTTCGGTCTTCCCTACCCTTCTCTATTTTACTCCCCCGAAAGCAACCCCTTTTCCGTCCGTTACTGAACGCCCACCGCAACAACAGAAAATACAGTTCTGCCTAACAACTCACTCGGCGTATACAAAGTGTAATAATACGAATCCAGTTCACAAGTACAATGTATTCATTCGTGCATTGGCGAAAATTATTGTAAAAAGCTGTGGGAATAATCGTTATAAAATTTAACTTTTGTTATAATTCGAAGAAAATGTTCTTGATATGTGTCGAGACGTAATGAAAAAATAAATTATAGCCTATACCGCAAAAGCCGAAGTAACATTAGCTATCCTCATAGTAGCCGTCAGCGAATATTGGCCTTGTACCACTATGATGCCATTTATTTATAAGCAGTTAAACTAAAAAGTTGTTCCATTCTTTTCATTAAGGAGAGATTGGTTATGAAATGAGATAGAATATTTGATCGGAATTATTGTAACGTTTGAAATAGTGTTATTAAGAGGCAATAAAAAAATGTTATAAAATTGTCATTTGGTGTATACTCGTAATACAACATGTATGTAATATAAAGGTTGATGGCTGGCTGGATAGTTAACTTTCAAAGGCGACCAGTGTACTTGATCATTTTCTGGTTTGTAATTAGAAAACTAAATAATATAATGAAGTAAAAATGGAGTAAAGAAAAAAAATCTCCAGCATTTAGCAAATATTAACCGGCATCGATATCTACGAGGACCGTCCAGAAAGTAAAGAACGATCGGGTGTATCTCAACTAAAAACAAAAGATGTCAAAACAAAATTTTATTCCCAACAATACTACAGAAAACTACTTTTCTACATAATCGCCATTGTTATTAAGGAGCTAGATTTTTTCGTTAAGAAAAATTTTACGTTATTTCCGTTAAATTATTTTCGTAACGCACGAGCATGGATGTACATTCCATGCTCGTGCTTTATGAAAAAAATTTAACGGAAGTGACGAAGATTTTCTCGTAACGAAAAAAACCCAGCTAACTAACTATTGAGGCGCTTCTCATAACGAGATAGGTTTTTCAATGCCGATGTTATACTTCTTGCCGCCAATGACTGAAGCCATAAAGTTACCGCTTCTTTAAGCGCTTCATCACGTAGGAAATGTGTTCCCCCGAGAAACCCCTTCATTTTTGGGAAAAAGGTGAAAATCACTAGGGGCCAAGTCGGAACTGTAAGGGGGATGGTCAAGAACGTTGCAATTCTTGTTGTGTTGCTGCAGCCGCGTGAGGCCGAGCGTTATCATGAATCAACACAATTCCATATCTCTTGTTTTGGATAGCTCTTTTTGAAGTTGTTTTTCTGTTATTTTGAAGGTGAAAGCGTGTGATTGGAATCAGTCATTAGCGGCAGATGAGTATAACATCGGCTTTGAAAAACTTGAGTCTCATTATAAGTGCCTCAATAACAATGACGATTATGTAGAAAAGTCGTGTTAGGTTTAGTATTGTTGGAAATAAAGTTTTGTTTTGATATCTTTTGTTTAAAGTTGAGAAATACCCAATCGCTCTTTACTTTCTGGACGATCCACCCCCCTCGTATCATAGAAAAAGCATTGTGCGTAATATGGCTTGTAAACAAGAGGAAATGCAGAGGAAATGCAGGAAATCCACAAATCCACACTTCAGAGGAAATGCAGGTTAACTCATTGGCAGTAATAACCATTCCAAAAATGTTTTCATCCAGGCAATAATCAAGTGCTTATCTGATGGGTGTTATCGATGCCAGCGACTCCGGTGAACAGTTTCTACAAAAAAAAAAAAAAAAAAAAAAAAAAAAAAAACACGAACATATCAGATAAAATCATTGGAGTTTCTTTGTAACATGTCTGAAAATGATTGTTATTACTTTCAAAAGTTATTAAATTTGTTATGGGACAAATCTTTTATGGACACACTATATTAAGTTTGTAAAACGAAAAGACAGTTCACTAGATCCCTTGTTCGACCCCAGGTTGCAGAAATGTTGTATTAAGTTTGTAAAACGAAAAGACAGTTCACTAGATCCCTTGTTCGACTCCAGGCTGCAGTTCACTAGTTTCCTTCCTTTGTTTCAAACTTTAATATATTTAGAGAATATAATGCTTTCAAAAAAAAAAAGATCAAGATCAATAAAATAATATTTCAGAGGATGGACAACAGCATGGATTTAATTTTAATACAAGAGATATTTCATCTGAAAAAAGGAGGTAAGAAGAGTTTAAATTCCTGGACGGCCATTAACGCTCATTCCATGAAGTTATCTTTCTTTCTTAACCCTTTGAGGAGCCGATATATAATTTTTAAAAATATATTCTTGTAATTTTTGCATATACATTTTAAGTACATTATATTAACAAATTATGCATAATTTAAAATTTCTAATTATAAAAAAGATGCAACAAACTGATTTGGAAATGTGGTTTCTCCTTGTAACCACAACTCCACTAACAAGTAAGAAAATCTGTCGTTTGCTTCCCTGTAAATCATATTTTGAAAGACCATTAAAATTTCATTTGTAATCAAAATAAAATGCTACTTTTTCACATATACAGTAGAGCCCCGATAATTCGAGGTAAATGGGGCTGATTGTATCTCCAATTTAAAGAAACTCGGATTACACGGAATATGAAAGCGAAATACAAGGAATAAAAAAGCGGTTACTTACGTTCGCTACCAAAGCTGGTCGTCTTCACAAAAGGATACTGTGTGTATTACATTCCGAATGACCGCTTATGGAGTTATAGTGGCTCTTATAAGACCGCAGTGGCTTTTATAAGCGGAATATACTATCGGGGCTCTACTGTACTCGGAAAAAATTGCATTTTATCATCATTTTGATTGATGCTTGGCCTTAATTAATTTTTTCAACTCTCCGAAGTATTTGTTACCAATTTTTAGATTTTTTTAAAAGAAACAAAAGAATAAGAATATTTCTTTAAACAAAAAAATATATAATTTTCTCTTGCGTGATCGTATTTCATTTTATAAAGCGTTATTTATGAAAGTACAATTATATACTTAACTGTTTACTTAATGTGCTTTTGATTATGTAAAAAAAAAATAATAATCGCTTTTATTTGCAGAAGGGATGAAGATCTTCAACGTAAAGCCTTCTTCATCTTCGTTCATGAAAAGGCCGAATGACCGATTTCCGAAACTTTTTAATACTTTAATCTGACAATCACGCCCTCAGCGGAATTCAAACCCACGAACCTACACTCTTGACCTACGCCTTTAATAATACAACGTCTCCAATATTTCTGTCCTCTAGTGTTAAAATTTAATACTAAAAATACTAATAATACTAAAAAGAATTCAAGTTATTTTGGAATATTTACTATTTTATTTAATACAGCATTCCATGAGATATAACAGAATATGTGAGTCGATCAGAATAACAGTGTAAAATTGGGCAAGAGGATATAAAAAGGTATAAATGATTATATCAACCATTAAATAAAGGGAATAAGTTGGGGCTAGTATAGTATAGGGAAATATAATGCTAATCATATGTAATATAATACTAATAATATGTTTTTGTTAATATTAAAGCTATAGCTGTTTATATTGTTATTAGGTATAATGGATGCGATCCGACGGTGAATTTTCAATGGTAGTTCATTCCAGACGATAATAACGTTGTAAGGAAAGTGCTTTGAAAAAAACATAGACAATGTAGGAAATTTCTAATTGTTTGCTGTCTAAGCTATTATTAAGCATGATATTCGGGAAAGTACAAAGCACAACTCAAAAATAACTCGTCAACAAAGTACATACATATAGCGTTGATCAACTCAACAACAAGATCTATGGTTGGGAGAGTTGGTAACTGATAATTTCAATAAATGCGGATAATAGATGTTGTTCTGTTTGATTTAAAAGCAGTGCGAATAACTTGGTTATAAGTAATTTTTATACAGCATAAATTTATTTTCGACATACGCATTGCCCAAATCACAATTGTGTAAAATAGGGTAGATATCAAGTTTGATAGCAGAACTTGACGCAACTCAGATGCCATCAGATCTCATCAAGTATAATAATTTGTCTCATCAGATCTCATCAAATAATTTGTCTTATAAGGAAACATCTGAAAAATGTTAATGTTATTTCAATGTAGAAGTAATGGAAATCCCTGAAACCAGAACAAGGGAGTGAAGATAGTCTTGGCACTCTCTTCTTCCATGTAAGTTTTTCTATTGGATTTGGCAGGTGAAGAGTTATTTTTAAACTTATAGATATATCCAAGCATCAAAAGGAGTGAACGCCTGTAAGGTAAGAAGACTTTCAGTATAATTTCTTATGCACATTCCGCGTTATCCGTCACTAAAGAGTTGGTTATCCAGACCGCTACACGGTAAGTTCACATCTTAAGCCCGATTTCTATGGATTAGCGGGTTTAAGATGTCAGCTTTAAGTGTAGCGGTCCGGATAACCAACTCTTTAGTGACGGATAACGCGGAATGTGCATAAGAAATTATACAGAAAGTATATGCTACCAGCGCGTTAACATTTTGTCAAGTTTTATCTTTATTTTCCGCAAGTATTAACGAGTCCTGAATTAGTATGGGCCTTGGTATACGAAAATACACATATACCGAACGTGGTACAGATAAAAAGAATTTCCAAAAGACCTTTTATTAAATAAATAATAAACACAACACCCTCCATTTGCAATATATTACAGCGGAAGCTTAATAAATTTTGTAAGATGACTCCAGAGTCAAACGTGTCCACTTTTTTAAGCAAATGCACATCTGAATGCAAAGATCATGGAAAAAGTCGGACGAGGTCAGAACTGACAATTGGACCGAAGAGAGCCGAGAAGATGGCGTGATCGTGAGTTCGATTGGGTTCCCACGTGACATGCTCTTGTTCCCAGCTCCCTGCAAACCCCTTTTACCCGAGAGATTTGTGCGTCATCGGTTCTGTGTCTCGAGGGTAAGACGATCGCGTGCGAGCCCTGAGGGTCGTGCTTGCGGGAACCACCAGCGTCCTCTCGTCCGACGTCTGTTAGAGTGAGGGGAAGGCTCAAGTTCCACGGGCATCAACGCACACGGGTCACGCGACACGCCGAGCGAACTAGCGCTATGAAAACGCACGGGAATAATTGATGGATCACATCGTGGCGCTTCGCCGAGGTTCGAGATTATTTCTGACATCTGAGTAAAGATAATAAAAGAGACACGAAAAAAGAAAAAAAGGGCGACCGCATTAAAAATTGGCCCTTCTATAATTCAATAGGCAACGCTGAACATTAGTTACATGTACGCAGCGCATAAACACACACATAAATCTCAGCACAATAAAACAACTGTGCCCGAAACTTTTATGCCGTTAACTTTTATTTCCAGAAATACTAATAAAACCGATAAAAATGAAATGAAACAGATTATGGGGCTATATTTATTATTTCATTGTAGAAATAAAATATATAAATAGGTCCTCGAAATCATCAATATTATTCAAATCGAGACCATAGAAAATAGGTTATTTAATTTAATAATGAAAATGAACTACAACAGAAATCAAATCAAAATTCATTGCTAATAAGATCATGTTCAGGGATTTAGGACATGCGCCCTAGCTTCAGAAAAAAGATTTTAAAGGACTCTACAGAAGAGATATCAGAAATATGACTGCAAACCAACAAAGGAGGCCATTCTTTCCAAGGGTTATCTTGCATATCCGTTCAATTTAAATTCAATTTTCAAATGTGTGTATGAAAATTTTTCGAACATTGAAGAGATGCTAGCGTTTCTATGCCAAACTGCTCCACATTCATCGAAAACAATTTATTTCCGCTCGACGAAAATGCAGCTCTAAAAACGCCTGCATTATAGAACATTCTAAGAGGAATTTTTGATAGGTAAAGGTCATCATCTAGCAGGTTCAAAATTTTCAGTAGAATTACCGCTTATGTGCACGTGCAGTACTACTATTATTGAGCAAATGATTATTACTCATTATTCAGTAGTTTTCAGTAATAGCTTTTTTTGTCTTTTTGCAGAGTTTTTCAGATCAATACTCGTCCTTTCTCTTTCCTTTCCAAACACACAAATTTTTGCCACTCGTCTGGACGTTTGTTATGGACCTCATCCTTTGCTTCCTCGATGAACACTGCTTATCTATGTCCTGTCATTGCATCATTATTTTATGCTCATTGTTAATATTTCTTGGAAACGAACGTTCAATCATCGCATCATCACCACCTCAGTTTCCAAAACAGATTATAGTCATAATGTATCGGGGATTTTTTAGGAAATGTTTGGATCTGCTGTGGTACCAAATAAGCTAGTTGATATCCCTGGCGTTGCTCAGATTCTTTTTTGATTTTGCAATATCTGAATGTGAATATACAGTAAAAATGAACACATGAAAAAGCTTAGAAATAATACAGTAAAAATTCATAATGAAAATTCGAAAAATAAAATTGGGGTTATTTACTACTTGGTAATCGGTTGTTACAGTTCGCACTCTGCTCTCGATGTCTTGAAGCAAAACTCGGCCATTCATCCCTTTGTGTAGTCTAGCAGTCGCCGATTCTTCTGTTGATACGCTTGCATCGTCGAGGGCCGCCTGGGAACCTCGATGACTACTTGATAACTCACCACTTGCTCAGTTGCCCAATATTCTGCTAACTCTCCATTATCCCCAGTTGGTGTTCATTTTTAAAGATTTTCAAGAAAAATCTTAAGTTCTAAGAACTGTTATTTCTATGAAAAGTCCGAAAAACAGGAATTCTAAGCATTGTTACAAATTTAACCTTATTTCTAAAGCATAATGTTGCCTTGCTTTTTAGTCATGAGATATCTATTGTTGGTCCGTGCATAGTGTTGGTGAATTGCGTGTTGACACCATTGTTGATATCTATTGTTGCACAAATTTTGCCTTGCATTGTTGGTCATGAGATATTTTTTGCAATATATGCTTTGCCATCATTAATTTATTATCGATAATTACTATTTTTTCGAAATCTCAGGTCATGTATGCAAAATGTCATCAAGATCGGATTAAAACTGTAGATTTGTATAAGAAACAAACACACCCACCCACCCACCCACAAATGGATAGACTAGCAGAGGACCCGGCGTTGCCCGGAATAATTACACATGTAGCTAAACAGAATAATCTCAAGAAGTTAAATTATAAAAACAAATTGGTTAAATAATAACTCAATCAATACAACATCCATTCTAAGGGACTATCCATTCTAAGAAAAAATCCGTAAAACAGGAATTCTAGGTGATATACCGGGACTTTATTTAAATTCTTTTTGACTTGCCTCAGATTAAAATGATATCCATCTTCATTATTGTTCTTGAGACACATATTTCCGTCTTTCTCTTTGTTATCTAAAAATTCCAATCGTTGAAACAAATTTTGACAGCCGTTTTGTTTTTCAAATATAGTTCTTCAAACTCTGATGTCAATCAATCAAACTCTGACGTCACAAACTGCGCCACGCAAACAAAACCCCATAGACATGAAAGGAAATCTGTTGTAGACACCACAAATACACATGTTTGGCCAAGTCGATTGCAATCAAAAGGGAAGGTACACAACTAAATGTTGCAACAGTCCTAAATACAAAATTTCAAGTTTCTACGGCTAATCGTTTATGAGAAATGTGAGATACACCCACGCACAGAAACACACACACAGACACACACACACTGACACACACACACACACACACACACACACACACACACACACACATACATACATACATACATACACACATAGACGCACGTACATACGTACAGACACGCCGAAACACTTCAAAATGGATTCAGGGATGGTCAAAATGTATTTTTCCGTTGAAACCTGAAAACCGAAATTTTTCGGGTTACAATACTTCCTTTATTTCAGACCTCGTAAATTAGTTTTTTCAGAAGCATTCGAAGGATATTAATTTTGAACATGCAATAATATTAAATTAAAATTCATTTCCATTCGTTCTTTAATGATACTTTAAAACGTTGAATAGAAATTGTTAAATACAATAGTAAAAGCAAAACTGGTAGCAGAGTAGCGAGGTCACCCAGGAATATCGGAATTTCTGTGTATACATGCCTGATTTACTTTTAGCATGTAAACAAAGGGCTGTGCTTTGTTCTGTGTTACTGTTCATTGTGCACAGTTGATTCAAAAATAATTCAGCGAGCACGATGATGACTCCCGTCATTTACACTAGCCGTCCCAGAGCATGTTGGAAAGATATAAAGAATGTTAGAACCACATATTCGACAGCAAGATCCTCTGCCAACAAATCTGCGAGAATTAAGGGAATGTCTCCCCGTGCCTTACAAGTACTTCAATATTTTATTGAATTTATGCCAACCCGCATAATGCTGAAATTCGATACAAAAGGGGTTCAATAAAATATTAAACGATGTTTCTAATTCATTGACCAGTGCGTGTATGCATGTTTACAAAAGCATTCATGCAATCGTACTTTTCCTAGCCACTTCCATGAGGCTATTTTGTCCTTTGACAGAAGAAATTATGAATGACGTTAGGAGTATTATCCTATCATTCTAACTCAAAAAGAAGATTTAAGTCGTTTGCTTTTTTATTATTATTTTATATTCAGTATTCCAAGTGGGGAATAGAATATCGGCCTCGGTGGCTCAGCGGTGCGTGATCGTCTCTGAAGCCCGAGTACGCGTTCGATCCCGGCCGAGGACGACAAGGATTTTTCAGGGGGAAATCCTGGGATCACGCACTTCCTTCGGAAGGGAAGTAAAGCCGTTGGTCCCGTGTAGTCGTTTGCCGGCTGCACGTTAAAGAACCCTTGCGAGGCAAAATTTGCGGCCCCTATAACGCCGTCCTGAAATGACCATATCAGTTGAAAAGAACGTTAATACCAAACAAACCAAACCAAGTGGGGAATGCAATCCATGTTAATGTTATTCAAGCATTTACGGCTGTTCTGCGAGTCTCTTGGGAAAAACCTTAATGTCTGCCAATTCACTTTTCAGTACTGATTATACTATATCGTTTTTCACTTTATATTTGTTTCAGGAACGACCGACTTCAACTTCCTAAGATCTACCTGCCTTTGAAATAGTAAGGAACAACGATTCTTCAATCTTGATCCCTTCTGAAATCATACACTATCACTTGGAGAAAATGCCGTACATGAATATTTGCTATAGTGCTATGCAAATTATAATATGTTATACGTAGACAAGTTATACCAATGTTTGCAATTTCAGTTGATCATGTTAGTAAAAAGGAGATAAAAGAAGAAAAACCAATTTGTTAAACTAACTTTTCTACTTTCCCAAAGACACAGAAATTCGTTTTTCGCGCTAGCAGACGAAGTCGAAAAACTTTGCAGCAAACCGATGCATTTACGAAGTGTTTATTACTGTTCATCTGGTTGGACTCGACGTTGTATCGCGATACGACAAGCGTGGGTAGAATTTGAAGATAGTAGTGTAGAATAAGGAAATGTGAGTCAGTATAGAGAGACTGGGACACCTACTCTCATGTCAAAACACAGAACGGCAAAAACTAGCGGCCCATGCCTGATGACATATGAATATGTACCATGGTTTTTCCAAAAGATTCCATCAACCCTGTGGAACACACTGGCCATGCATCTGGTCAGCGATACTATTAAGGTTTGCGATACCAGTTAGACACGGATCAGCTCTGATTAAAGAACCTAGACAATGTCAAGAAAAGAAAACTCAACCCATCAGCATTGCCACCACCGGCCTGTAAAATTGACATCAAACAGAAAAGATCCATGCTCTTATGTGGCTGACGCAAGAAACTGACACCACATTCGCCTGGAATAGTTGAAAACGGGACTCTTCGGACCAGGCAATCTTTCTTCAGTCACCTATAGTCCAATCTTGTTGGTCAAGTGCCACTGGAGTCGTCTTTTTTCTGTTCTGTTCCACGACAATGGTGTCTGCTGTTGTGCAGAGGTTGATTCATATTTATGTCGCTGAAATTGGAATGCTTTGTACTGCTATTGAAATCCCATGCGCCATCATTTGTGTTCATGTGTTGGCATTGCATTTAGACTATGGAACGACATCGGAGTTTCCACTGCATCAATGGCCGCGGAGTTTCCATAGAGTATCTGAAGTAAAAAGTCGTCAAAATCCCAAAGCGCACTACTAAAATGGTGAGGAAAGTCAAAGCTAACAACGAAACCGTCAGAGTTCCCACAGAATTGTCACTTCCGTCAGAGTATCGCAGGCAACTGTAAGTCGCATTATTAACCAAAATTTGTGAATGGAACAACGGCACAAGGCCACTGTTAACAAATCATTACTAAGTCATATCACAGAGTGCAAGACCAACGAGCGGAAATTGTATGAGCGACACTGGCGGCAATAAAGTGGAAAACAAGTGATAGAGTTCTCACACAGTAAGGTGAAATGGAAGAGTTCACTTTATCGCTTTCAATAGGTAGGGACAGGTAGGGAATTTTTTTTTAATTGCTCTAATTTTCTTAAATCCTGGCACTTCAACAATAGGATCCAACAAGCGGTTGCGACCAGGCTTGAGTGAAAAAAAGCAGCTCATAGATCGCGCATGAAGATATAAAGTATGCTATCTCTATGACATCCCTACCTATTGAGTGCGATAAAGTGAACTCTTTCATTTTACCTTGCAGTGTGAGAACTCTAACCTTAGACGAAGCATGGATTCACATACGCAACTGCAACAATGTTGTCATCTTTGAGCCATTTTTTATCGCAAAACAGTCCCCAAAGGCCGCGGAGACTTTGCGCGACAATACAGTGAAGCTTTTTTCTAAAAGATTTATGCTTGTCGCCGGATTTAACTGTAATGGAAAAATAAAATTGCGCAAAGTTTAACCAAAAGTAAAAATTTATACCCCCTACTATCTGACAAACATCCTGGAACCAAGTTATCGCTGATATCCCACCTTTCTACGGCGAAAAAAAAGAATCTGATTCAGATTCAACAGGATAGGGCTTCAAACCACACAGCAAAATTGACAGTTGCCTTTATCCCGTAGAAACAGGAATCAGGGCTATCGACTTGAAATCGCCTGTTGCTGCTCTTATGGACTACTGTGCTTTTGGTTTACTCAAAAGGGCCTTATTGAGATATGTTGGTGCTGAGCTTGATTCTTCTCCCAGTCTACATTTATTAATCCGTCTTAATGGTGTGCACGGATGCGTTAGATATAGTTAAGTTAGGACTTTACTTTGCTCGATCACTCGAGGATATGAGAATCCTACGACAGAAAGGGCGAGTAAAAATCCTTCGCAAAACAATGGGTTTATTCTAAATAGCATTATTTCTCCTAAGACTAAAACTACAACGAATTGTTTTCCTCTCGGCAATTGACCACACGCATTCCAATTTCGTTCACAAAAACGTGAATCAACTTCTGTAGCTCAGCCGCGTACGGTTCGACGGAATGTGCGTTCCGAAATGCCCTCCATTAATCTATTGTTGCTCTGCGCTATTAATGGTGAACGGGGCTCGTCGGTTGTTTTTTACGAGCTTAGCCATTCTTAACTCACCCCGGTGATATGACCAATGGAGGTCCGTTTGTGTGCCTAGAATGGCATTTCTTCCCCTTTCATCACGCCATTCAACATACACTTCTGAAACAATGATCTGTGAAAAGCCTGAAAGGATTACAGGATTGAGTAAAAACTAAATCTTTTCTGTTCCAATTTTTTTTTAAAAAAAAAAAGTTACTCCCCGCTCTCCAGTATTCAGAATACTTCGAACACAAAGAAATAAATCATCACTGTTCACATATTTTCGAGACATTACATAATATGCTTAATGGAAAGATTTACAACCTCAGATTAATAAAGTAACTCTGATCCGTCATTGTGGTATGTAATGTGCTTGGATTATCTATAAAAGAATGTTTAATAGGACGATACTGTTTGGAATCAGTGTCTGAAATAGGAAGCCTCAAGAAAATTATACGAACGTCTACGAATACGTGAGGAGAAATAGTTCAGAATATTTATACGTGGGATACAAACTTTTCAATTTAGACTGAAGTCATCCATATTAATCGAAAGAATAAAATCTGTGCTATTCGATAAAACCCTATTTCTGAATTATAATTATTCACATGTCTCGGTTTTAATTTTAAAAAAATAATTGTACCGAATATTGACAGGCACAACACTGATAAGCCAGCCTAACTGTGAGGCTGTGGATGTTTATTAGGTCGACTTTTGTGGAAAAGTGGTCGACTTCTTATTCATGGACTGATAAGCCTGTTTGTCTTATTGTATTTCACACAATGAACGTGTGTCCAGAAACAGAATCTTGCTTGAGATAAATAGTAATTTTATAAATTGGTATCTATTATTTCTATTGTACCTTTTGAACGTTGTGATTTTCCGTCATTGAAGCCAATCGTCTAAGTGCCCTTAGGAAAAAGGAATCTCGTCTCTCTCGTTTCTCTTTTGAAGATTCTCGTATGGGTCGAGAGTAAGAGGTAAAGAGAGGTGGAGAGTAAACGGTAGGATGCAATTACATTACCATAATAGAAATGAGAACAATTCGACTTCCCTGCCCCGACCCTCTTCTCTCCACCATTTTCTTAGCTTTCCTTATTAGTTTCCCTCTTCTACAAGGCAATCATCACCTTAATAGCTAAGTGATCACGTCCAACTCATTTATGGTTTCCTTACGCACCAAGTGAAACCTTTCTCTTCCGGCCAATAAAATGGAGACTTAAAAGAATCCGTGTTGAAACTCTTAAAGAAGGCGAAAAAAAAAACCTATCATCTACTATACAGATTCCCCCTTTCCCTCCAATTCGACCTTATCTCCTTTCCGTCGCCCCGAATCTCCCCTTCTTTTCCTTGGATTTTATTTCGTTCCAAACTTTCTGCTCGTTCATTACGTTTAAAAAGCAACAGAAAATGTAACCTCTCTGTGGAATAGTGACATTTATACCTGTGAGGGAAAAAAAGTTTTGACGCATGACTGAAATATTCAATATTTTAAAATATAAATTCCGGTAATTTAAGATGATTGAATGAGTTGGCGTTGTAACGATATTATAAGCCTAATTGAATCTTATTTTACACCAGGCTAACACAGAATAAGAAAATTATCGCTAGTTTGTCAATATTCACCATTGATAGAATTCAGTTTTTAAAATCCAAATGCATCTCTTGAACTTTGTCATGACTATTCGAAATCGTATTTTCATGTACGCAGCTGCGTGAAGTAACATACTAAAATACGTGGAATATGACCATTTGACCTCTTTCTTTTTCTTTTTGTAAACAGAAACAAAAAAAAAAACCGCATGTAAATACACCCTAGACCTGTAAGGAACTACCACCAGATCGAGAAATGTTGAATGTCCGCACAACTTCGAGAATGTTATGTCCCATCTATCGAGCATTTGTTCCTATGCCTCGTTGTAACTCTGATAACACTCTTCGACTTGCCATGAGCATCCTAATCGTTGTTCAAATAACTCATAATTGGGATAGGTCTGGAAATTTCCATGGCTTCAGGATTTGGTTGCACCAATTACCATTACCTTTGCAGCCTGCTATCCCATGTAAGTGTATTATTGCTTCATGTACTTTTACAATTGATTTGATCAATGATTTTGGTAATGCAATACAATTTTTTATTATTTTTAAAGAAACAAATTTCACGATTGTGTAAGTCAATAATTTTAGTTGCGGTGATAAGAAATAATTTTTATGCATCACTCTTCTAAAGGGTTAAACAAGTTCAATCTCTAAAGGCATTTCCAAAGTTTTATGGCTTTTTAAGCCTCTAAATTGTTATGAAAAGATTTAAAAAATAAGAATTTCAAAAAATAAATTATATTTAACTGAAAGCTTAACAATTTTTACTTGTAAGAAAATGTAAATACTGTACGTAGTTTCAGAGGTCTGAATTTCCATAGAATGTTTACTGCGTTTGCTCAATTGGGTGGGAACATATATCTTCTTTCATCAGCGCATTAGTTGGACCCCTCAAGTGGAATGGTGTCATTCACCAATATCAATCTGATCAACGCGTAAGGTCGATAAATATCTGGTGAACGAGTTATATTTTATTTCGACCAAAGCGATTCTTCAAAACTTATCTTCCTTTATAAGGTCAAACACGGCCATAGCGGCCCGTAACATTAAAGAAACCCGTAACATTAATTTTGCCAAGGAATTCACCATAAGCCAATGACTCAACCAAGAACACGTCCTCTGAAAATTAAACCTCGTGGTTGTCCATCCTTGCGTTACAGATGAGGAACTGCAGAAAATCGTCCACAGTTCGGATGAGATTTAGCAAATGTTCGTATGCTTCATTCGACAGTTGTTCGGAGCCTGTAGGCCCTGAGAAAGATAAAAAAAATTGGATTGATGTGCCACACTTGAAATCGAAGATAGCGTATCAGAAGTGTTGTAACTTAGGAAAAATCAGTTCTAGTTGTCCATTTAACTGTAAAGGAGAGGTAAAGCACTGATTTAGAAATTAAAATTAAAAAAGTTGCGGTAAGCAAAAGGAGGGGATAATCCCTACATTTATGGAGAACTGTAGATAAGAAATAAGGGAAATTACACGAATATGGAGAAGACCAACCTTCATTTTAAAATCCTGTGTTCGAGTCGGTTTGTACAGTTTCTTGACGCCCGGTAAAGCCTCGTTTCACGTAGATTTATTTACTTGTAATGATCGCACATAGTCTAGTTTTCATAATGACCTCCTTTAACTGGGATGGTAAGCGACGCATACCTGTATTTAATAAAAATGAATCTGACATAACTTAAAATTTCTTAATATAAGAATAATAACTTTCAGGTCTTTAAATGAATTAGAAGCTTAATCTATGGAAAATATATAACGTTACTTATGGTTTGTCCCACTACATTAAGATAGTTAAAAATGGAAATTTTTTTGTGCGTTATTGTAATTTGTGTCCCACTGCACTTGAAATCGATTTAGTCTCATTTTTTTCTTAACAGACGACTGCTGCCATCTCATGTGCATTTCTAAAAGTTTCTATGGTTCCTAATCCTTTTGCCCATTTAAATTATTTTCAATGTAAAATTCATTATGTTGAAATGTCAGTTGACACCACAGATATAGAGGAATAGATCGGCAATACCCGTACTTTTCTCATTGGCGCTAGTGAAGCCGACTTAAGTCAGCTGCCGCCATCTTACGGTACTACACGTGTAACGTAAGGGGCTTCAACGAACACAATGGCATTGCCGATCTATTCCACTGTATATTCCTCTATATTTGTGGTTGATACCTAGTAACCTGATTAAAGTAATGAAATACGTGTATAAGGAACAAAAAATCAAACGGAATTGAGAGTTTGCGAATTAATGAGGCATTCCTTTGCTATGAATATAAATCTTACATGTATTTGACAGAACTTACTTCATTTCTTTGACCATTTTATATGGGTGGGTTTTTTTTTCCATGAAGTTCTCCTTGTTGTTATAGGCCTTTCGGTTAATGCGTGGGCTTAAACTTCGATTCCCTAAAAGATGCAATATCTTTATCGTTTCGGGACGTCACAAGGGTCCACCACTTTTCTTTCTTTAGCTATCTATATTATTGGCTCTGAAAGGATTAAGGCCACACGGGTAAAAATTTTGTAATTTAAAAAGTTAGGCGACTTTTCTTATTTGAAATTTACAGTATTATCCTTATGTGCTCTTGCCTGAATCATGATCGAAAATAATTCATATAAGTTTCATGAGGGCTGTTCCATAAGTCTATGCAAAGGCTAAGAGATGGCGCTACCGGTAAATATCGAAAGTAGAGATTTTTACCTTCTGGCAACTGTTGGAGCATCACATACAAAATTTCAGTCAGGTCAAGATCCTTATGTGCTCTTGGTCAGATCGATCTATTATTCTGTGTTTGATGTTCATTTAAATCCATCAAATATCGTGATTTGTGAAAAATGAATGAGAAAGAATTTAGTGTAGTGATTAAATATTACTTTTTGAAAGTCTCATGAGCCCAATTGACGTTGCGCTGAACCTCTTCTGGTCGTCCTGTTGAGGTTACTAATCCAGAAATTATTTTAAAAAAATTAGAAGAGTGAAATTAATAAGACTGACAATCCCACACAACACTTCCAATGCAGACAATTCCACACAACACTACCTTCTTACATTTTTTGTTTACACATAAGAAAACTATCCGCAAGATGGGTGCCGCATTTTTTTTCCGCCACACTGGATCGAAAGAGTTAACGTGTAAACAGTGCAAGAACAGCTTATATCTGTTTCAACGGAATCCAGAGGAATTTGTGCGTCGTTTCATAACAGTTGGAGACGAGTTAGAACTAGGTTGTACGAGTAATATGCAGCAAAGAATGCGAAAACCGTTTCTTCAGCAGAAAAGGTTATGGCCACAGTCTTCGGGGATGCTTGTGGCATAATTAATTTCATAGACTTCTTGAAAGAGGACAAAGCAATTACCGGAGTGTATTATGCGTCTTTGCTAGATCATTTAAATAATGAAATAAAGAAAAAACGACCACCTTGGCAAAAGGATTCTTTTTCACCACGGCAATGCACACGTTCACTCTTCTGTAATTGCGGCTGCAAAATGTTCGATTTACGCTACGAAGTCCTATGACAGTCCCCTCACTCTTCCTCGGACTACTCTTTCCATAGGTGAAAAAATAGCTGTCAGATAAAAGGGATTTCCATTTAACGATAGATAGGTGATTGCCGAAACAGCATTTGTTTTGAAGAGTTGACATGGACGGGATCAAAAAACTTGAGCACTTTTGGCACTATGTATGGACTCAAAGGAGACTATGTTGAAAAAAAAAAAAAAAAAATCATTTTTGCACTGATTTTTCGAACAACAGTTAATAGGATACCAAAATTTTTAGAGTCATTGGAATAAGTACATTCAAAAGTAAAATTTGTTATTATTCTAAAGCTTTGTATGTTTTTTCCCTAAAGTCAAAAAATGTGAAAGCAAAACGGATAAAATGGTAGACCGTTGCTCTCTGGGCTTCTCTTCGTTCAAAAAACTACGTGATCAATTTTCGGGGTGGGGGGGAGACAGGATTTAACCACATATGACCACAAAAGGGAGGGAGGTCTAATAATGACCATGTGGTCAAATTAATTTCAAAATCATTCAAAAGTCTGTATTTTAATATCTTTTTTAGAGGGGAGGGTTCTAATTTCTCTGCTCATGTAATTTTTAGAGGGGGGTACAAATATGACCACCGATGACCACAAAGGGGGGGGAGGAGTGAAAAATGCGACCACGTGGTTTACGAACGGTTCCTTATATGCTTCTAAAATGAATTCTCTGAACCGATAGAGGGGATCTTTATATATTTAGGCATGTTCAGAGTTTAGTGTAGATTTATATAATTTTAAATGTCAGAAAATTTTGAAAAGTTATTTTATTTGGGGTTCATTTTATATGTGGTAGATTTATTCTTTTCAGCAAATTTGGTTAAAATGTACAACATTTAGAAGGATTTTTTTTTCCTCCATGACTAATGCGAAACAGAAACCTCTCAAACCTATGAAAGAACGCCACCCATTGATGAAAAAAAACAAATACTTTCATATTCAACTTTTAGGTTTAGGTTGTACCCAGAGACAAATGAAAGAAAGAGACTGGCAGTGCCCTACAAATGTATAATATGTATTGAGAATAGTGCATATTAGATTCCTGTTTTTTGTTTTTGTTGTTTTTTATCAGTATATGCCATAAATGTGACTTAATACCCTTTTGATCTGACTTATTCAATTTAAAAGAATCCACACAAGTATCTATTGCACATTAAAATTATTTTAAATATGTCAAGGCACTTATACAGTAGTAATTGAATAACTTGAACAGTCCATGTCTTATACGTATTTACAAATTATGTATTAATCGTTCATTCATTATTACTATATGATTATGAAACTTTTGGAAAAATAAATACTAAATTCTTCACTGCTGCTTATTTGTACAAGTCAGAAAGAAAAATTTTAAAAGTATAGCTGATGACTTATACTTAAGATTATAGACTTCTTACAAGCTTTTAGAACACCCAAAAACCCTAATGAGATGAAAAAAAAATTGATGAATGATGTCCTCAATGCAACAGTTAATATACAGTTAAGTTCCATAAACCTCCACAGATATTTTTAATAGCCTAAAGGGGAGGTTTATGGAACCTATTCTTTAATAGCCTATTAATAAGCATCTATTAATAGGTTAATTAATTAAATCCAGGAGAAAGCTTATCATTTCATCAATAAAATATATTGATATTTTAAAATATCAGACTTGGATTATGTCCATTATATTAAATCCATGTAATAATCCATTACATTAAAATGCTCTTAATAAGAACATTGCAAAGGCATATGGAAATAATAACAATGTTATATACCATATAACATATAGCAGACACATGTACCTTATAAATTATATTACCAAAATCACCAACTGTAATGTTTCCAAAACTAAGTACTTAAATTTTTCTAGGGATATCTTTGACAATCCTCATTCTAACAGAAGAAAACTGAAGGAACTTTTTTTTTTTATAAAAGCTATTAAACCTACTTATAAGAAGGGTGTATATTTGTGCTAATCAGGATGCTAAATGGGATATATGCATACTTTGGCAAATTGATGTTTTCTGAAATTACTAAAGTAGAAAAATGTTTTGATAGGTCATTGTCATTACTAAATACACAAGCACAAATATTACACAGCTGGTTGTTAAATCTTATAAATATAGTAGACTTTTAGCAAAATGAAGTACTGTAATATATTATTGAGAATACCACAATTCACTTATAATGGGTTTTTTTCAAAACTTTTTAAGGATGAAATAAGTTCAAGAAAAATCATAAAATAAGGAGAAATCCTTCTTAGGGTAAAATTTAATTTTTTTAAGAAAACTTGAAACAATAAATAAATATCAAATTTAAAATATCAGTATTTCATAGTATTTATTACATAATTCAATATTTACAGGAGATCCTATCTTAAACTTTATCTGACATATGAAATACTTGATTTAGCATTCAAGTGGCATTTCCATCCTCTGAAAATTGAGAATGCCTTTTTGTCAATTAAATATGCAAAATGGTTAAAGTACAACAGTGGCTTGGGGAAGAATGATGGATGTATTTCTCTCTTTTTCTGTCAATGACTAGTTGAGGGAGAGGGGGGGATGAATATATTCTGGTAGTTGAGTATAATTTTAAAAGAAAATTAGCCTAAATTTTCAAGCTGGCCTAGGGTATACACATTACTTTACAGTTTCCCCCAATATTTAACCTATTGTATGCAAGTGTATTTTTGTTTTTTCAAAAGAATATATTTTCTTATTATCTAAGATGACAAACGATACAGTAGTATTGAAAATAAAAAATATTAAATCTTCTATACTCTATCCCGCTTTAAGCTGGTAGCACTGGAACTGTTATAGTGTGTAAAATGCCACGCTCTAAGATTGTGTTCTCTCACCAAAAAAAAATAGTTCCAACAATAGGGAGAAATATCAAAACATAAAATTGAATATCCGCCATCTTTTGAGGGCATCGAGACCCATGGCTGCCATGGCTCTGAACTTATCCCATTATTATACAATACATCCAAACACGCAACAACTCGTTACCATCGTTATACAATAACAAGTCGGGCAAAAACGGTGCACTTCGATGAGTAGCAGTATAGGATTGCCTTCCTCTTGCCCTCAAAAAATGGCAGCAGTACCCATCATTCAATGCGAAGATATGTTCCCCTATAGATAGAATGTATACAAAACATTCAAATAAATGAAAGATTATTATATTTATAAAGAGTTCCGTTTATTATTTAATATTATATTTCTCTCAGGATTATTATAATAAAAGTACTTGCACCTTTCACTCCAGATGTTTTCATTTTCACTTAGCAATGGCCGAGGTTTCATCTCCCCGGCGCTAGTTTTCCAAGCATAAAAGGGGTAAGCAAGCAGATTGTTTTGAATGTTTATAGTGGTCTTCGCGTAGCTCATCCATCAGAGTCTGTGAACAACATCGTAAAAATGACGAAAGAATTAACTGGCATCTCAGCAGCAGCGATCTTCCGAGCGAAGGCCGAAATCGTTAGCAAAGGGCAGTTAAGCACTCTTGTGAAGACACGTCAACTTGCCTAAGGAGCCCACCGTATTTCACAGCGATATGAGGAATTTACCCTGTCTGCTATACGCAGAATTGTTCATTGATTTTTCATATGAAATGAAATACCAACGATTGACAAAGTATTGAAATGTATAGATTAACAAGACGATATGCCAAAGTTTTCACGAACAGTTTTGCATCGTGTATTGAAAGAGATAGGCTTCACTTTCAGTAAGAGAAAACGTGAAGCATGTTTGCTCGACCGTGATGATATCGTGATCTGGAGAAGAAATTATCTCCGATCTATAAAACAATACAGAGAAAAAGGACGGAATATTTATTATATGGACGAAACTTGGGTGAATGCCAGCCATACATATCTTAAAGTATGGCAAGACTTAACTGTACGAAGTCGGCAGCAAGCATTTCTTTCAGGATTATCATTAGGCCTAAAATCACCATCAGGGAAAGGGGGATGGCTAATCGTTACACATGCAGGTAATGAACAGGGATTTGTTCAGGGGAGCTGCAGAAATTTTTCAAGCAAAAAAGGTAAATGGGATTACCATAATGAAATGAACGGGCCATATTTTGAAGAATGGTTTACAAATAAGCTGATACCAAATATTGCACCTCACAGTGTCATTATCATGGACAACGCCCCATATCACTCTGTTAAGCTGGAACAAGTGCCAACTAATCGGATAATCGAAATTCAGTGTTGGCTTACTGAAAAAAGGGTTACCATGGGATTCAACAATGGTAAAATAAGAACTCATGCGTGTTGTTGACTGTAAAACACAAATTCAATACTTATAGAATTGATAACATTGCAAAATTAGCTGTACTTCGTCTTCCCCCCTAAAATTGCGGCTTAAATCCAATCGATATGCCAATATCCTGTCCCATTTTCGTTAGGATCCATTTTCTCGCAGTCTGGTTGGAGTAGAAACTTGTCTTCTGGGAACGTACACGCTGCGATTGGAGAGTGCACTATTTAAGATAAGATGAGAGAAATGGCGGCTGCTGCTTCTTCTACTTATTTCCAAGAGCTTGTATCAATTAACGAAACATGCATGATCCATAAAATCAAATAGAACTCTTATGTACGTATACTATGTACTTTTAGACGACTATTTAATACATGTTTTTTTTAATCAGTCTTCCAAAATTTCAATTTAATCGACGCGTCGCGACGATCAGTTCAGCGGGCGTCCATTTTAAGCTACTAGAGAAAGCGGAAGTTGAGATAGCTGCAGACATGCATTAAAAATCAGTAATAACGATAATTATGTATAAAATTGATAAATAAAACGATTTTGCACCTTCAAATAACATTTAATTTTTCATTTAAAAATAAGGAAAATTTTCCTTGGAATGTTTATATTGAGTGACAAAAAACGCTTTTGGCACTGCGTTTTCGTTTAGGAGAAATAAATTCTTTTCGAAGCGAGTGTTGAACTTTTCACCATAGACGTAAGGTTAAAAGCTAAAAATCTACAAAAAAAATTGCAGACACCTATCGAAAGAAAAAGCTCGAATGCAGATACGTTTTTTCTGGTGTGCTGATATCTATTAAAATATTTCTGTGAGAGCCGCTTAAATTCGTGTTCCCATGTTAAAGAATAGGGCATTCGCGCTAGCTGTCGCAGAGGCCGACTTCCTTGATTCCTGGGTATGGTGACGCAGATGCAATTTTAAAACTGTAGGCCTATTTAGTCATTTTTAATTAGCCATTTTTAACAATAGGCCTAACATTATTTAGTCATTTTTAAATATAGGCCTAACATAATTCAATCAGTTTTAGCTATAGGCCTAATATTAATTAGCCATTTATAACAATAGGCCTAACATTATTTATTCATTTTTACTATAGGCCTAACATTATTTAGTCATTTTTATCTATAGGCCTAACATTATTTAGCCATTTTTAATAATAGGCCTAACATTAATTAGCAATTTTTAACTACAGGCCTAATATTATTATCCACTTTTAACAATAGGCCTAACAGCACTAAATTTTAAAAACGAAATGAGCACGTGCATCGACAAAGCTTCATAATGGGCACGTGCTCCAAGCTGACATCAACAATGCCTAAATGTTAAACAAAAAGTAACACTGTATTCACTTATGACTCATCAGTGCGAATCGATTGATATATTGCATGCCCTAAGTTCATATTCTTAACATTAGTGCACGTGCTTGAAGGGGTCCACGAGAGCTCATCAAAAGTTGATATTACGCAGTTAAATTTTACCATTTCCACGTTATCGTGCAAACGATGGCCAGCCGGATACATAAAGGTACCGATTAACCTAGGGCCGTAGTCAGGGGGTAGTCGAGGGGCGGCGACGACGACCAACCCATTATGGGAAAAGGTCCGACTCAGCGGAATTTTTGAAAGTCGGGCGCCCCCCCCCCCCCAAGATAACGTCCTGGCTATGGCCCTGATTAATATTCATAATTTACTTTAAAGAACTACTAAGGTGGCTGAACCACTTGTACCGACTTCTGCGAGGCCTATTAAGATGGTAGAATGGGATTTAAATACATCTAAACGTATATTTTCATCGTTATTTACCTGTGTCCTACAGCTGTACATATAACTGTAAATTTAGACTTAATTTTAAATGCGGTTTAAAACGAAATCATGTTACGCATTTACAAACTTATTTATTTTCTCGAAATCATGCTGAGGTCCCCTTTCACGGAGCTTGTAACTAAATTTATTCATAATTCCCAAGTTAATTTGGGAGGCTTATAGGTGTTTAAAATTTTATTTTCTTGTGGTGTCGACTTCCATCTACCAAGAACAGGTGGATCCGGTCCCGTACCAAGAACTAGTGAATAATAATAATTATTAATTGGAGATGCGTCATTAAGAACTAGTGGATCTGATGTTCTTTTTCCCGTTCGACCCATGAATTCCTAGGAGCCCGCAGCGAAAACATCCATTAGCAGTATCGCTAGGCCTCGGTCCCGCCGTCCCACTTTTGTTTCTTTCCCAATCAGTTTTCATTGTTGCCATGGATGAAGAAAAGATGGATGGGACACTCCTATGCGTCGAGCGTGAGTTTTTTTTCAGTGGCGCTCTCTGGCGATTTGCGTAGTACTAAACCAAACCTGTCTGGGAAATAAAAAAAAATAGTTTCAGTTTCTGCTTTGCGCAGTACTAAACCGAAACTTCACCACCATCGTTTCGATTTGCGCAGGACTAGAATTTTTTTTAAAAAAGAAATTCATATATTAAGTGACTTTTTAAGATAAAAGTGTGCTTAGAAAGTTTTTTATATTTTTTATTTTTATGTTTTTAGTCTATTTTTAATTTTATTAACCTAATCTAAGCAGACGATTATATTTAGTACTACGCAAAGCTCCAGATGTCGCCCCAAAATCAAACTCACTGAGGTAGGCAATGGAGTGTCCCATCCATCTTTTCTTCATCCATGTTGTTGCCAACTTCAATGCGCAATCCTTTACAAAAGATGAGTATAGATTACCCTATTTTCCTTATCCTTTCTTGTGTGAGAGATTAGGACAACAAAATTACGGTTGACACTCAAACACTTAGCGATAGGGAGACCGTAATTCTCCCGTCCTAACTCCCCTCAAACACAAAAAATAATTCAACACACTTGTGGAAATAAGGCTCTAAATCTTGATTTTGTTGTATCGTTAGCGTACTTGGGGATGCTTTATCTTTAATCTTTAAGCACAGACAATCACAAAGTAATTTTAGTTATTGTTTATGATGGGCAGGGGTTAATTTTAATTTTTGTATTTGGGAGTTTGAAAATTTTAAATATTAATATTTTAAACTATAAACTTAAATTTAAAATTCTACTTCTCTTTGGAGCTATAGCAAAAAAAAAAAAAAAAATTAACTTTTTGGAGAGCTTTCTTTTAACATTTACCTTAGTTTCCAATTAACTGTAAGCATTATTGAAAAGGCCTTTCTTTGCTGCATAAAGTTAAATTAGCACAAATTTAAATTAGACTGCTGAAAATTTCGTATTCGTTAATCCATTTCTTTAGGAAATCAATGGCATTGCGGTGCATTATGTAAAACTTTGTTGCCATTTATTTCAGATTAATATTGGATCAATTAGAAAAAAATCATGAAATTTCTAAAAATTCTAATTAAAGTATTATATACTTGTGAATAAATTATATTCGTTGAATTCAAAAATGTATTCACGAAAGTAATTCTGCAGTATGTTAGAGGAACTTAGTTATTTTAAGAGGTATGTTTGGAAATTAGGTACAGTCATCAAAGGGAAATAATCCACACTTGAATTTTACTCTAAGTTTTACCGTTTCAATATTAATTTATTTTTAATAATTTAATATTACATTTAGAGTTAACATTAATAAGATTATTAAATTTAAATAATTATAATTAAAAAGCTATTAAAATAACACATTAGCATGAAATGTAATATTAAGTATTAAACTCGTGTGGATTATTTCCTTTGGTTGACTGTACCATTAGGCTATTTAAAACGAGAAAGCCCATTCTAATTTAATAAAAGACTTAAGAACGCACTTTTTTAAAACAAAAATACTAAAAAGTAAAAGTAATTTTTTGTGCCTCTTGCTTAAATAGGAATGCAAAAAAATTTAAAAATGTAAAAGCGTGGTGACGTCACAAATAAAGCACTTTAATATTATCTATGTATTATCTAGTGCTTTAGTCAGTGCATTTGAATAAAAATATACATTTTAGTGTAAGTACATGATGAATTGAGTTTTTACTAGACTTATAAAATATTGATAATTTAGAAAATATTAAACGCTCCGCCAGAGTTTTAACTTTTTTTTGAATTTATGGATTCCTACTTATGAGGCACTAAGTTTTTTAGTGCACTTTTTAAAGTAAAACGAAGAGCTTAAAAATCAATTTGTAATGTATGCTTGTGCTACAAATACATAGTCCGCCAAAAAATGTATACACAATTCAGCAAAAGAAAAACCTATATAAAAATTGTAACACTAAATTCATACAGGCATGAAGTGATGAATATAAGACCTCTTTGACTTCAATGACAGAATAATAAGTAATAAATAAATAAATAAATAAATAGAAAAATAGAAAAATAAAAAATAAAATAAACAATGATAAATAAATAAAAAACTGACGTTTCGGATAGAGACTATCCTTTATCAAAGCAAAAAGAATAATTCTCTAACAACAAAGAGAATATTAGAGAACTATCCTGAAGTGAATTATTCTCCCAGTTTCCTCATCTCGGTACTCTTCCTTCTTTGTTGAAACCGAAACCGGAATTTCTTTACTCCTGCCGCCACCTGGCGCTCTTTCTTGCGCCCTCTTGCGAGATTCACCAGAAACTCCCTGGTAAACTCTTGCTGTGGTTTTACCGTAAGATGACTCCACAAGCAAGCAACATTTTATTCAAGGTACGGTGGAGGTAGAAAATCATTCTACATCGCCATCGTGATTCAGGGTCTCTTCGTTACCCTAAATCAGAGACGTTCAATAAGGTTAAGTTAGCCTACCTTATTGAATGTCTCTGCCCAAAATACATTAAGTAGGGATCACAGTATAAGAAATAAGCCCATGATCATCAGTCGGTTCGGCGGCCGAGAGCGCTGGGGCGCAGGTCTTATCCTCTCGGAACCGGAGAGCCGCGTGTTCAAGTCCCACCGAGGGCATGGGTATTTGTTTGTCCTGTGTTTCTTCTTAGGTTAGGCTCAATATTCCCTTGAGGAATCCGTATTAAGGTTATCGTTGGGGATAACCTAATCCAGTCGAATAATAATAATAATAATAATAATAATAATAATAATAATAATAATAATAATGTAGCAACAAAAGGTGACCAACCGACCAGATGAAACCGGAGGTTGAAGTCACCTGTTGCCCCCAACAGGCCGAAGCCCAAAATAGGGTTAATGAAAAACACACAAAATTTAATAAAAAAAAAAAAAAATTCAAATAAAATGAAAAATCCCTGAGAGGATAACTTTTATTTATTTATTTATTTACAATTTTACAATTCATAATTTACAATTTACAATTACAATTGTTTACAGCAGTGAAGAACAATAAATTAAGTTAAATATTTTTATAGAATGAATCTTTTTATACATATAAGACAGTAGTCTCCCATGTTCCGAAGCCCCATTAGGGCTTGTATGGAATGATGGGAAATTAATAACAAAAAATACTTTTAAATTGTCAAAATTACAAACAGTAAGGCTAATAATAAAGTAATATCAATATAAAAGCTAATAATAATACCTAAATATTTAATAATAATTATCTACCAAAATAATATTGGTATATAAAGAAGAAAAAAAATTTTCATGAATGTTTTATATCCAAATCTGAGTTTACATTACATTATTTTTTGCGTTCTTCCAATATAAAAAACTTGATTTAATCAAATTAAAGGATGTTAATTTAAGTATCCATTCTGGTATATTATTAAATAGGCTTGGGATAAAGAATTGTCTTTCTCGTTTTCCATAATTATTAAAAAATATGAGGTATATCAAATTTTATGTTTTTTCGTAACGAGTATTCTTGTTTTCTGCGTTTTAGGTAGTTTTTCGAAAAGTAATTTTGAGTAAATACTATATATTCAAATAATGATTCAATTTTTAGGATTTTTAATTCTTTATATTGATACTCTATTGGATATTCATGTAATTTAGTGCCATATGTTATTTGTTTAATGATTTTATTTTGTATCTTAATAATATCTTTAAAGTCTATTCCAAATTTATATATTAATAATCCATAACGAATTCGTGATTCGAATAAAGACTTGTAAATCATTTTTCAAATGTGGATAGGACAATAAGGACTAAAACCTTACGTAACAATAATTTTAGAGAGGAAATATGTGAATGCCAATTTAATTGAGCATCAAAATTCATTCCAAGGTATTAAAAATTAATAACATCGTTTATTTTAGGACAGATACATTCGGAAGTTCTATCACAGTATGTTTTATGAATATAAATATTATCTTTAAAGAAATCTATATAATTTTTGTGTGGAATCTTAAATTTCATAAAATGAGTTTTTTGAATATTTAAGCTTAGCATACTATCTCGTATCCAATTAACAATTTTCATTAAATTTTTTTGTGTTATCTTAATAGTCAATTGTTCGCTTCTATGCATGGTTAACATAGCTATGTCATCTGCATATAAATAGACTAGGGATTCTTCATTTGCATCTAATAATAATAAAAATAATAATAATAAAGGTAAAATTTATAATAATAAAGTTTAAAATAATGTAAAGTGAAGAGCAGATGGCGCAGTTCAAATGAATAAGGAAAAATGAATATCTTTGAACTTCTCTAGGTCAATGTTATTAAAATGCTCCAGATAATTGTTAATAATTTTCGTAATAGGATTTAATGTCGATATTTTAGTCCTCCATTTTATTATAAGGTTGATAACAAAGCCTCGACGTGTCTTTTTCAAACTAAGAAAATTGAAGTCATCAACTAAGGAAGGAACACTCTTAGATTATCATGAAAGACATTAAGTAAAATATTAAGAAAATATCTACTAATGATAAAGTGAATATTAAACACATTATGATCTTGAAAAAACATACTTTGACATTTAAAATTTCTGAATAAAAATCCCTAAAGTTAAAGAGCTTGCGCTGGATACTGGAAACGGCCTGCATGTTGCCGCCGTACTAGATCCACGCGCAGTAAATAAGCTTAGGGACAACAAACGCTTTGAATATTAATAATTATAATAATAATAATAATAATAATGTAGCAACTACAGGGATACAATCCGCCAGATAAACCGGAAGATGAATCCGTTTGTTGCCCCCCAACAGGCCAAAGCCCAAAACGGGGTTAATGAGACATATAAAATAACTAATAAAGAAAAGAAAAATAAAAAATAATAATAATTAAAATAACTAAAACAAGTTAAGAGAATAAATAAATATGAAGATCGTTAGAGTCTGATAAGCTGACATCTTTGAAATTCTCGTAATAATTTTTAATTAATTTGTTAATAGGATTGATCCGTGCAATATGCGAATTCCAACGAATAGCAGGTTTGATAATATAACCTCTACGAGTCGACTTTAATGAAGGAAAGTTAAAATCAGAAAGTAAAGAAAATACCGCAATTCTGTGGTGAAAAACACTTAATAAAATATTAAAAAGATTGTTGCTTATAATGCGGTTTAAATTAAAATCTTTATGTTGGTGAGATAACGAGTTAATGTTTTTCATACGAGTTGCCACAAAGGAATTAAAACTGACACATTTACGTTGGATTTTGTTCAGGACCTGCGAATTGCCACCGAACCAAATCCAAGCACAATATAGAATTTTGGGACTAACAAAAGCTTTAAATAAAATACTCAGAGTTTTTGGGCTAGAAAAAAAATGTATAGATCGCTTTATCATCCCAATACGTCTAGAAATATCCAGATATATCTGGTTCATGTGGCTAACAAAAGAGCAATTGTCAGCCAGCATCACACCCAGATCTCTAATAGTGTTAGTTCTGGTGAGGACGGCATTATTAACGTGATAATTATATAAAAAAGGAGTTACGGACCGTCCGAACGAGACAACGAAAGATTTTTGAGCATTTAATTCAAGACCGTTGTCTTTAGCCCATCGGTGTACACGCAACAATGCCTCGTGTAATTCTTTACAAGCGTCCCAACCATTAACAGCATGAAATAATTTAACGTCATCTGCGTACATCAGTATTTGAGATCGGAATGGTGCAAGTACATGCGGCAGATCCGCAACAAAAATATTAAATAGTAAAGGACCAAGCGGGGAACCCTGCGGTACCCCACTTTTGATGGGAAATATACAGCCAGGCTGATCAAGAAATCGTATTTTAAAACTTCTTCCCTTTAACATGGAACTAAACCACTCCAGAGCAATATCGGAAAAACCGATATGTTTTAACTTAGCAATCAACAAGGAAATATTTACCTTGTCGAACGCCTTGGTAAAGTCCAGAAAAAGAGCATCAACCTGCATCCTATTATCCAAGTGACGAGTTACGTAGTGTAAAAAAATAGCGAGATTCGATTGTGTGCTTCTATTCGCACGGAAGCCATGCTGTGCATCAGGAATAATAATAATAATAATAATAATAATAATAATAATAATAATAATAATTGTAACAACAACAGGGAAAAATCCGACCAGCAGAACGACTAGAGGGAAAAACCCCGTGTTGTCCCCCAAAAAGGCCGAAGCCCAAAAACGGGGTTAATAAACAACATATAAATAAACTAAAACTATCAAGTAATTAAAAAAAAAGAAAAAATACAGAAGATAAGTTAAATAATTAAACAATAAAGTAAAAAAAAAGAAATAAGGAGATTAGAAAATAAATCAAAAGTTAAAACGGCAGGAAAGGTCGGCTATTGTCAGAAAAATATATCAATTGACTTATAGTTATTATTATACACGTGAATTAATTTAAAAGCTGGCTCAAGAGTTGAAACCTTCGTCCGCAATTTTCCGAGAAAAACAAGAGACTGATTATACCTATTACCACTGGGAACATGGAAACCAATCAATTCCAGGGTATGCGGAGAAATTAGCTGCCCAGGTAAAAGATTAAAAGTACGTGCTAGGGAGGTTTTGTCAGTAAGATGTAGAGTTCGACTAACAAAAGAACTAAAGGACAAGAGTTTGGATTGGAGATACTCAAATAACTGAGAATTTCCAGAAAACCAGATCCAAACAGCATAAAGGATTTTGGGCAAAATAATTGTTTTATGCAATAATAAAAAGTCTTTTCCTTTTTAAAGAAGTTCGTAAGACGTTTCATAATGCCGAGGCGTTTACTAATTTCAGTCAACAGTTGTTCCAGGTGGTCAGTGAAAGTCAGTTTAGAATTGAACACAACTCCCAAATCTTTGATTCTATAGCATCGCTGAATTTTATTATGTAGCAAGTTATAGTCATATATAAAATTGACCATCTTCCTAGAATAGGTTAGGCAAAAAGTTTTAGAAACATTCAAAATAAGTCCGTTGTCACTAGCCCAATGATGGACTGAAACCGTCGCCTCAGAGAGAATATGACAGTCTTCCCAACTGTGAATGGCAGAAAACAGTTTCAGGTCGTCGGCGTAAAGTAGGAAGTTCACCCGGGTACTTTTAATATAATCAACAATATCCACAATAAAAAGATTAAAGAGAACCAGGCCGAATGGAGACCCCTGGGGAACCCCACTCCTTATTCTTCCTCTAACTCTGATGTTATTTAATGTAGCGAGAACCTTATAAAGTGTATCGCCTCTAAAATTCAGGATTAAATTAAAACTTTATACAACTACATGTTCCGCCCACAAAGAAGTAACTCTTCGCCTGGTGATATTGATATTATTACAATAATAATAATAATAATCAATGAATCAATCAATCAATTTTTTTCAGTATGTTCTTGATATTGCTCAACAGGCATGAGCCCAAAACGAGCAATGACTACAGATAAACAACTAATAATATAATTACAGGAAAAGACTAACTTAAAAAAAAACATTGTTATAATAAAGTAAACTAGACAGGTAAAAAAATACAAAACAAGCAAAAACTTTGTCCAAATCATAAACAAAATATAATAATAATAATAATTAATAATAATAAGCCCAAGATCATCTCTGCCCTAACGCTCTGGATAATGAGCTTTACGTTGCCCTTATCGTTACTAAATCTACATAATAACAAGAATATAACTCGTAAAACGATTTCCAAATATGCAGGAAAGAAAAATATGAAAATTTATTTTTTAATTTTACTGTAATATTTTAGATAGTAATAGCGAAAACTACAAGTAAATGTATGTATTCGATTGCAGCGTTCGCACGAATCTTTCCAAGCTCGCGCGTCTAAATGTCTTAAATTACTGCGCCTATTTTCTTTCCATTAAAAATATCCATTCCTTCATAATAAAAGGAGAGAAAAACCATTGTTGCAAAGCATTGTGGGGGACAATCTTGTAAACATTCCATAGCGCTTCAGCTGTGACGCAGATGTAATTTTAAATATGAAAATTTCACTTTTATCTCAAGTTTGTTTAAAACTAAACTCCACAGAAAAATTCGACTTTATTTCTTTTGCATCATAACATTAATCCAGGATAATGAAGTATATATCATTCAAAAATTTTTGATTTATCCTAATATCTTATTTAGAAAAATGCCTCGAAAAATTGAAAATTGGCCCTCTGATCCCCTCATCAAAGATTTACACATCTATATGCCAATCAACATATTAAAATTAGCAGATGATTTCCTTAAGTCGATCAAAATGTTTACAAAAGTTTAATTTCATTCTTAATTTTATTTATTAAGTACCGAAAGGTACTTTATGCTGTCAGTGTGGGGAACCGTGTCTGTCTGTCCGTAACTCTAACTCCTCGAAGGCTATGAAAGATTTTCAAAATCTGTTTTCGACAACCATTTAATATGTTCAATGGCACGTGCACAAATGTACCGAGCAATTTTCAATGGAAAGATATAGTAAGTAATACCATGGATGAAGAAGACATGAGTAATATTACAAACAAATCGTAACGACGAGGTGTAAGCGGTTATTAATTACTGTTTTCGTCAATAGATAAATATGATTCCCTGCATGAACCGTTTTGAAAATGGTCGTAGTCGATGCAATGTCACGTGCTTTAATAGTACCCTTATGACACCCTCTAAACTTTTCAATGATAAGATATAGCAAGTAGTATACAAACAACTCGAAATGATAAAAAAGAGCGAATAAAACGTTATTATGAACATTTTCTCCCATGCATGCTCAATCGAATTCATATTCAGAGATTTTGTTGGCCACTCGATGAGTTGCATATCTTCACTTTGCAGAAAGTCCTCCACCATCAGAACTCTGAGGACGTGCATTAAGTACCGAAAGATGCTCTATGCTATCAGTGTGGGGAAACGAGTCTGTCTGTCTGTCCGTCCGTAACTCTTAACTCTTCCAAGCAGAGACTGTTAAGATAATGAGACTGGACAATTTTAACTTTTCCCATACATAAAATCTGTAACAATTTTTATTGGTGGCTCCCTCTGGAAAATGTTGCTCAAACTTAAGGAGCTGTTATTATATGACGTATACCAGCTATTATGTGACGTGTACCTTCTCCAGTTGCTTCCATCCACTTCGTTTATTTTACTGCATCTTTAAATTCGTTATATTTATTAATTTTTATTTATATATTTTTATACAATTAATGGTGAAAAGGATCTTTCTTTTTTTGGATTTCCACTAAAGAAAGAAAGATGAGTGAGAATTAATTCTTTTAAAATCACATAAGCAAAGAATGAGAAGATAAATCCTAATGTTCTCGAATGATGTCTAATTCGTGCTCTGAATTTATTTGCGTTATTTATGTAGCATATTTCTCTTTATTATTTGCATTAATGTCTCTGTGGCCATCTGTTACCTATATTCACCATCATGGGACTTACCTGATTTTTTTCCGCGTGAATTTCTCAAACAATTAATTTCTAAAAAATATGGTAAAGCATTTACTTATTACGTAGAGATCACACGCTAATAAAATTAGAGCATGAATGCAACAGAACGAGCAATATCATCTGAGAAAAGTAGGGAACGCTACTCTGAATATTTACTCATTCTCTGCTTGTGATTTTTAAAAAAAATTAAATTCTCACTTACCTTTCTTCCTCTAATGGAAAACCAATAAAAGAAAGTTCCTTTTTACCATAATGATTCATGCAAAATTTAGCTGCACAAAATTTACGAACCATTATCTTAATAGCAGAGATTTAAATGTTACGTTAATTTAAATGCGGTCTGCCGTCTCCGAGCACAACGGTCATCTGAAATGACACATCTCTCGTTTTCACGCAGCGTTTAAATCGAAACGAAAACTGTAAATTCGAAACTTAAAAGCGCCACCTGGATAATGTTGCCCAAGCTCTAAAACAGGAAGTGGTTACACAATAAATGATGAATTGGGTAGTCTCTTTCTTCGACTGTCTCTGCCTCCAAGGCTATAAAAGATTTTCAAAATCTGTTTCGCCAGTCGATAAATATAGTTCATGACACGAACCAATCACAAAGATGATCGAAATCGGTTCATTGGCACATGCACAAATGGTACCTTCATGACTCCACCTAGCAATTTTCAATGGTATTAAGTAATACATCAAAAAATCGTAGCGACGAGATATAAGCGGTTATTAATTACTGTTTTCGCCAATTGATAAATATGGTTCCGCGAATGAACCATTTTTAAAATGGTCGTAATCGATACAATGGCACGTGCTCTAATGGTACCCTTATGACAGTCTCAAAACCTTTCAATGATAAGATATAGCAAATAGTATATCAAACGACTCGAAATGATAAAATAAGAACGTTTACTCCCATGCATGCTCAATCGAGTTCATATCCGGAGAACTTGCTGGCCACTCGATGCGTTGAACATCCTCTCGTTGTAAAAGTCCTCCACCATCAGAACTCTGTCGGGACATGTATTATCGTCCATGTGAATAAAATCTGGACCCATGGCAGGTCTGAATACTCTAACATGACCGTCTAGTGAAACTCTTTCAGTAGTACGTGTTTTAATGACACCAATATGGTACCAATAAAAAATTTCGATACTAAGATATGGCATGTAATCTATCAAACTACATATAAGGACATGCCATGAACGAATATAAAAGAGTAATTAACAAGTTCGAAGATGGTCGATATTTATTCAGTTGTACCTGTGCTAATGATACCACTATTGTACCACTGAAATTTTCAATACTAAGATAGGGCATGTAACATATCAAACAATAAGTAACAACATGCCATGAATGAATATATAAGAATAGTTATAAAATTCGTGGATTATCAAAGTTGAACCAATGGAACCTGTTTTAAGGTTTTCAAAAGCAATTCAAAAATTTTGGAATTATGTTTCAAATAGTTTTATATGCTGGCGATTAGTTTAGCCTTTCGGTACTTGGTTATGTCATTCCTTAATGGTTTATTAATTACTGTGTTCAACAATTGATAAATGATTCCGCGAATGAACCATTTTGAAGATTGGCATAATCTATACAATGGCGCGTACACTAATGGAACCCTTATGACACCCTCTAAAATTATCAATGATAAGATATAGCAAGTAGTATATCAAACAACTCGAGATGATAAAATAAGAGCGAATAAAACGTTATTAAGATCGTTTTCTCCCATGCATGCTCAATCGAGTTCATATTCGGAGATCTTGCTGGCCACTCGATGCATTGCATATCCTCACTTTGTAGAATATCCTCCACCATCAGAACTCTGTCAGGACATGCATTTTCGTCCATGAGAATAGAATCTGGATCCATAGTACCTCTGAATCCTCTAATAAGACCTTCTAGTGAAATTGTTTCAGTAGTTCATGTTTTAATGATATCATTATTGTACCATTGGAAATTTCCTGTAATATATCAATTAGACTTTGCATGTAATATATCAAAAGATTCGTAACAACCTGTCATGAACGAATATTCTAATGACACTATTATCTTAATATTGAAAAATTTCAATGCTAAAATATGTCATGTAATATATCAAACAATTGGAATGACATATTCTGAACGAATATAGAAATGTAGCTAATAAGTTCGAAGATGGTCGATATTTATTCAGGGTAACTGTGCTAATGATAGCTGTATGGTACAATTGGAAATTTTCACTTCTAAGATAAGGAATGTTATATATCAAACGACTCTCGTAATAACCTGTCATGAACGAATATATAAGAATAATTACAAAGTTCGAAAATGGTCGAATTTGATTCAGTGGTACATGTTCTAATGACACAATTATGGTACCATTGAAATATTTCAATGTTAAAACATGCCATGTAATATATGAAATAACTTGTAACGTAATGCTATGAACGAATATAAAAAAGTAATTAAAAAGTTCGAAGATGGTCGATTTTGATTCAGTGATACCTGTGCTAATGGTACCACTATTGGAAATATTCAAAGGTAAGATAGAGTATGTAACATATCAAACAAGAAATAACGACATGCCATAAATGTTTATATAAGATTAGTTGTAAAATTCGTAGATTATCGAATTTGAATTACTGGAATCTGTTTTAAGGTTTTCAAAAGCAATTCAAAACTTTTGGGATTATGTTTCAAATAGTTTATGTGACAGCGATTTGTTTAGCCTTTCGGTTATGTCATTCCTTAAGGGTTTATTTATTCCCTGGCAGTTTTGTAGTTAAAACGAAATGAGCGCGTACCTCGACAAAGCTTCATAACGGGCACGTGCTCCAAGTTGACGTCAATAATGCTTAAATGATAAACAAATTCATTTATAACTCGTCAGTAAGAATCGATTGATATATTATATGCCCTAAGTTGATTTTCTTAACATTAGTGCACGTGCTTGAAGGGGTCCATGAAAGTCCATCAAACGTTGATACATCGGAGTTCATCCGTTTTCAAGTTATCGAGCAAACGACGGCCGGGTGGACAGACAACCGTACCTATTAAGATTATATTCTTATATATAATTTTGGCTAAAGCCCGTAATAAGGGATCATTGAAGTACTCTTTGAAAATTCTTTTCTCGGACGTAGCATTTTGAAAATCGAAAATAATGTCATATTCGTTTTGTTCTCGTGATTGCCGTTCGAATGACATATTAAATGCCTTATATTGTCAAAAAAAATTTAATGAGGGGAGTTTGGGTGTTAATAGTCACGTGACTGTTCGACTGATTTCACTGACAAACTAATCAGGTGAGCTCAGGAAGGGTCTCTATAGAATAGCGAAAACAGAATTTAGAAAAGTTAAAATATTCTCGATAAATCGTCGAACGTACAGTCGGACGGACAGATACACAAACAGCGATACTAATACAGCGACAACTCGTGTTGATTCTGAAGTCACTCTTCGGCCGCCAAAAATGATAGATATAGAGAAATCAGTGTTTTTCGTGCAATGTTCGTCATTTCTTGTGCGTGTTTCTTAATTATCGGTAATAAAAGATATTGCAAAAGTTTAAAAAGTTGTATTTTCACTAGACCCGCTCGAAAATTAACGACCGAACGCGAAGATGGAGCGAACGGAATAAAAACATTTTTGTCATAAAATTATTTATGGTTTTTACAATTGATCATTAAAAACTGAAAAATCACTAAATAAAACGGCTTTTTTAATATTATAACAATAATACATAAATATTTCAAGAGCTGTTAAAAATAATTTATATAAATGAATAATCATTGATTCCGGAATTAGCTGTTAGTTGACTTGATCGCATCTGCAGTGGATGATCCACAATCAGATGTTATGGACAGGAGATTACTGGATTTACTAAAGTCAACTCGCCTCAATATTTCCAGATTGAATGCTTTGATCAAAATCTCTTGAAACATCATCGGTAGGTACTGTTTTAAGAATTTATTCCGTGGTAGTTTTGTAGTTAAAACGAAATGAGCGCGTACCTCGACAAATTTTATTTTGTTTAGTTAGGCTCGTTATTTTATTTTTTATTTTGTTTATTTATTTGAGGTATTGTAAGTAACAGGATAGTGTAAGCAACACAACCTAAAGAAAAGGCCTGCGCACGGAAACGTCATCATTGTTACACAAAACTAACTAGAAAGACAGGCCGGGGCACTAAAAGGTCACATGCCAAAGTAGATCGAGCAACAATCCAATCTTCATTGTTTCCATCTTGGATTTCAACAATCAGTGTTTTTTCGTTTGTTGAAAACAATGAAGATTGGATTGTTGCTCGATCTACTTTGGTCATGTGACTTTTTAGTGCCCCGGCCTGTCTTTCTAGTTGGCTTTGTTGTTACATCTTCTTCTATCTTCTATAATATAAACAAGATTAAACAGAGTATAAAAAAACCCGACTTTGGTGAAACTTTCACTATCGTCTAACTATAATCAGTCCATATCTTGAAAACTACTGAACCGATTTTGATGAAACTTGGACTTTTCCCTAAGTGGAAAGATACTTAATCCAATAAAAAAAGAAATATTGCAATTCGATTTCTAGTTTCTGAGAAATACGTGGACAAACATACATACATTCCAAAACAGTACCTACATACGAATCAAATTGATAACCTCCTTTATTATTTTTTTTTTTTGAAGTCGGCCCGATAAGTTAAAAATAATGTGTGTTTCAAATTTATAAGGGCATTCAACAAAAACAAAAGTGAAAAAGTGACATAGTTTAGTTACCAAATAATGAAATAAACTGGAACTAAATAAAACATTTTTATGTGGAAAAAACCAAAAGTTACTTTTAAGGCGGAAATGATAAAGAATTAATCTTTTGTATTCAAAATTATGGAAATGAGCGTTTCAGATTTATACGGACAGGTCCATTTTTTCGAGGAAAATTAAGTGTGAATATCACCAAACATATATGGAATTATTTATACATACTCCACACCTTATTTCAACCTATTTGAAACATGGGCAGGAGTACAAATTTAACAGAATACGAAAAAGGAAAGATTGATGCTCTGGTATCAGAAGGGAAGTCTATGCAGGGTAAAAATTCCTGAAGTGGAACCCTCAAAAAAAAACATGTGAAATTTAAAACTTTTATTATAATTTGATAGTACCTAATGGAATATTAAAATTCCCAAAATATTTTTGAAAACTTTTGATGATCTCTGTTTTTACGCGAATGCCGTCAATTTTTGTCAAGCTAGTCTTATAAAATAAAGACAAATACATGAACGCTTCAATTAGGTTTGTGTAAAGTTATATGGGAATTATTGGCGGCCTCCGGTGAACACCTAGGTGGAGAGTTTGTGCTATTAAGTTTACAATAATGGAAGCGATAGGAGTGAGGCGTTACCACCGAGAGAGAATGCCTCCGCAATGAAACGTAATACATTGTTACATCATCATAGATAAGGTAAATTTAGGGCTACAGATAGAATTGGTAGAAATACGAATAACAATGTATTACGTTTCATTGCGGAGGCCTTCTCTCTCGGTGGTTACGAGTGAGGCGATTGCAGGGCCGTAGCCAGGACGTTAGCTTGGGGGGATCGATTTTCAAAAATTCCACTGAGTCGGATCTTTTTTCAAAACGTTCGAACGGTATTCACGTTTTTCAAGACGTTCGAATGGTATTCACGTTTAAGGAATGGGCATCAGTCGCTAAAAGACGACCCGAATGGGCCACGTTCCACCACAAGCGTTACTGATGAACTTGTGCGCTCATTGTAGCCAATAACAACTGAATAAGTATCAAAATGTTAGTCGAAGAGATCGGTACTTTCAAAATATCAGACGAAGTCGGATGAGTGGTCCCTTGTCCGTTAGTTTTGGAGGAAAAAAATGACATCATCGAAGCCCTCCGTACTAGTCTGGCTCCTTCAGACTTCATCCGCTTCTTCAAGCTTTAAGGCGGGTTTTCAAAGAAGCGTTGTCTGCGTGTGCGTGCGTATGCGTTTGAAGGTCAACCAATCAGATCTCGCCGCACATCAACGGATCGCTCACGCACCAAAGTTCCCTCCAGAGACCGTTAAGTAAAGAGACTTGCATTTCGAGCTACTTCCTGTAATGAGTTTTCGACTAACGTAATTTTCGTAAATCTGACTGTTGGTACGATTAACCAGACGGCGCTGTTTGAAAGTTCGGTTTCATTTTCCCTCGTCGCGTTGATTACGAGACGAGACTTCAAGGAGAAAAATTTGAGTTTTCATCTAACGGGCTTCATTCAGAGACGGTTAAAGAAAAATTTAGCTTTATAACGATCTCTGGCTTCAAACCTTCAGGGACTCAAAGGCTGAACAATAATTGTTCACATCATTACAGAAAATGTGCATTCGAGCAATATCAATATTAACTAAATTCTTATTTTAATTATTAAGATAAATTAAGAATTTGAGTAACATGTGTGAGCTTCGTCCACGATCTAACTTATCTTAAAAAAATATTTCGACTTCCAATGAACATATGAGTGCGATGATTAATTTAAAGGTAATTATTTCAGTAATTAAATTAACGTTTAGCTTATCTGAGGGTCACTGATATATTTTTAAAGTGGCTGATTCCTTAATTCTGAGTTCTGTCTTTAAATTACCATCACTTTGAATCACTTTTAAAGAGGTGCACTTTTTTTACAAATCATAGTGGATTGCAAAATAATTTTTATGCGTTACAACAATTGTAGCAAATATGACAGTTAAACAAACCTATTTTTAAATGTCTGATGTTTTGTCACTCTTAAATGTGATGTTATTAATGATGCTATTGATGATGTGAAAGCCGTGCTCCGGTGAAAGTATATACTTTTTTTTTTAATATAAATTTTCAGAATGCCAAAATATTTGATGAAAATGATGGTTCATTTATTTGTATACTTGTTAACAAGAAACCTGTTTTATGGTGATATTTCCAAGATGTAATCAAAATATTATAAAAGCTTCTTATTATGAAATTTTGTTTTAAATTATTAATCGTAACTTATTGTAATCATGTTTTCTTTATTTTCATTTTTTTTAAATGTATAATATTATGTATTATATAAATATTTTATAAAGTAATGTATAATTAGAGTTTATAAATATTTATTTTATGTAAAACATTTTTTATAAAATAAGGACTTCTGAAATTAGCAAAGGGTAGATATTTAATTGCCTACGCGTTTCGTAATAATTACATCTTCAGGGAAACAATACAACTACAATTGAGGCTCGACAATCGACAATCGAACAGTGAAGTGTACATTTGTTAGGATGGGACGAAAGCAGCGCTTTCACAAAGCTCATCCAACCAGAATAAACTCCAAATGAAATACACTGAGGTAGTCAAGAAGCCTAACCAACCCAAGCGGTCTT
>JAHWFO010001074.1:5094966-5124750 GCA_023313115.1 Rhysida immarginata
ATCATCTCCCAAAAAATCTGTACTCAATTCAAAAACACCCTGTATATAGATATGTTTTTCTTTCGTTGATCAGAATATAGAAGGAATATGTTGTAGAATATTTTAGAGAAAAATACATATAAACAATAAGTGAATTGACAATCGCTAAATAAAACAGAAAAAAAAGTTCTCTAATGACGAGATACCGTTAAAATAAATTTGACGGAAATTCTTTTTGAAAATTAAAAATGGAAATTATTTTAATTTCGATTTAAATATAATTTTAATTTTCTAGTAAATATGTTAAATATATCTAAGAAGACAATATTTGAGGACACATCCGAGGAAGGGGATAAGGAAAGGAGAAATTCTCTCTCGCCTGGACATCGTTCGTCACATTTTTATGTTTTTTAAAGTTCGATTCTTGAAATATTCTGCATATAAGAGACTAAAACAATTCTTAGCAGAAGAAAATTTCGGGTTAGGCAAGCGACAGCACGTGCCCCTATCAACGATCCTCTACTCGCTTGTTCTGCGAGTGGATTTTGTTAGGAGCTTTAGGTAATAGCCATGAAGGAAGGGAGTAAAAAATTTAAGAGAATGCACGCTGGATCTGTACGTTTATCCGGCCATCTGTCCGTCCGTCTGGCCGTCCGCCATTTGCACGATAACCTGAAAACGGATTTACTTTTTCAAATTCTGTTTTCAGAAATATAACCATCAAGGTCTTAGACCAACTTTTCGGCTGTATCAACTTTTCAGGCTTTTTCGTGGACCCCTTCACCCAAGTCGATTGCACGTGCTAAAAACAGTAACCGTAAAGAATACTTAGATAATGGCATGTCATAAAACAATCGATTCATCAAGTATGAATACGCTGTTTCTTTCTATTTTTATTTTAAGATTGTTGACATGGGCACGCGCATTTACGGCCATTAGAGGATTACAGCTGCAAAATTGATAAAGCGGTTGTGTCAGAAATGATGATCAAGAAAGCTGCCATGGCCTCCCTCCACGCTCTCCTGATTTAACCCCTTGTGACTTGTTTGTATGAGGGTATTTGATGGACTTAGTGTTTGTGTTGCTATTCCTGCTGATCTGCCATTACCTGGCTCGTATCACTGATCTTTTGCTCAAATTGACAGACATGCTTCATTGATTGCAGATTTTATATCTGTAGAGTCACTAAAGTGGCACATTATCTGCACATTATGACATGGCAAAGAAACCTTGGCAAGTTTCTCTATGTACTTGTACAGTTTCGTGATGATTTGTTAAATAATACATCTACAATAAAATCATGAAACCGGGGCAATCATTTGGTACATCCTGTACATTGCCGAGCAAAAAAAAAAATAAAAATAAAAGAAAAAACTACAGTTCGCTTAATAAAAGAATATTATTCGCTTTAGGTATTTAACAAAGTAAAAAATAAATACGGGAGATAATGCTGTAGTAAGGTAAGAAGAAAAAATATTCCGCGACCTGGATTCGAACTAGTGATCACGAGTATCTAGCTTAAAATGTTTACCTTTACCAAATTAATAGCGTATGTCGAAGAAAAGAAGGACGAGACGCAAAAACCCTGGAAGAACCCTCTTTTCAGGGTCTTACCACCTTGTGTTCAATCTTCATTTTTTTTTCTTTTTACCAAATTAAGGTAGACATAAGTGCAGAACTGTAGGCTAAGTCTTTTTTTTTCTTTCAGTGTGTGTAGATGTACATACTTTTTAAATAATCTTCGATTCATCTGGATAATTGAAATTCGTTATTTTCATTATAGCCTATATAAAGCACAAAGCGTACAATTTTTAAAATGTAATGTACAGTACTTTAAATTAGCCTTCATTTTTTCTTTTATAATAGGCTGTAGACGATAACAAACTTGACCGTTATTATTAAAGACCAGAAATTCACCCGTCACATGACGAGTGTCAACCGTGCAGGTTGAAGAGTAAAGAAATGAAAGTGGAGCATCAGTGGTTTTCAAAACTTAATATTCTGCAAAAATATACTGTTCATCTGCACAAAACATTTTTCAGTTTATTTAGTTAATTCACAACAATGGCTGAGTATTATCTTACCACAACAATCCCTGGCTTTGGACTGAGACAGCGTTGCCAAGCGTGTAATAATTATTACATTTGTGCATTGTTTAGCTTGTATTATAATAATATCCAACAATAAGTATTTCCATCAATGACGTATATTAAAGATAGACTCCGAATCCTATTGTTAACAGTGGCAAAAAGTGAAGCAAATTGAGCCATGATAGTTCTGGGCAGGAGTGAGCCGTGGAGTAATTAGCTGTCTGGCTGATTTGTTTTTGAAGATTTTGGGCCTGAGGAATAATTAATTCAAAACCAATCCTCAAAGTTAAACTGCGTACAACTGTACACACAGATAAGAAAAAGGACCAGGAATCATTTTCCACAAAAATAAATCAAAAATACGTAACTAAAATGAAAATACGTAACTGAAAGACAATCGAAATGAAATTGAAATTGAAACCATGATCGAAAAATTGTTTATAAAATATAATAAAATACTTCAAATACAAAGTAAACGAAAAGATAAACTTATCACTCCGTGATCGGTGTGTGAAAGAATTATTAATCAGCTGCTCTTGTGTTTAGCCATGTGTTTTGCATTATCTTCACTCACTTTCGGCCATGACAGTTTTGGGCATGGAGCTTCCCAATTTGCTTCAAGTTACAACAATAGGATTCGGAGTCTATCTTTAATATACGTCATTGATTTCCATCTAAAAACCGGTAAGTTGGCAACCCTGAACCAAGAGAATAGGGCTTTTTCACTACGCGTCATCATGACGTCAATGCCGCCATACTGGATCACAAAAAAGTCGTTACTCTCTAGTTTCGCTTTCCCAATCATCGCGTTCACTCAAGAAATCGGTTAAGCATTGTTGTTGAGTATTGTTGTTTGGAAGATTCTTATAATACGCTGACCTTGCCAACATGACTGAGCTGCTAACAATGATCCAAACCCACAGTGCATTATATGGTCACGTGCTGTAAAAGCTCTATTATTATTTTTTCAGTTTATTTATTTAATTAATAACAATGGCTGAGTATTGCCTTAAACCACAACAATCCGTGGCTTCGGATGGATTGTTGTAACTTTCTTTGTTGGCCTCGGACGGACGGATAAGAGAATTATAGTACAGTATTAAGATAAATTCGTTTTCAGTTTCTAATAAGAGCACAAACATCTGTTTTGACATGAGGTACCCATGGTTTTATTGATTTCGGTCGAATATCAAGCTTATTTATGGTTATTTTGTTTTTAATATCCCATGCAGTCTTTTTTAATATCATCATAGTTACTGGTATTCATCGATTAACTTGTCTATCTCACGAACAGCATATGTTTACACCGTATATTTAATGTTTCAAATAATTAATTCTTTTTGTAAGATACAGATATTTTAAATGTAATAAAGTAATGAAAACGTAACAAAGAGCATTTTTCGTTGCTTCATTTTCGATGGATATGTACAGTAAAACCATGAAATTGTAACGATTTTGACTGCCGACAAACTTAAACACAACAGATTGTTTTGTTTTGTTTTTTCTTTTTTTACGATTGGTTTACTGATCGGCACATAGAGATAGATGCATTTACATTGTTAATGACCTCTATTAAATTTTAGAATCTTAAAATCATTGATAAACGTAAATCATCTGAAGGTTCATATGCCTGTATGGTTTCAACAACACTTATTTTTACGATTGTTAAAATGAATTGTTAAAGGATTGTCGATAGGCATGTCTAAGCTCCATTCTTTTATGAAATGGAATTATTTGCTTATTTAACAAATTTTTTCAGACGAATCGATGGGTATTATTTTAATTATAATTTAAAACCTTAAAACTTCATCTAATAACCATGGTCACACTGTTAAAACATTGATTGCAGGATGTTCCTATGGCTGTATTCATAAACGTATCCGAGAGTTGAGTTGACGACGTTGACCATCTTTGCCACGCCTATCAACAAACTTTAATATTAATAATTCATTTTCATAATCGCATTATGCAACTTCCGTCAGCTGGTACCGTGTGTATGTTTATGACTATATTCAATGACTTTTGTATCAGCCGAACTTTTGCAATAGTGAGTGAATTGTCCGAGAGAAGTTTAAAGTGATCTTTTCGTCGGGTTTTTTTCGCTCTCATTGGATATACGGGCGGATGAAATTAATCATTTTATGGTAAAGGATTTTTTTTAAATCGCAGATAATGTCGGTGAAATTCATCAAAAGATGGCGGAACCGAACTTGATTTCAAAAAGAGAGTGCTATTCCAATGGAAGGAGAAAATTGAGCGGCGAAGGAACACGCATCACAACTATTAAATTATTCAAATTAATGATCAAACTCTACATGAATAGGATATGCTCGGACTAATTAAAAATTTACGAGAAATTGGGAAAGCACGTTAGTCAGTAACGAAAGCGCCTTTGGCGCCAGAAAATCAATAAGGGCCGTGGAAGACCCCACGAGTCATTTACAAACGCTCAAGATGAGAAGATTTACAATTCATAGGGAGATTTATGAATAAAATAAGCTGGAGAGCGTTTATGGGAACACTTTTATTTTTAAAATTTTTATCCGAAAATCAATTTCCAAGATAAATCCATTTATCCTCTGGGATGTAAATCACGCGAAACGCACACTTTTCACCGCATTAAAACGAATACATTAATACGGAAAAAAGAAAAATAACGATCAAGAAACTTTCTACACAATATAAAATTATAATGTCTTCTGTAAGGTGGACATTCTGGAACCGCCTAGAAGCACGTCAGCAGCAGCAAATGGTGACAATAAACAGAATTTAATTGAATCTTTGTAAATGCTACTTTGTAATTTTTGAACTAAATGTTGTATTTTTAACATTTCCGCTAATCTAAAAACGTGGACAAATTTTAAACAAGAAGAGAACTTGGTTTACAAGAACTCAAGAAAGTAGACAGCACAAGGACGTTCGTTTGACTTTCTCGGACGTTGATTTTTATAGTAGTCAATAAAATCAATAAATAATTAAAATCTCGCACTGGTAGTTTACGACTCCCCGCCACCTTTACTTTATCAAATTATTACTAATAAGTTCATAGGACAAATATTTTGGCGATTTAAAAAATTTAATTAAATTTTAATCTCTCGTTCTCATCGTCTAATTTTCTTCGTTCTTTCTTCTGGCCATCTGGTTTGTCTCAAAGGCTCTCTCCCTTTCCTTCTCACGCTTTTCCTATGCGTTGTTCTTCTTCATTCTCTTAGTTAGTCTATCTATCGATTGGAGGGTGGAAAAGGTGGGAGGGGGGAAAAGGGAGAAGGGTTTTCCCATTACCCATTGGCCCCCCTCCTCCTTCGGATGGATGGATGGGTGGGTGGGTGGCCTCTCCACCGAAGACTCTCTCTCTCTCTCCTCCGTCCAACACAAACGCTTCTGCTGCAGTTGATGTAATTAAATAGAGATTACACTGGCCAGAGCGAAAAACAAATTAAGATCCACTTTTCATCACTAAAGAAATTACGTTGTAGGCTGCTAGTTCACGTGACTATTTCCGATGGTATGCGGATTTTTCCACCAAAATCTTAAATGCCGACGTGACGAAGGGAGAAAGAGTAATTGGAGGCGGCTTAATAACACAGCAACACATAGAGCTCGAGTGGAAAATTTTTGATTTTGCCTCTTAAAATTATTATTTATTTATTAGCACGAAAGGAAAGACGGAGGAAAAAGAAGAAATTGGGCTCTATGCGGTTCATTAATACAATAAATTATTTTTAACCTATATTATATTGATTGCATTACTTGAGGAAGATAAAAAAAAATGTTTACTTTATTTGTTAGTTTGTTTTTAAAGTAATATAGATAACTGTATGATTATGACTCTCCAATGTTTAGCATATATTAATTTGAACGTATTTTAAATGAACTGAAAAACTATTTCATATCAAATAAACAACACAGATAATGGAAGGTTTTTGAATTGGAGAAATGCAATTTCTTATAAACTTATTTTTTCTTCCAAGGAGCTTCATGATTTCAAACCTTCTTAGGGAAAAAAATTAATCAGGTTCATCTTTCGTTCGGAACCCCCTCGATGTTTTTCCTCCCCCTCCCCGCAAGAGTTAAAAATAATGGAACCGTCCAAGTCCGTGATCCATACATCCGGGCGATTGTTATCAGCCAATCCACCCTTTTGTAGAAGAGGTCTCGTGACCAAACGCTCTACTTCAAAAACATTTCGTTAACAAACGTCCTCTTTTTTCGATACAAGGATAAATATCTTGTGAGAAGAAATTTTCCTCATTAACCCTCCCGTCCGTTTTCCTCCCACACAACCATGTGCTTTAAAATGAGCCGTGATCGTTTCCGTCTAAATATGAAAAAAATATTCATTCTTCTCTTTTTTTTCCTTTCTCCCAGAAAAAGGGAGGGAGGCCACCTCCCCTGAGGGTCAACCAACAACTTAAAACCATAATCGAAGACGCCCCTGTGCGAAACTGGCCCGGACCAACATTCGCATTTTGGTGATCGGATTCGCCAGAAGGAGTTGGTTCCTCAGTTCTTCACTTTTCGCTTTTCACCTCTCATTATCAGCCATCTCACTTATTGCTATTATCACTTATCAGCGAGATTTCTTTTGTTCTTTTATAGCTCATCTTTGGTTCACAAGTTTAAACCCACTAAAATAATAAGGGACGATTTTCCCCCTTGCCTATCATCTTACAAATCAAAAAACATATTCAAGCATATATTTAAACCAGTTTTGCCCCCTCCTCCTCTTCAATTCTAGGCACGAATCATTACAAATCGACAGTTTATTCTAATTATATATCGAATCAAGACACTGTTTCGAGTGATTCCTTCGTAATTTCCATGTTCGTTTGTAGGTGTTTACTGTGATAACTATCGAAAACAGTTCCATGGAGTCATTCCATTCTGCAACCGAAATAACTACGAGTCTACGGGGATGAATTGTTAAGTGTTTTCCCATCTGCTCTTTGAAAAAGAAAAATTTCAGAAGAGGGTTATTACACTTTAAGGATATGATGAAAATCTTATATAAAATAAGTTACAAAGTTCATGTCTGTGTTATCAATATGGCAAAATAAGATAATTTAAACAGCTTTTGAAATTAATACCCCATAGAAAAATGCAAACAGTGTTTTTCAAAGTAGGGCCCACAGCCCTCTGAAAGTCTCTGAGACTTTTGAAGAGCTCTCCAAAAATCGTTATTTTTTATTTGGTGTGTGTAAAAATTTTATTGTCTCAAATTTCTAATATTGAAAATTTTAACAAAACACACGACAGAGTATTCAAAAAAAAGACTGAAATTTTGCTAAAATGGCTTTATTACCCACTTTACAAAATAAGCATAGCCCCTTCAAAGCATTACCATCTACTGCCGAAATATCGTTCCTCACGTATTTTTCATTGCTGAATGCACTTTCTGTGATGTCGCGCAGTTCTCTTACTGCAGCGACGAAAAAGTTTGGAAGCGATGAAAATTGTCTGATGAAAAATAGATGTTTATTGTTTTGTCAGATAATTGGGGATGAGGAGCGAAGCATTTTGACATGGTGCAACAAGCAAATCTGGTTTTCCCACAATTCGAGCCGAAACGCTTGTACATGTTCTCTGTTCAGAGGCGTGATACTCATAGCGAAACGATACAAATGGCCGTTTGTTGTCAAAATTTGCTGTTCGGTGTGCTTAGTAGCCCCAGCTCACTATTTGGACATCGATTTAAAACTTCGTTTTCACATAATATTTAGTCTCCTTAAATATACAGTAGTGTGCAAATTATTGTGAACAAGAGGGAATTTTCGGTATTTTTATTGAAACATAAAGTAATTATTTTGGCAAATATTTTTATTACAATACAGTAAACAGCTGAGCGTAATTAGAGTTATATATCAGCTGTAAATCAGGCCTGCCAAACTCAGGAAATCAAATTATGTGATTCGCATTAATTTGCACACTACTGTACTGTATATATTTAATACAAGGCTTATTGAGGGAACTCCTGACTTCCCGAATTGGGATATACAATATATCTTTATAAATGCTTCGTCGGGATTATATGAGGAATCTGACAAATTCGAATTAATTGGCTTTGACGTTCAGAGTTAAAATTGAATAGTTCAACCATTAGCTATTTTTGGTCTTTCCTGCTTTATTACATCTTTCTTGGGTTATGTGAGAAAATCGTTCAGCTTAATCTCGTTCTTTCCAGGAAAATACGCTACTTTGGTATCTTTCTCAAGAGTTCGTGGCTAGAAAATTTAGGAACAATTGTTGTAAATGAAATGATAGCCCAATCGAATTATGAACATGCATGTATAATGGTTTTATGTTCAAGGAACAATCGAAATCATCAAAATGTCAACAGATTAAACGCGCCGATTAATTTATTACGATGGAACTTTCTGAAAGTTTAAAAATCCTTTAGTTTTTCTTGCAGGAGATTTCATATCAAGTATATTTAGAATTTTTTAGGTTAGATTTCATATCAAGTACATATATATCACTATAAAATTTTTATCTCTACATATTACTACAATTTTACTTAAACGTAGGCGTGCTTCTACTTATATAGCATAAAATGTTATTTTTAGAAAATTGAGAAATCAATAAACAAAATCGGTGACTTATGGGATAGAAGTCGCGAATAATAATACGATATAACCATGTAATAACGTTATAGGGTGGGGAGTACCAGGTACACTGTGATAGTTATAAAAGTTATTCTTGCAGCAGATTAATGTGGTAGGTCAGAAATTTATTTTGGTACATTTCTTGGGTTTTGCAGACCGATCTTTTCGGACTACGCGTAATGATATTCTTAACGGCTTGCATATTTGGTGCCATCATGACCGCAGACAGCCAACAATGCTTGCCAACGTATCTGCAACACTACCGGATATTGTAAATTTCTCATACAACTATTTCGCAAACCGGCCATTCTTGACTTTAAATCTGCACTGGAAACTCTTTCTTGTAGCTGTTGTGGTCTCACTCAATCGGTGGTATTCCAATGAAATAAATATTCTTTCCTCCATTTTCATGCTTTTCTAAGTAATATTAAAATAAATTCCTGACCTTACACACATTAATCTCCTGCATGAAAAACTTCAACAACTGCCACCGTTGTCTGTTATTCCACCGTGTATATATAAAGGTGAGGAACAGTTCTTATACTGATGGACAAACAGAAAACTACGACTAAGAAAAAATCTGTGTTTCTGAAATATATCATAACTTTCGGACTACTTTTTTTTAACTGCATATACAGGGTGTCTCAAAAATGTACTAACACTTTTTTCTGTAGTAGCGAATCCATTAGTGCGCGTTATCAGCTTTGTCTGGACAAACACGGTCATCAATTTGAACATTTGCGAACATGATTCTTTAATTAGATTTGTCTTCTGTAATTCAAGGCTTTAAACTTATCTCTATGTTCATAAATAATGTTTTTATAGTCATTCAAAGTGTTAGTACTCTTTTTTGAGACACCCTGTATACAACAATCTACGAGTAACACAGATCATTTCATTTTCTTCATGGAAACCGTCTAGCTGTCGCAAAGGTGGGCAACGAAATTAGCCATGCCACAACAAATGGAACATTTTCCTTCTTCAGCATCGTGAATTGACATTATTCCAACCAGATAGTTACCGACAAGAAAGTAGTGATACTGGAATTAAAATATAGAAACATACATAGCTTGGGAATACAGGTATATTGAAATCTGCTGCAAACCGTTCTCATTATCATAATCAGTAGAATCACGTATTTGTTTTGTATGGATATACTTGTATGATTCTCGTACAGTAGCACCATCAAAAACCATCTAAAAGAAATAATCCAAATTTTGTGTAACCTTGGGTTGTAAAGCTCTCTTCCGAACACATGTTAGTTTGTTTAACCATTCCGTTGTTCAACTGGCAACAAAATATGGAGTGTTAGAAGCCTTACTTACAAGATACCGTCCCTTTATATTCAAAGTGATGGCAAGTAGCTAACTTGAATAAAGAGAATCCATAACAGGGGGATTTTGGAACATTCAGGTTATTAGCTCTTCTTGGACAGCAAATCACGTATCGACATAAGAATATTTCTGGCTGAAAACAAGAAACCGCAGTCTTTAATAAGCTGAATCTCATATCCTCCAAAGTATGAATTCACTTGAAAGGTCGCCGAACATGATTCAGTCATAGCTCATATTCAAAAGAATAACAAGTAACATTGGTTCAGTCATAGCAAAAGAAATAACTAGCATTTCATCTTTGTCGTTTGATTTCATCTCAGTCTTATTACTTAAAATGATGTACTGTATTGTCTGCTTGCCCGTTATGATAAAGATTTTATGCATGTTTATATTTCTGATTATATTTCTTGTTTTAACCATTGGAAATTCCTCACGTCAAATTTTTTAATTAAAGATCTTATGTTCACATCACAAAGATGGATACCAGTTGCAGAAACAAAAAATTATGTATTAAAGCCCTTCTTTACTATTCTTCGTCTTTTGTTTTTATAATTAATTAATTATATAATGCTGCACTTAGTGTTTCCCGCTAATCCTCTTTCTGAACGTGTCTAATTTTTTTTTCCTTGCTTTTTTTCCCCCCTTTCTCTTTCCTGCCCTCCCTTCAGCAAATGAATTCCCTGACGGAACGGAGCACTTAGACAACGATTTTTAACCGAGCGAAATCGGATTCTTTTTTCGCCGCCATTCGTAACCAAATGCCGGGTTCCGTTGCCTTTGATTAAAAGGGAGGAAAACGAATGAACGCCGGAGCCCACGATGAAAAGCGCCACCGCCGATAGATGGCGGCTCTTATCCGCCGACACTCCGGCGCAATTACGTCATCCGCCAAATAATAACGGTCTCCTATTTTATCACTTACGACACGGAAACAATATTGTGGCTTCCAATTCCCCCCCCCCTATGCTACCCCTACTCCCATACCCCCCTCTGGAGTACCCCCCACCAGGAAAATTCCTTCCCCTCCCCCTCTCCTTTAACCGGTGAAGTTCCGTTATTGTATGACATCACCTGGGAGCACCGCCAAAACGACGATGAAACTTTCAATAGCTAACAGTTTAATTTTTAATTGAAACTTGGAATTCAGTTTATTAGTTATCTCCTTTTTTACTTCTCTATTTTTTTATAAGTAGAGTTCGGCGAACTATTTTAGTATTTATTCTTCGAGTGCAACCTTTTGTACTTTTAGTATTATGTCTTATAAAATCGGTTCCCATTCAAGAATTATCAAGCGACTAAAAAATTTATTAGAAGAGATTATTTTTTTTTAATTTTCGTTGTCGATTAAGGGTTTCTTGTTATCTATAAAGTGAATAATATTAATTACTATATAGCTTTAAAATTGCTGTCTTTGTTAAAGGATGACACTAAAAGAAGAGCTTGGAGACGACCTACCACTTGTCTAGAAAGAAGTTTATTGAGCATAGATGCACATTTCGGATGCTTGATGACGAAAGTAAGTATCCACAATTTCGTTAGTTTTCACTGGATGACGCTAAAGCTTTTAAATTCGGTCTTTAAGCTCTTTCTCCATTCCTATTTGTAATATCGAACGAATGTTGACTCATGGTGTTCCACGAGAAAATGGTCAAAAGTAAAAGGCCATTAACTTTCAAACTTCTCACCAGATTTTAGTGGCATAAAATGCTAATTATGCAGAAAATATAGGAGTTTTATCCTTCGTTACACTTCTACCATGGCTTCATTTTCTTCCATGGCTTCTTCCTGATTTAAGATAGTCTGATCTTGAATGTTTCCATTGAGTAGTTATTATCTCCACCATCATTTACACTGCCGTTCTGCAACATTGTCCATTTCCTCGGGTTCGCTCTGGAGGTTGTCTCTGTCGTTGAGGTGAATCATTGTGTCGTTGTTCATATGCCTCGATTTCTTGGGAGCAACCGTTCGCTCTCGACTTGAAGGTGCACAGCAGCACAATAAGAGGTCTTAGTAGCGTTGGTATGGCCACGTGATACGGATGCCGAAAACTGGCCATCCTAGGCAGCTTCTGTTTTCCAAGCCGGTGGGTAAGAGACCAGGGGTCGGCCTAGAACCAGGTAGCTAGACAAAGTGGAGAATCTGGGTTCGAGTCGCTTGGCTATTACCATTGAGGACATGCGCCTAATAGCGGAAGATCGCGAGTCAGACCATCCACGATGTTTGTGATCGCCTTGGACTGTCATACGCGATGTTTTGAGGGAAAACGTGAGGCAGAAAAGGCCAGAGATAGGAAAAAGAAAGACTGGCTGCTCCATCACGTCCTCCATAGAGCTGCTGCCCCCGTGAATCTAATGGATAAGCGGGTTTGAAAAGTAAGTAAGCAAATATGGTGTTACGATCTTCCGCTTCAAGTCTTATTGAACGGATCAGTTGGGCGTTGACCATTCACTGCGGACTCGATGAAGCTCTAACACGAAAAAATCCGGAAGGGATGAATTTGGTGGTCATATAATAGAATGTGGCCATTTTGGTCACAGAAATTTGTCTTTGAAGAAAGCATTCACGAAGTCACGCACTCCAAGAGCGTAATGCGCTCCCGTTGAAATATAGGAAAATGATCCCACAGATGCCAATTTTCCAGTTGCGGGATAGGAAATTCCGGATCACGTCAAAGAATTTTTCCAGCGAATGGTCGGCTCCACGAAAAAGATTGATCCGTACACTTTGTTATGCATCTATAATTCAGACACATGGACTTGTTCTTTCCAACATCGTAGAAACATTTCAACGCATCAAATAACAGATGCTGGCCGATATTAGGCAGGAACTCTCCTTTCGGTGCTAGCTATACTTTACTGGTCATATTGAACTATAAAGAATTATGAGGATAACGCTCCTATGTTTTCTGCATACGAGTATTCAGCATTTCTTCCTAGTAAAGTCGGGTGGATAGTTCTAAAGTTACGGTCTATTAATTTTGGCCATTTTAAATGGAGCATTCTGCAAATTATTTTTTTTCTTTCTATAGAGTCGTTTATTTGCTTACAGGACTCTTATAATCCATAAATGAACTATTCCTATTATGAAAATCATTTCTTACTTAAACAACAGGAGTACTTATCAAATAGCATTTCGAATTAAATGCTTATAAGGAAAACTTCATTTTAGACCTTTTATTTTTATAGATATATAGTCCCCTTCCAGCCGCTTTTAAAATTAGATTTCCATACTTAGCTCTCCCTATGGATTGGTTTAATTTAAACATTATTTTAACCAATTCCTATTTTCAGAGAAAACAATTTAACTGAAGCCAACTGACCCCTTAATACGTGAAAATTTGTAGCACATGTTCTTGCCTCTGGATGTTCCGAGCCCATTCCCTCTCCCTTGTCATGAAAATTGTTCCCTTACAGGGAGAAAACATTATTTGCCAAGGAAAGGGGAGGGGGTCCTGCTCTATTAATCTTTTTTTTTTCTCTTTTCTCGTCATCCCCTCTTCCTCTTACAATTCCCCTGATGATTGGTTCGATTCCCGATTACAAATACACCCTCTGGAGAAATTATCAGCTGTCATCACCTCGCGCAACGGTCAAGATTTCATTACCAAACCGAACTTCCCTCCCCGCCCCGTTCTCTACCTTCCAACTCATTTCTTATCGAAAGGACTTTGTTGCTGGATGTAATTTTTATTTTCTATATTTTTTTCATTTTCGTCTCCTCTTTGTTTTTATTATTTCTTTGCTGTTTTGATATGCACGTTTCAATTCCTTAAACGTGAGGAGTGTCTATTTACTTTTTGCGGTAGTATATGTCACCTATCCAAAGGAAAAATTTGATAGTACTTTGCAGGTTTTCTTACGTACGGTATTTATCAAACCCCATGCAGCAAATGAATGCTTCCTATAAATACTAGATTAACATATGAACGGCAAACTTTAACCAGAGAAAATTTAAATAACTGTGTTGTGAATTAATGTCTTTGGTAAATAAGAAAGTACTCCACTTGAAAGCAGTTCGAGTAAAACACGCAACATTGAATAAGCTGTGTATTAATTAGGACTTTACGCAGTGATTAAGATATTTTTAAACATTACTGGAGACCTCGTAATAAAGAAGCCAGTAAATTAGTCTCATTTTCCATTTTTCTAAACCGGTACAGGAAAATTTGCCTTAAAATCCAAACTCTTCCTTTCAGAACCCATATTTAAGCCACTAAGCTTAAGCAATCTGCAAAATTCATCGTGCATTTTAACAGAGCATTAATTTTTAAAGAAAAATGCAAACAAACACTTACACCACTCGCCGCTAACAAGAGGTGGAAATCGGAAGAAAGAAAAGAAGAGAGGGAAAACGTTGTGCGCATGCGCAACAGTGCAGCTTCCTCATCTATCCGCGCTTTCTTCTTTCCCTTTTCCTCCCCCCCCCCCCCCAAAGGGTTGAAACGAGGTGTTTTTTCCCTGGTAGATCGTTGTCCCCGCAAGCAATCAGTCTAATGTAATTATTGGGGGCATTGTTTGTGGGGTTTATGAGAGATTGGATAGACAGACGGACAAAGGAGAAGAAAAAGAGAGAAGAGCGACCTTCTCGACACAAAATGAGACGACAAACCGAATCTCAGGGCAACCTTAGAAAACTGCTAAATTTCTATCAGACGAATTATTAAGCGGGGGGAGGAAAAAATAATAAAACAACGATTGGTTTTATTTTATTTTATTTTTGGAAAACAACCTTAAAAACCTATGTGATTGGGATGAATGAAAAGACAAAAATCTATTTAAAAAAATTGTTTTTTCTTTTTAATTTTTCCTAAAATTTAATATTTGGAACAAAGGAATAAAAGAAACTATCTACTGATCAAAAGAGGCAGTAAAGATATTTCTTCTATTGTGTCTAGTTATTTATTTTGTTTCATTTATCAATGCTGATGATTTTCATGGGATATCATTTTCTCTATTAAACACAGTTTAATATTATGTTATTACTTCTTTTCTAACTATTGTGTTATCCAATAACAAGACCGTCTACCGTATATTTAAAAATAAAGAAATTTTTTATAATAAAACTTTAATTTTCCATTTTAAAATGAAATGTATCTACAAGAAGAAAATGTGTTGTATTGTAATAATATGATTTAAATACAGGTATGAAATACAAGGCTAGGTAGATAGACAGGCCCTGACCAACGCCTCCTAAGGAGCGCGAAAACGTCAGACATTGTTACATCATCATCCGAAGATACGTTTAATTGCATTTCAGGGCTTATTATTGGTAGTAATGCGATTAATCGTATCTTCGGATGAAGATGTAACAATGTATGACGTTTTCGCGCTCAGGCCTTATCTTTAGGAGGCGTTGCCCTGACGCGGAAAAGTTACCTGATCATCGTAGTCCGCCCAACAATCCAATTTTCATTGTTTTCAACAAACGAAAAAATATGATTGTTAAAATCCAAGATGGAAACAATGAAGGTTCCAGATGCGGCAGCTTACTACACTTTGAATACAGGCTTTTCCGCGTGAGAACCTGTATTTCTGGTTGGCTTTAAGTGCATTATTTCCTAAATCATTTAATCACTGCTTTGCCACGAAGCCGTTAGATGGCACCTCATGTCAGACATACTCGTCTAACGTCATTTGTACGATGAAAAAAAAAATTAAGAAGGAATCGCTGTGTAGAAATGCCTGTATATGAAAAAAAGCAAAATTACCAAAAAAACATCCAAGATATACGTATTTCGAGGGCTAGGCATTCATTCTCAAGATGGCGGAACTTGGTCAAAAGGTGAAGCGCGTAAGATCAGATTTTTACGATTGAAGTGCACACCACCAGTTGAAATTCGCTGTTTATTTGTAGAACTATACGGTGTGCTAATGTTTTATCACGGAAACAGATGTCAGTTTGCTGCACTGAGTTCGACAGAAATGCAAGATATGCAGCGATCTATGATCAACCACAAATGACAATAACGCATTCAACTCATATCACTATAGGGCTGATGAGGAAGATTAGCAAGCCGTCATGTCAACCTGGTTTCAGTAGGTTGTCATGGCTTATTCATCAATGCTGTCAAAGATATCTTGGTGTACCTTTTGAATAAGTATTTAGTATAACATTGCTACTGAATTAGAGAAATGAATACAGTCTTTATCTATGTTCGGACGTAGGTATAACTTTTCTGGTGGGGGGGGGGGTTCAGAATCATAAGTTATAGCGCTATTTAAAAAAAAAATGTGGCTAATATTAAGAAGGGAGCTTGTACCACCGCTCGTACCTCTATCAGTAGTTGTTGGTAAATACAGTATACACTGCCGGCAAAAAAAAAAATGCAACACAAAAGGAGTGAGTCAATTTTTAATGAAATTGCACATGGGCAAAGTATGTACGGCATGCAACATATGATTTAAATATCAACACGATATGTGCACAGGATCCTGGTACAGGGTGTCCCATATTCCCTATAGAACAATTTAATATGCCGTATATCCTCCACGAGTATGAATGCAGGCCTCGACTCTTGATTACATACGGGTCGTACAGATGCTGGATATTATTCTGAGATACATTGTTCCAAGCGTCCAGAACCTGTTGACGCAATTGTGCAAATGTTATTTCTTGTGTGTTGCGACCATGGATGTACTGTCCTATTATGTCCCAATTGCCATGGATGTACTGTCCTATCATGCTCAATTGGAGACAAGTCTGACCAGGAAAATTGAGCCCCATGTCTGAGAGCTTGTAAGATAGCACGGGCAGTGTGCGGGCGTACGTTATCCTGCTGGATCAACGCTTTACCCTCCTGTTGCAAGAAAGGCAGGAGAATGGGTTCAACAATCTCCTGGACGTATCTTGCGCTGTTCAATGTCCCATTCGCAAGCACCAAGGATGAGCGCTAGTTGTAACTGATGGCACCCCACACCATTACTCAAAGTTTGGGCTTCTGTACCGTAAACGAATGCATTGTGGAAGATGTCGCTCTTCTGGTCTTTGTCGTAGACGTTGACGTCCATCACTGGTGTGCAGGCAGAATCTGCTCTCATCACTGAAGACAACATATCTCCATCAGCTCGCTAGCTAGTTCTTTCGCGACGCCACTGCAACCGCACAGAACGTTGTTCTTGTAGAAATGGTAGTCTGGCTAGAGGGATATGTGACTGCAGTCCTACTGTAAGTAAACGGTTGCAAATGGTCCGTCTTGATACCGTTGGTGCTACTCTGGCCCTTTCTGCTGAGGGATGCTGTGTGGATATCAGAATCCCTGGGCTTCCCTTACAATCCGACGGTCCTGGCGTGGATCAGAATGCGTGGGCATCCGGAAACAGGTCTACGTATGTGAGTACCTTTGTAGACTACAGCTGCCAATATCTAGCCACCACAGAAACATACGTCCAATGTGGGCCGCGATTTGCCGATAAAACCACCCAGCCTCTCGAAGTCCCACAATCCGGCCTCTGTCAACCTCCGTCATTTGCTGCACAGAAGCACGGCTGCTTGTGCGGAGCATGGCATGTGTTGAGACTGCTGTAGTCTATTACCATACTGAAGCCAGATTGATAATTTTATATAAGTTAGGGATGAACCATTCTTCCAGTGGAGGGACTTTTTGGACACCCTGTACCAGGATACTGTGCACATAAGTTGAAATTTAAATCATTTGTTGTATGCCACTCATACTATGCTCTTGTGCAATTTCATTAAAAATTGACCCACTCCTTCCATGTGTTGTTTTTTTTTGCCGGCAATGTATATGTAAATTTCATATTCTTTGAATCTTGTAATCGTTCACGACGCAAAGAGATATGTGCAACACTTTTTACATGAAACGTTGTCTCAATTATGCTGTAATGGCATGCGAATAATTAATTTTTTACGGTATGGCGGAAATGTCTTTCCAGTAGCATTATTCTGCTGGTGGTCAAACAATTAGGATTGTCAAGGTTTTTACCTGGGCTCAGAGCCGTATCCAAGATTTATTTTTGTTGCGCAAACAATGAAATTATTTGGCAAGGAAGTCATTTTCTGCCCCCCCCCCCCCCCCCATGGGTACGCCGAGACGTTTCATTGATAACAGAAATGAACGCTCAAGCATCGGCATAAAACTGAATTCTCTAAGACTCAATGACCCTACCAATAAAGGATAATTACAAACAACATTGTTGCTTATCAGTTATTGTAATGAAACAGTGTATAACATTGTTGGGTATTGTCTTTCTTATGCACAAAAAATTGCTGTTGATTTAGAGCTGTTAACATTTCAAATGGGCAAAAAATGGCACTTGATATGTCATTCATTCCGAAATAACGAGAAACGAAAGAAGATAAGCTCTTTTACATTTTCAAAATAGTACGTTCGAGAAAACCAATTGGTAAAAAAAAAAAAATAGATGAACTCAGGGCTTCCGCTACTCTTCGATACCCTCCTCAGGGGGATTAATTTCTTGTTAGTATGTCAGTGCGCTATTCAGGCCCATTAAATAATAATGGCCAAGTCACTACTGTTTCCTCAAGTGAGTCTTTTCTCATACTACTAATAACAAGAAATTAATTCCCCTGAGGAAAGTAGCGGAAGATCCGAGTTCATCTATTTTTTTATCCCTTTTATCCGCAATTTTAACTCCCGTTTTTTCAAATCAAAATATTGGTATAATTAAGTGGATGTGATAGTCGGTCGTTCTGTTGCCAATTTTTTTTCGAATTTTCTGATTTTGACTTTAGATTCGGATAGACTCTATCCGATAGACTATCATAAAATAAGTAAAAAAGTTATAAGTACACGTGTCCTATCTATTGGGAAACATGGCCAAAATGGTGGTATAACTTTTGCTTACTCTTTGATACTCTATCCGAATGTAAAGTCAAAATCAGAAAATTCGAAAAAAAATTGGCGACGGAACGACCGACTTCGCGAATACAAGTAACGATGCTTTTAATTAACATCGTTATGGTAATGCAGTACCAAGCATTCTCAATTGGTTTTTAATACCATGATGATAAAACGGGTATTAACGCCTTAACAACAGGTACGAAAAAATTAAAATATTATAAACTGCAAAGTAGTGATATTCACACTAGTCGGCTGAATATCTCGATATGTATATTTTGGAGGATATAATATTTCTATTCTATGTTAATATTCTCGCCTTAATAGTACCTTAACTATTAAGACTTGAATAAGTGCTGTGACAAATAAATACGAATAAGATGAGAAAATTTCGATTCATTGAAGCTGAAATGAATCAAAAACGGCCACAACAGTTCCTGCCATCCGCCGTCAAAATAGTGAATCACATAGGAGACTTGAGCCTTGTTCATGGATAGTTTTCACAGTGCACATTGATTCTATTGCTATAACAGGCCACCAGAGGGGGGTCGACCACCACCCCATTATGGAAAAAGGTCCGCCTTCCAAATATGGAAAAAGGTCCGATTCAGTGGAAATTTTGAAAAAAGGTCCGACTCAGTGGTCCGGAATTTTTGAAACTCGACCCCCCCCCCCCCAAGATAACATCCTGGCTACGGCCCTGTATAACCTACATATAGATTTATATGGTCATTTTGGCATTAATTGCAAATATTCATCGAAATTAACTTTTACTGCTTAGATATTTTTTAGTGAATTAAATGAAACCCTTATTAAGATAGCAAAAATGAGAATGCAGAACATAATAAGCCGAAGAGATAAATCAATGCAAATGTTGGAGAAGAGGACAACTCCTAAGATGTTATAGATATCCATAAGCAAGTTTAATTTTAAAATTACTAAAGAAAAAATTACATTAAAAAAAATAACTTCCCAAAACGACCTCATCAGCGAAGAATAGGCACGAACGGGAGGGGAGGGGATCGTTCCTATTGTGAAATAACAACGTTTACAAGTTTTTCTCAGGAATTCCAAATAAAACCTTCAGTTTTGTTAGCTGAATCGTCTAGCTGACGTTTAAAGAAGCCGTAGACAGGAAAAGTTCTTGAATTTCCCTCCAGGGAGATCGTAATGGCAGCTGGAAAGGGACCGTAATAACAGCCATTAACTGACGATCTATAGCAGACAATCAGGGAGTGCGTTGAAAACTCCAAGCCCCCAACGGAAACCTATTAAACAGGGAAAAACATCCATGGGTTCCCTCTCTTGCAAAGATGCCTTTCAAATGAATAGAATTCCATAGTGTTTTTCCGCCTGTATGCTATTTCCTAAAATATTTTCGTTATAGATTTGTTAGATTTCAAAATATTAGCGTGAAATAAATTGTGTTCTGAACAAGGGTGGGAGGAACAACATGGCATTAGAGGACCACACTTATAAGATAACAAATGCTGCTCTGTCTTTATTTTAATGAGAGCGTTCTTTATTTTAACCTTTTATTATCCGCTGAGGAGGAACTTCTTACGTGATCACAAAGTTCAGCGAACAACAGTTTACTACTGAAGCCTGTTCCTTTACTTTAATCACCACGTGCTTCACGCTTTAATTTCTGGGCAATTTATGTGTTTGTAGGTAATTATGTTTTATGCGGTTCGTGAAATTTTTCTTAACATAAAGAAAAGAAATGAGTTCATCGCAAACCGAAAACTCTGATATTTTCAAATGCAGCGGCGTAACGAGTGGTTTCTGCGCCTGAAGCATAAGAGAATTGCACCCCATTATTCGTCATTTTTTACCCCAATTCATTACTATCATCATTAAATGAATATCAACTCAAGTCTCAAGAGATGCTCTACGCTAGTGATATCTGTAATTTTTAACGGTTTCACGTTATTCCCAGAGCACATTTCTTCAGAATTGTAAACGTAATTTTATCTCAAATTTTTCCTTGGGTGTGATTTAAACAGCAATGTCACAAGAAGCATTGTTTAACATTACATCCTCATCTATTTGGGTATTCCAAGGTAATAAGAACTTTTGATAGGTTTCATTAAAAAAAAAAATACGAATCGTACAATAAATTCAAAAGGATATTGCGAATCGTCTTTCTTTTACGAAATTCCCAGGCAAAATGCTAAATGCGGAATGCTGTTCAATCTTCGAATTTAATTAAGGGGTTGCCGCAGTTTGAGAAATTCATATTTATGCCTTATTTTTGGTATAATCAATATTTTATGTTTTTCTTGAACTTTATGTATGAACGCAAATGATGGAACATCTGTTTTGAATATTAATCACTTAAACACCTTCCCTTCTTCTTTAAATTACATAAGTTTTTGCAAAATTGTGCTTATCAGTGGGCGTTTCGTAGCCACTTTTTCATAACTGTTTTGTGCGTTTGAGCACGTTTCCAGTGTTATTGGCTCTACACGAATATTGATGTAGCCCGTGACACACACTTACTACAGACAGGAGCACTATTTTTGTAAATATTCTACCATTATGTTCCTCACGAGCCATCGTAAAAATTTCAGCTGAAGCAGGAAAAATTTGAATGCAATACACTTACTTTTAATTATAGAGGCAAATTCAAAAAGCATATAAGAGCATTAAAAGCTTTTAAACTATATGGGCACAGGCGTTGCACATTTTTCCTGATAAGCAATAAAATTTCTCCTCAAAATTGAATTAAGCTTAAACTTGCATTTCATGAGAAGCTCAAGTTTTGTGATCCGCTCTCTTTGCCGCCAGTGGCTTCTCATTGCCTTCCAAAGATTTTATTTTTAAAATTGAAATTTTTTAAATATCGTTTTTCGACTTATAAAATCGAATTATTTATTTTAAATAAATGAAATTACCAGGTTTAGAAATTTAAGAAATGTGCCTTAGTGGTAGAAAAGCGTGCAACCTTATTCAATAACATAGGAAAATGATTTTAAAAGTATCTTCCGGGAGTATTCTAACATATCCCAGAAATTTTCTGCAAATGCAGCAACGGCATAGTATACATGTCTGTACGATTTAAATTCAATTTGTTCCGCCTGGACTCTTTCATATTAGAGGTGTAATCTTTGTTTTCTATGGCGAACTGTCGACTCACTTTCATGGAATGTAATTTTTCTTTTCAACGAAAATACAGACAGCTATGATTTATAGATATACTAAAATATGATGTTTCTTTGTTTTAATGGATAAAGCGCGTCATTTGGCAAGTTCAAAATCAGTTTGTACTGAAATTTTCAGTAAAATTTTTCCCTAATAGGCATACGCAGTACCGCCAATATTAAGCAAACGATTAGCGTTTCTTTTATATACAACGGCCGGTCATAAAATCCTTACAATCATCATGGAAGTCCAGGTGCAGCAGTGAAACGACAATGTTAAAGTGTAGCTATGTTCCTGCTTTTAAACCAGTTTAATTCAGAGCACCATATCCAAGATAATGCAGTCTATTGGGAAAATCGAGTGATATGTTTTCTGCATTTAATGGGAACCATTGCCACTGGATCCATACTAAATTGAAAATTTTATACGGGACCAGTGCCCCATTGCACGAGACAATGATCATGTGATTCTGACGCTTCTAAAGTAGCCAGAATAATCTGGAAGACCACCCCGCCCTGAACGGTTTTCCATTAGCAAGGAGCCGCAAATCCTGCGGGAAATGGAGACCCTTGTCTTCGAAGGCCAAAGAATAACAATGGAACAGGTCATGCAGCAGAGCCACATCAGCTTTGGCAAAGTTTGTAACAACTTATGAACTGCATATGATACCAAACAAGGTTGATGCTACATTTGCTCACTCCCATTCTAGAAAGAGCGCCGCAGAGACACATCAGCCTACCTTTTGGTGTGAAGCCTCACCGATCCAGTCGACTTTTTTGAGCACGTCGTCACAATGTACGAATGCTAACCTAGCCTAACCTTTCCATGAACAGAACCTGAAAGGCCAAACAGTGAGTTTTACAACAAGGGACTTGATTCATTGTTGCTCGAGAGAAGGATACGAGGCTCTCTTCCATCACAGTTGATGGTAAGGTCTTTATGAAAGACACACGTACGTAATCAAGTTAGACGTATTAGAATTAGACTTTGAGAAGCACATGAAGCATATTAATGTACAACAAGCAGACATTTTAAAAAAATGTTAGTTTCAACTCATTCCTTTATTTACATTGTATTTCAGAAAATGCAGAATAGAAACTCTTAAATAGTAAATTTGACGCTGGCAATCACATAGAGCTCATTCAGGGAATATGGAAATTTCCGCATATGATTTTTTTTGCGCGCAAGCACACCGTGGAAGCGATAGCGCTGCGCGGCAGTGAAGCGTTCCGGAAGTGCGCAGAGTTCAACAAACATGGCGGTAAGAAGGAAAAGCAAACTCGTTAGCAGCGGTCGCCAAAGAATTGCAGTTAGAGCACTGTTATTAAGCATAAAACCTTAATTTTGCTGTACAATTATTCGTCTGGATATAATTTATAAGATGAGGTAAGCATCCATGAATACTATGTTTATTTAAAATTATAATGCACCGCGATACATATCCCCTCACCAAGGCAACGTATTACTCGACGTTGCACATGAAGCCAGCCCCGTGTTTGATTACCGAATTACTTAATAAAATGAAATAATAAATTAAGGAAATGGTTATTAATTATTATACACATTTTGTACTGGAAGGCAATTAGCTAGTTGTAATAATCTATTTTTAAAAACTAAGTTTGTTTAGAAACTTGAAAAGCCACTCAACTGCCGTCTGCTGCTGTCTATTTCATCTGAAGTGGATTCGTGCTGTGAGTAGTGGAAGAAAGAAGTTCCGTTAAGCGCATTAATACATCGCTTTAACAATGGAGTCCTTGTATGACTATGTGTGCTCAAATGTTTTCGTTTTCGTGGTTTATTTTGAAAGAAACAAAATTTCGCACTCTCTTATTTTGCAAGCATCTATTGTAGCTTCAATTGAGTAACATATATCAATTTGGTGGAAACCTGTGACATACATGTTCGAGGGATTCCCTTGTAAGATATTAGAGATTTACGGCATTTCTCTTCTATTTCTTTAAAATGTTAAATAAAATCTTTTTATAAACATAAGATAAAATTCATTTGTTATTAAGTGCCGAAAGGTGCTTTATGCTTTCAATGTGGGGAAACGTGTCTGTCTGTCTGTAACCTAATTCCTCCAAGGCTATGAAAGATTTTCAAAATCTGTTTTCGTCGGTCGATGAATATTCCATGGCACGAACCAATCGCAAGTATTATCTAAATCGGTTTAATGGCACATGCGCAAATGCTATCTTTATGATTCCACCTAGCAATTTTCAATGGAAGAGATAGTCAGTTATATATCAAACAAATCGTAACGACGAGCTATAAGCAGTTATTAATTACTGTTTTCACCAATTGATAAATATGGTTCGGCGCATGAACCAATTTGAAGATGGTCGTACAGTGCGCCCTGCTCTAATGGTACCCTCATGATACCCTGAAAAATTTTCAATGCTAAGATATGGCATGTAATATATCAAACGACTCGGAACGACCTGTTATGAACGAATATATAAGATTAAATACAAAATTCCAAGATGGTCAATATATATTCAGGGGTACCCGTGCTAATGATACCATAGTTGTACAACTGCAAATTTTCACTGCTAAGATATGGCATGTAATATATCCAACAACAAGTAACAACATGACATGAATGAATGTATACGAAGAGTTATAAAATTCGTAGATTATCGAATTTGAATCAATGGAACCTGTTTTAGGTTTTCAAAAGCAATTCAAAAATTTTGGAATTATGTTTCAAATAGTTTATGTGCCGGCGATTAGTTTAGCTTTTCGGTACTTGGTTACCATGTCATGTCATTCCTTAATGGTTTATTTAATCTGCAACAGGGTACTAAAGAGAAGGAGGAGGAAGTCAAATATCTAAGTGAAATATTTCAAGGGTAAAATATAAAATTATTACCCTAATACATATAGTCAAAATCAACAAGCAATCATTTAGATTAATTTTCTTATTTTAACGAAAACAAAATTCTTCTTTAGAAAACGATAACCTGATTCAAGCTTATTGGAAAACTTTTCAAAACAGAAAATCTTAACCAAACTTTAACATACGTATGCATTAAAAATACCAATACTATTCAGAAGTTATTATATGGAAGATTTACTGAAATCAAATGAAAAGTAAAGCTCGTAAACGCGGTTATCAGCTGGAGATCTTGCTCTCATGAGCTTCCGGACTATCTTGGCTAACCGTTACCTTTGCCTATAGTTAGGTCGAAGAGAAATTTGAAACCTTCTGTCTGGTGCTTACGTTACTGGCTTGTAATCAAAGGAAGTTGTATTGTCTTCTTTTATAGCGTTTCGTGATTTTAATTGAGTTCTTCGTCATCTAACATGAACGAAGATAATTTTGTCTTTTCTAACGATGAGAAATTAATAAAATTTGGATTTTCACTATCTATAACTTTTCGGAAACTTTTAATAGCATTTCCTTGGATTTGTTTAGGTTAAGATGGCCTTAACTGAGGTCTTAGACATTTGACAAAAGGCTTTAGACTTCTACTAATATTTAATCAGTCAGTTAATGGTAGTTTATCGAATAGCTTGCAAGATAATAATCTGGCTTTCGTTTGACTTTAACACCTGTAATAAAGTCACTAAAGTGAAGTTCTTGACATTATACTATGTTTATGGATGTAATTGACAAATTCTTGGAAGTTATTTTATTTTTAAAATTGCGCTTCATGGCGAGGGGGAAAGCTAAATATTGAATGGAAACGGAGGTACAGCAGTTAAGAGTACGAAGTCTTTTATGCCAAGTGTCTTGTATAGAAGGTTGATTACGATCTTTGGTAACGATTTATTGCGTGAATGCTGCGGGTCACGTGCACGTGGGCGTAACAGAAAGCACTTGAAATGATGCATTGTTATGGTTCATTCGAAAACAACAAACGTCATGAAAAATGTCTCAAAAATCGGACCTTACTGGGAAGGGTACATTACTTGAGTTAATTACAGCTATTCTGCTATAATTAACGCTTGTAAAACACGAAATTTCTCTGTTTCGAAGAAAGGATATCGGCAATACTGAATGGAAAAGAAAAATCCCAGGAAGGGTTAATTCCAAGTGGCCAGAAACAGCAAAATCTTCGAGTCCCACAAGCCGAACACCACAGTTTGTCCAATGTGAATAATCCAGCAACCCAAAGAGGGAAAGCAAAAATTATAGGAACTTCACAGACTACCGTAAATAAAATAATAAACGAAGATTTGCAACTGGAAAAGCGTCACGAGAGTCGTGTTCATAAGCTGCTGCCACGACACGTCGCAGAAAGAAAGAGGAACTGTCGGAGGCTCTGTGAGGGTTATCTCGCAGCGGAAGGATGAAACCTACGTTGTTACTTTCGATGAAACCTTACGTCTACCTCACGATTACAACAAACCCCGCGCGATTTTCTACCGCCCACGTGGAGAGAAGTCAAATCAAAATTCATCCAAGGAATGTAAGGAAAGTTTTTCAAAAGGATTTATGGTGATTGCGGGATACTCGTAAAACGTGAAGCCCACAATCAGAAGAGTGACAGGAAGGCTAAGGTTATTTCCCTTTACTATTACCAGCATGTTTTCAGTTCAAGTTTCCACGAGGAAATCTCCGCTTTGTATCGAGAGGACAAAAGCAAAGTTTGACTGCAGTAAGTCAAAGGCTGCAGCCATACTTCTAACTCGACCGTTCAATTTATGTTGGCTTTGGAAGATGAAACTGGAATTCACGTTGTACGCTTTCATGATATCCCCGTCAAGTCACCAGCTGCATTCCCGATGGATTTTTCTGTATTTGGATTATTGAAAGGAGCCCTTGTTCGACTCCGTCCAATAACCATCGAGGGTCTCTGGCAAGCCTGCGAACTGGAATGGAAAACATCAGCCTCGCCGTTCCGCAGACATCTTATTCTACAGTGGAAGATGCGGTGCAGGACAATAGTCCACAACCAAGTTCACCAAATAGAACACGATCGTTGGTGGAGAAAAGGGCTTTCTTCGTAAACATTCTCCTCCAAATCGTTACCATAGATCGTAATCAAACTTCTGTATGTTTCAATTGAAACAGATCTAAAATTTTATTAATTTTATTTTGTAATTGAAACAAATATTTTATGTATATTTGACCTTCTTATAAAAGAACAGCGACAAAGAACTACACAGGCAAGCGAAGATATAGTCCCCGCCTACCATTCTGGTCTTGGGAACATCCTTTTCAAATTTCACTTAGTAAAAAAAACAAAAATTTCGATATTGCTTAAAGCTGCAGAATTGCAAAAGAAATTACAAGTGCAGAATTGTAAACTCAGTCGATTTTTTTTCGTTTCCCAGTACATTGCACATACAGAAGAGTATAAGAGGAGTTGGTATTCTATATTCTTAGTCTGATCTAAGAGACGATATACAAGTGAATGGGAGATGAAATATCGAAAGTACAATATGCCATATTATCTTTCAAAGGGAATGAGATGAAGGATTACCGAGATGGAGAAGGATGAAATGACACTGAGGGTTGAAAGAGCAGAAATGCGAGCGAATTTTTGAATTCTGCTCATGGAAATTAGGAAGCTTCCTATTGGACATTTTACGGGGCTACATGAGTAGTACAAGACCCATTTTATATTATTGTATATGAAAGTATAAATGTCAAATTTCATCAGCCGCATTTTATTTCTCCGAAATTTATTCATGTTTAGCCGTTATCGAAAACGACTAAAATATAAAAATTTTATCAGAATCCGTTCAGTTGACGTTGCTTCATGCAGAATGCGCTTATGCAAAATACAGCAAGCGCTTTATAAACAAACACTGTGATATTTAAATATTATTAACTGATATAATATTAAATGGTTCAAACATTTAAAATCACAGATAGGTTCTGTTTATTTACCATTTAGTATTTGTTTACTATTTCTGTTTATTTGCCATTTGGTATTTGATTAGTAAACTATTCGTTTAATATGCCGCGATTATTTTTCATTTATAGCAAAATTATTTATTTGCTGAGAATTTATTTTTCCTTTTGCTTATGAATATATTGACAAGATTTATAATTTCAAAAAATCAAAATTTTGACAGAAGCTTGACAGAAAAGTTTGTTTCGCTACAAGTGACTCGCGTTAGATTAGAAAAGTTAAAACCGCATGATGCATTAAGTTTTTAGAGGCATTGGCTGAAATACGTTAGTTTAGCTAGCACTTACAATACAGAAAATAAATATTTTTAATTTATTTTTTAATTCTGTATTGTAAATATAATAATACAAAACGATTTAGAATCAGAAGTTTTAATATATGTCTTTATTTTTCGTTTGAGTTAAAGATAACAAAAAGAAGTCGTGGTAGACCAAGAAGGCAATTTGGAGATTCTTCGATTTATACTTAAGATTATTTTTGCATCAGAAATTGTCTTGATGGGAAAAGTTTAAAAGTGTTTAATTTGGAGTCTCACATAAAATAAAACTTCAGATCAAGACATTAGGGTTGGCTACAAGGAGTAAAGACATAGAACCGCCAATTCAGAACACTTCGAGTAATTGCTTTTTCTAATTTTATTTCTGGGACTCATAGGTAATCATTAAAGACAAAAACATATTTTAGTTGAGCCTCATGATTTTCCTTCCTGACAACATCTCCGTCGTTCAAATTGCTGAATGGTCCTCACGTTCTACCAACATGTTTCTCGCTGCTTTCGGTTAAACATTATCTGGACGGTGGATAAAGTGATGATTACGGATCATCTACTATTATAGTTTTCAAATAATGTTTCTTCCTCAAGATTTATCTGTAATTCGCATTTGAATTAGATTATATTGGAAAATGCACTTCAATAAACTGAACTGCGAGATTTTCTGATTACAATCCTATGGGATAAATTTTATTATCCTTTATTAAGTACCGAAAGGTGCTTTATGCTTTGGCCTTGTCCGACCGTCCGTCCGTCCGTCCGTCCGTCCGTCCGTCCGTCCGTCCGTCCGTAACTCGATTTTCTCGGAAAGTATAAAAGATTTTAAAAATCTGTTTTCACCAATCGATAGATATGGGAAATGGCACGGACGAGTTCGAAGATGGTCGAAATCTGTACAGTGGCACGCGCTCTAATTGTACTATTGTGATACCCCCCCAAAATTTTTCCATGTTAAGATATAGTAAGTAACATATCAAACCACTCGTAACAACGAGCCATGAACGAATATAACGTTATTAAATAGTGTTTAGCCAACTGATAAATTTAGTTTGAAATCTGTACAATTGCATTGGAGAAAACGCGTAATAAGCATATAGGTTCGGCTCAGCTCGTGCTCTAAACGTTAATAAAATGGTGTGGGCGCAGGATGCACGAGATTGACGATTATTGAAAGGGCAGAACGGACTCTAAATCAAAAGAATTTTATTATTCGTAGGGAGCTTATTATTTATTTATTACGATAACTTGAAAACGAATTAACTTTTTCACACTCTGTTTTCACCAATCCATTAATATGGGACGGAGCACGAATAAGTACGAACCTGAGATAGCCGGAATAGGTACGTGCTCTAATGGCTCGTGCTGTAATGGTTACATTACGATACCCCCTTAAAAATTTCCTATAACCAGATATGGCATGTAATATATAAAATAAATCATCACGACGTCTCATGAACGAATATATGAGAGTAACTAGTGATAGCACAAATTGGTGTAACAGCACGTGTACGTGTAAGGATGTATCATTGATGAATATAACGCGTAAATAATGATAGTAGTAATTGGTTTACTAGCACGTGCCTAATAGTACTACACTATATGGTACCGATGGAACTTTCAATGCTAAAATACGGCATGTAATATATCAAATAACTCGTAACAACGTGCCATGAGTGAAT